>LPNX010049650.1:138606-174168 GCA_001517045.1 Pseudotsuga menziesii | reverse complement strand
ATCTGGTTACAGCATGGGGGTTTATATGGGCTAATAGTTGCAACTTCAGGGCATGTAATAATTTTGTGTAGATATATCATGCATATGTTGAAAGAATTATATTTTTTTATATTTTTTTGGCTTGAAAATACCCTTTTTTTTTTCTTTTTGTCATCTCTTAGCTACCATTGTGTGATCAATAACCCTTCTCAAGTCTAGCGTCTTCCATTTTAATGAGAAAAACTAGTTTATGGTTTCCATCCCTATGGTCCTAAAGTTGTGATGCACTAGAGTTGAGTCCAACGAATGGATTCATCATGGTTAATGAAACAACATTCTACACACACATGCCTCAACATTACTATTTCCCTTTTCCATAAAAACAAAATATTATGTTGTTGATCCTTTATTGAGTGTTAGATTTATTTAGCATAATTTAGCATAATTTTGACATAATTTAGCATAAAAGGTCAACTTGACGATGTCGTCGCTATAGCGACGGCTAGACGTCGATACAGCGACGTCCAGCTCTTTAGTCGTCGATACAGCGACGTCCAGCTTTTTAGCCGTGGATACAGCGACGGACAGGCGTGGATACAGTGACGCCTAGTTCATGTTGCTTCCGATTTTACACCAAAAAGTTAAAAACGTGGAAAACCTCCGTGGAAAAATCCGCGCTTTTGTACTAGTGATTGGAATGTAAAGGAGGAGAGTTCAAATGTGTCACTTCCCTTCCCAGTTTCCTTTATGCTTCCAACTAATGCAATGGCAAGCAGCAGAAGACCCGCTACCTTCAATGTGAGGTGACTCTTCAGGATATCCTCCTTCATTTTTTCTTCCTCCCTCTGGATCTAGCTTCTAAGAATTTGCCTTTGATCATTGGCTTCCCATGTCCAAAAATGGGTGAAACAATTGATTTGAGAGGGAAAAACAAACAATTGATTTGAGAGGGAAAAACAATTGAGAATTTTTTTTATTGCCGGAGTGAACTATAAATGACCAAATAAATGACCAATTGTTATGTGGTCATTTTTAGTCTAGATATCCTGTGACCAAATTTGGTCATTTATCTTGGTCGTTTTTAGTTGGTTTTTATCCCATGACCAAAAGTGGTCATTTATCTTGGTCTTTTTTAGTTATCTCACTTAAATTTATCAATTTTGGTCATTTATCCCTTCAAAAAAACTGTGGTGACCAAAAATTTTGGTCTCCTGGTCACTAATCTCTCATTTTCCACTAGTGTTACAACAGGGTTCACTTGATCATTCAAGGGAAGTAAGTCTCATTAACTTGGTAGAAAAACACGGTAACAACTGGGGGTTTAACTTTCCAGAAAAGATGGACTTCAACTCTTCCTAAACAAATTCAAGGCATTTTCTGACCGGATGGTCCTTTGCATCATCCACCATTATCACAAAATATTTGAAGAACGGATAGTATTGTGCAACTTTAGCAGCAAAAAACTTAAGCCACTGCAGGCGAAGTCCCAAAGCACTAAAACTAGCTTGCTCTATCATCCACTGAGGACCTTGCTCAACACCTTTTCTAAAATTGTAAACTTTTCTTCCATATGAGTGCCATCATGATTGCTTTTATATCTGATCTCAGTATTCAAATTGAAACCTGAGTGGTCACTTTGACATTTGGATGCTGCCAGAAATTGAAATTTTGTTGGAGTAGATCTGATGATAACAGGAAGAATTGCATCATAGATCTTATTTTCTTCCCACGCTTGACCGATTGGAGTGTGAGGACTTTAGTCCCAAGGTTCCATTAAGCTCTCCTGGTCCGATGGCTAATGGGAACATGGAAAATATATCTCCTACCATTCCTATCAATATCTCTCGCGATCCTGGCAAGATTGAGAATGTCTATATTGGGGCAGAATGTTCCCATGCTGAGATTCAAGAGTACACCGAGTTGTTTAAAGAATTTCGTGATATCTTTGCTTGGTCTTACGATGAAATGCCAAGTATCGACCCTCGCATTGTTGAACATGAAATTAAAACTTATCCCAATGCTAAGCCTATTTGACAATGCTTGCGTGCAGTGAATCCTAGGAACGCACCTGCAATTAAGGCAGAGATAGAAAAGCTGTTGAAAGCTGGTTTTATTTATCCTGTTCCCTTGACGGAGTGGGTTTCAAATCCTGTTTCGATGGATAAGAAGCAGGGAGCGATCTTTATATGCACTGATTTCCATGACTTGAATTGTGCTTGTCCTAAAGAAAATTTCCCCACACCATTTATTGATCAAATTTTGGATGAGTGTGCAGGTAGTGAGGTTTTTTCCTTTATGGACAGCTTTTCCGGATACAATCAAATAAAAATTAAACCTGAGGACCAACATAAGACTGCCTTTATTTGTCCTTGAGGAACCTTTGCATATCGAAAGATGCCTTTTGGCCTTAAGAACGCCAAAGCCACTTTTCAGCAGGCTATGATCTTGATCTTCCATGATCTCAAATCAATTATTGAAGTATTTTTGGATGACTTTGCTGCTCATTCTCGTATGAGAATGCGTCATTCCTATCATTTGAGATTAGTGTTTGAAAGGTGCCACCATTATTTGGTCAGGTTAAATCCTCACAAGTGTATCTTTTGCATGAAGTCTGGTCGCTTATTAGGGTTCATTGTCTCCAAGGAGGTTATAAGAGTCGACCCTTTGAAGGTAGAGGCAATACTTCAGTGGTCTCCCCCGAAAAACGTTAGACATCTTCAATGTTTGCAATGCATGGAAAACTTCTTATGGAGATTCGTTGTCAACTTTGCCAATTTGACTAGAGGCTTTATGTGTCTTTTGAAAAAGGACACCACCTTTTGTTGGGATGAGCAAGCCCATGATTCCTTTGATTCGCTTAAACGAGCCTTAGCATCGGCCCCGGTGATTAGTCCACCCGACTATAGCCATGAATTCCTACTTTATGTGGCTGCGTCCATGGAGACGATTGGTATGGTTTTATTTCAAGAGGATAAGGAGCTCCAAGAGCATGTCATATACTACTTGAGCGGGAACCTTATTGACGCGGAAGTCCGTTATTCCCATGTTGAGTGCCTTAGCTACCGTACATGCAGTTCAACGGTTGAGACATTATATTCTCTTTCGCCAAACCTTGGTTGTAGCCCATGTCAATCTGTTTCAATTCATCCTCACTTGAAGGATGATTGGGGGAAAGTATAATAAATGGATTGTCATCTTGCAAGAATTTGATCTCGAGTTTGTTTCGGCAAAATCGAAGAAATCGTTAATTTTTGTGGACCTTATATCGAATTTCCCAAGCGTGGAGAAGGAGATGGTTTGTGAAGATACGTTTGTCGCTGAGCACATATTCTTAATACTAAATTTGGATCCATGGTATGGGGACATCATCGTATATTTACAAACATTGAAGGTCCCTACTCACCTCTCACGGGATGAACGACGACAATTACGTCATGTATCCAAGAATTACCTCATAGTGGATAACACCTTGTACTGTCATGGGGTAGATTCCATTTTACTTCATTGTTTAACTCATGAGGAGGCTAATCTTGTGCTAAATGATTTCCACAGAGGGGCATGTGGTGGTCATTTATCTGGGCTTTCTACAGTCCAAATAATCTTAAGAGTGGGTTATTTCTAGCCATCGATCTTTAAACATTGTGTAGATGCGGTCAAGAAGTGCCACCCTTGCTAGATGTTTGCATAGAATATGCACTCACGACCTGCCCCGTTACATCCCATCATCATCCTCAGTCCCTTCACTAAGTGGGGGCTTTATTTCATGGATTGCAACCTAGCTTCGGCTGGGGGGCATCATCATATCATAGTGGCTGTTGACTACTTCATGAAATGGGCTGAGGCTATGCCTATATTTAAATCTGATGGTGAGACAGCCACACACTTTGTATTCAACTAGATTATTACTCGGTTTGGTATTTCGAAGGAGCTTGTCACTGACCATGGAACACACTTTCAGAATCGTATGATGGAAGACTTGGCCTCAAATTTAGGGTACAAGCAAGAGCATTCCTCCTCTTACTACCCTTAAGCGAATGGATAGGTTGAAGCAGTAAACAAATCACTCAAACCATTCTCCAATGAACCATCACACAAAGCAAGATGAATTGGCACATTATGTTATATCCTGCTTTGTGGGCTTATAGAACCGCTATTAAGACTACCACGAGTTTTTCTCCATGTTACAGAGAGAAATTCCTATGGCTTGGGGTACCACAACAGACAGCTTAACTCCAGAAATCAATCCTTTCCAATATGCAATAGAAATTAAATGTATAACACTAAAGGATCAGACCTCGTACCTTATTTCAGACGGTTGAAGCAGATCCCCCTTGAGCTTTCAAACTCCAGCTTGAATTGATAGATTACTTTCTCAACAACAAGTAAACAATACATGCATTCTATATATCATGGTGTTAGATCTATTCTAGCATATATAATCAATAATGTATAAGAATTTGACATAATCCAATGGATAAAATATTCACTCAAAGACACATTATTGGACAGGAAAAGATATTTCTATTAATATAAATTAGAGATTACAAAATGCAACCTCTGACGGCACGTCTACGAACTGGAGAAACTGAATCCCCCACTTGGGCCTCCACCAATTCAATCCTCCATCTCTCGATAGCAAGCTCACAAGCAAAAGGCAAGCTTGGGAAGAACACACTAGTGCTCCAAGGGACATAGGGATGTGGACTCAAGCATAAGTTCTGGAAATAATGGACTATAGTTTCTTTTCTCTCAATTCTCTCATATGCCTTCAATGTACCAAGGGATTCCTTATGTGGCTTTTCAAAGGGGTAATGAAAGGTCGAATCCGAGCGATCTCAAGGCATAGGGAAGGCTAAGAGTCAAGTGAGTCAGATCCATGTCAAGGCAAACTCCAAAAGGATTTGGATTTTGTACACATCCTGATGTACGTGGTTTTAGTGGTCAAACCCGCATATATACGTGCTTATAGGTTTAAAAGTCGCGCGTATCATTTTTCACATGTTTTTAGGGATGGTCAAGGAAACATGAAAGGACAAAAAATGGTCCATGGGGTCTAAGGAGTCTGCAGCAGGACAAAGGAAGGCCATACAAGGTGTGATTCACTTGGAGTGGTGAAATTAGCTATAACACTCCATATTAGCTTGTACATGGAGTGGAGTCGGTATTTCCAGTTGAGTGCAAGAATCCTTCTTTGAAGCTAGACATAGAGCTCTTACCAGACACTTCCCCATTGGAGGAGCGTTTGGTCCACTTAGAGCAACTTGATGAGCAGCGCCAAGATACCTTAGTGGCTCTAGAAGTGAATAAGTGTTGCGTTAAGGTCCAGTATGATAAGTCTGTCCGTCCAAGGAGGTTTAGTGAGGGAGATTTGGTCCTTTTGTGGGATCAACTGAAAGAACCCTTGGGGGCAGGAAAGTTACACCCCATGTGGCATGGTACTTACGTCATTAAATGTGTATTAGAGAATGGCACTTATGAGTTAGTGGATTATGAGGGAACGACCTTGGTGGAGCCTAGAAATGGGCTCTATCTTAAAAAGTACTATGCATGATTTTCAGCCAAGGCTGACTTCTATATATTATTGTACAGTTTTGCATAGGTTGGTCTTTTCTTATGGTGATTGGGTTTGTGATTAGTTTCCATTTCTTTTGGCAGATGTCAATCGAATCTTCCACCTTCATAGGATTCGTAGATGGTGCGAGCCATCACACTCAACACTCAGCCTCTGCTTCTTGGGTGATATATACTCCTACGAGTCAGGTATTGTCTTCAGGAGGCGTATTTTTATGGCCCTCTTCAAACAATGTTGCTGAGTATAGTGTTGTTATCGAGCTTCTACGGGATGTCATTTCACATGGTGTTCTCTCTCTTGAGGTGTGTCTTGATTCAGAGTTAGTAGTGTCACAGCTTAATGGTTTGTACCATGTCAGGGATCCGACATTATTAATAAGATTCTTACATGTGAGATTGTTAGAACGACAATTTGACAATATAACATACATACATGTTCCAAGAATTAATAATCAACTTGCTGATTCATATGCTAACTATGTGTTATATTGGCATTTGTTTCATAGACAATAAGCTCATCAAAAACATAAATTTTTACGCATGTAAATAAATAAATCGATCATCATAAAAAAAATTATAAACATCCAAAATGTGGTAATACATAGTGTCATAATACAAAAATGGGGCTCTTGAGACACCAAAATATAAATACACGATAGTACAAAATGTATCACTCCTAGGTATCTAAGCCTGTGGAGGAGGAGGGGGGTTGTGACCGTGGAATGTCACTATGGCTCTAACTAGCCGTCGAAATAGCCGCACCCATGCTCGTGGTACAGCCACCACTTGGCGTTGCATGGCCTTAGGTAAGTCCTTGACTTGCGCCATGGACCTACTCTGTGTGTTAGCCTCACAAAGTTGGTATGAATGCTTTGGAGCATTCGCTCCACATCCACACCCGTAATGCCATCCCCTCTTCACCTTCGTTTATGACGAGGGAAGCCTTCAGGCCACCGTGGTCCTACATCTGCATGCATATGATAGGATGTCACTATGTATTGTCACCCAAAAACATGTCTTTTGATTTCATATAATCAGAAAACACAAAAAAATTAAATAACTCAAAAATTTAAAAGAGGGTTGAGATTCTTTACCAATATCACCGTATGCCGAGCCTGGTGGTAGCGGCATGTCGGGGTCTCCCTGAAAATCTATCCCCGTATAGGGGTAATCATCAATGGCAACTATCTATCGGCACCACCATAGAAAAAAATTAGCTGGATAGGGGTTGGACACCCTACATCCACCCAGTCTGCACATAGCATCTTCCCAACGCCATTGGGACGGATCTCGTACCCCATGAGAGGAACGTCAACTCTAGGGCTCAATCCCAGAACACGCTCAAAGAAGAACGTGCTCAGTATGCTGCTGAAACCAAATTTTCGCACCCTGCCCATCTTGTAGTCACTAAGCTGTTGTTTCATGTTGCTCAACAATGTCGTACTCCAGTCATAAACTGTGGGACTCATGCACTCCACGGCATAGAACATTGAATGGCCGTGAGGCCTGGTGGAGTGAAGCTAGCCCCGCTATCCTACCCAGTGTCAGTAGAATGGCCTTTAGGCCTAGCACTTGTATGGAGTTAGTTGGGATATGACTCCCCACCTTCTCTATGTCCAAATAACAGTACACTGCTATGTACTCATCTATAGTCAGGCCACCTCCGGGCCCATGAGAGCGTAGGTTCACCACTTCCCCCCCTCAGGAAAGTCCAGTAATAAAGTATATGTCCTCCACTTCTATGGTGAGGGACATCCCGTTTATCTGGAACGACTCTGAGTATGGATCCCAGTGGTCTACTAGCATCTACAGTAGTCATGGTTTGGCCCGTATACCACTAAGACACCAAAACTTGTAGAGCCTGCATGGCCACAAAGTTTGTTGAGCCATTAGATCTGCCCTTATTGCCCCTTCTACATCACCGTGCTCATGTTCTCTCCATTCTAGGACCATCCTGCACATAAAATTTAAGTTTGATCCATTAGACATTAGAGGAAATTTGAGGTCTAAAATGGGTCTCCTAAGGAAAATAATAAAATAATAGTTAAAATAATAAAATAGTAGTTATTAATTTTGGAAGAAGAATGAAAAAAACTACTTTTTGTGTTCGTATTTTTGACATATCTCCTTGTGTTTTTACTCAAATTCTGAACGGGAGAGCTCGTTGCTTTGCAGAATTTAATTCCACATCCAATGAGTACCCACAATTCATACTTTTAACGGACCCCGCTACCCCAAAAACAATAAATACCTAAAAAAATGTGATGATGATGCCCCCCAAAACAAGAAATACCTGAAAAAACAAGAAATACTTTTTCCAAGTATTTCTTGCTTTTGGGGACATCATCATCACGTTTTTTCAGGTATTTCTTGTTTTTGGGGTAGCAAGGTTCGTCAAAAGTATGTAGTGTGGGTACTCGTTGGATGCATAATTAAATTCCACATCCAATGAGCTCTCCCGCTTGAAATTTGAGTAAAAACACAGGGAGATATGTCGAATTCAACCATTATGGTTGACTCATTTTATTAAAACTCTATTGGTTCTGGAATTCCAACTCACAAAATTTATTGTTGGCGCGTTTTCTTATAAGGCCCATTTTAGACCCCAAATTTCCTCTAATGACACTTGAAAATCATTGAACGCGGCCGCGTACGTGACTGTTTTCTAAACAACCGCGTATATCCAGCCTATATGTGAAAAAATCCTCAATTTTCGTGTGGGCCGAGGCGTGCATCTTAGATTGGCCTAGAATCCTAAATGCACCATGGAAATAGATAAAATTTGCATGAAAATGAAAGAGCAAGGCATGGGTAAGTACCTGGAAAATATAGGAGTGGATTCTGTCGACTGGATCTCCTAGAATTCGCTGTTGAAGTTCTGAGCTCAATTGGGTAAAGATTTCAAATGTTATATAATGTTTTGAATTTTTTACTATTTATAGAAATTTTTCAAATTTTTGAAAATTTTTACCCCCTTTTCTATAGTTTGGACCATTTCTAATCCTTTTGGACCGTTTTTGGACTAATTTATGATGTAGGAGACCATTTTGAACGTCGTTTCGACCATTACTTTGAACCGTTCTTGCCCGTTACAGGTATGATGTTTAAACTGGCATATAGGTTAGGTTCGCCCCCGTTTGTATTTTGCACAACCTTATGAATATTTCATTGTAGCCTTAGGTACGAACCCATTCTATTATGTCACAAAACCTTCTTGCTGTTTTAGAAGTGGCATGATGTGAATGGTAGAGCTTGACCTTACATGGGTACCCTAGTTAGCACCTTATTTTCATTGGGTGCCCATGATGAAATTTTGTCCCTTAAGGTGTGGGAGTCCATTGTATAGTATTACCATGACATTTCACAAGAGCCTTATACTCATCTTGACCTTTTGCTGGCCTATTTCCCTTAGGACTCCCTTATGTCAAGTTGTAATTGCATTATCATGAGCTTTTCTTGCCTTCTTGAGCCTTACGCCAGCTTCCCTGACTTTGAATTTTCATCCATATAGCCTGAGCTTGTCTCATGTCTAGCCATGCAGAGGCATCTTTTATATCCTTTGCATCTTGATTCCCTATTTTACATGGACGGGACTTTCCCTCGAGTGTCGCTATCCTACACATGTATCCTTGCATTGAGCATAGGTATGTTCCACTGCTTGGAAATAATTTGTTTGTCCATATGACACTCGTCTCCTCCTAGTCTGTAACTAAAAAGCAATGTTATTCTTTTTCAATATTTTTAAATATTTGAAAAAGTCCAAAAAATTTAAAAAACCAAAAAGCTGGACAAGGAAAGATGTTATCTTTGGCAGCTCTCGAGTCGTGTCGCCTTCAAACAGAGCACTGTATATCACAACCATTGGTTGGGTTTATAGTTTGACTTTAGGAGCTGTACTCGTTTATCTGAATTTATCTCCACTGAATGGTTAAGCTTCCAGTCCCTATGGATCCTCTTTCGATACCTCCTGTGTCGCAGAGATTTCCTAGTTTTGTATATAAAGTCTATGCTTCCTACATTCAGTCACCACTCGCCGTTATGCTCTTGTTCGAAGGAAGTTGAAACCTGAGTTGACCATTCTTCAGTTATCTTAACTTTGCATGTCGGCCATTCTCGGTATAGTTACTGGTTCGTGTACCTTATGATCAAGTCCTTCTACATTATAAAGCTTTGCTGAGTACCTCGTTTTAGATGATGGGGGATGCCTTAATGCCCTCCTTCCAGCGGATTTCATCCCATCGACTTCAAATCATTTATTCTGGGATTGGAATATAGAGTCATTTTTGAGTGCCTTGAGACTTGTAGGCATTAGTGGCAGGTTCTCTCACCATCGACAGTTCTTTAGTAATACATCAATGTCCCCTTATCGATGGATTCTCTCAAGTGTTCGACCTCAACACATTTATTCACACTTGTTAGTTTGCACTCTAGTACCTTGATTCCCATTATCATTATCGGTGGGTGATCTCGCGTCTGTTAACGGTATACATCAATGACCGGTAATCAGACGATGGACTACTATGTTCAACCTCGACACCTCTATTCACATAGTAGGACATGTACTCGTAGTGGTTTGTGTATAATACCTTCCAGATTGGTGGCATCTCTTATATGCTACCTCCTTGATCGTGCCAGTGTTCATGAGATTTCAGCTCTCATGACTTGATTCCAGTATATGTCAGACATTTCCAGTCATTATGGAGATCTTGATCCATTGTATATCTTCAGCCATTATGGATATCTTGATCCTTTGTATATCTTCATCATGGATATTCTGATCTATGTATATTGTACGTGGCGATGACCACTTATGTCATATTTTGTATCATACCTATTCATGGCCATTGTACTCTTATGTATCTGGGACTGCTATATGTATTTGCAGTTATATGTAGAGTTGTATCATTGTACTATGCTGATTGGGTGGTTGGTATTCCACTGGGTTCTTCATCACTACACTTCTGGGATGAACTTATAATGTATTTCAGCCATCGTATGACCCCTCTGACCTCACACATTAGGGGGCATTTGTTATAGCTGATTTTACCACACCTGATAAATCACACTTGTATGGCCTTCCCCTGTCCCTCTAAAAACTCTTTGGACCCCATGGACATTTTTTATACCTTTGATGTTTCCAAGATCATCCCTAAAAACATGCTTAAATTGGTATACAAGAATTTTAAACCCTTTCTCGCGTATATACGCAGGTTTGACCCCTAAAATCGTATACATCGGGATGTGTGCAAAAGGCCAAATTCTTTTGGAGTTTTCCTTGACATGGATCTGACTCACTTGTCTCTTGGCCTTCCATATGCCTTGATATTGCTCGAATTCGACCCTTCATTGGCCTATTGAAGAGCTATATAAGGAACCCTTTGGATACATTGAAGAACATGTGAGAATTGAGAGCAAAGAAACTATAGTCCATTGTTGCCGGAACTTATGCTTGAGTCTGCATCCCTTTGTCCCTTGGAGCACTTTGGTGTTCTTCCCAAGCTTTCCTTTTGCTTGTGATCTTGTTATCGAGAGATGGAGGATTGAGGTGGTGGAGGCCTAAGTGGGGGATTCAGTTTCTCCGATTCGCAAACGCGTCGATAGAGGTTGTAGTCATTGTAATCTCTGATTTTATATTAATAGAAATATCTTTTCCTGTCCAATAATGTATGTTTGAATGAATATTTTATCCATGGATGATTTGAAATGCTTATACGTTGTTGATTATATATGCTAGAGTAGATCTAACACCAATATATATTACATGCTTGTCTTGTTTACTAATTGTTGAGGAAGTAATTTATCAATTCAAGCTGGAGCTGGAAAGCTCAACGGGGATCTACTTCAACCTTCTGGAATAAGGTACGAGTTTTGATCCTTTAGTGTTAGATGTTTGATTTCTCATACATATTGGAAAGGATTGATTTTTGGAGTCAAGCTATCTATTGTGGTACCCCAAGCCATAGGAATTTCTCTCTGTAACACACCCTCTTAATCTCACAATGTGACATAATACTCAAATCAACCATAACATCAAATGTAGCATTATTTTGAAGTCGAATCTCTATACCATAGCCAAACATAATCAACCATGATCAATATTAGTGAACCATGGATATCCATGGTGAATCATAGAATTATCTGATTACCCACATTCAACATTGGAAATGAAAGCCAATAATACTAAAACATGGTCACCGATAGTCAAATATTCAAACATGGTGATATCAAGGGTAATCAAACACTATTAAACATGCTCAACCAAAGTTAACCAGAACCAAATATGGCGAACAATATCAATCTTAGTAAATAATTTTCAACACATGGTCAACCATAATTAACCATAGTTAAACATGGGAAACCATATTCAACAATTGTCAAACATAATCAACCTTGTACAAACATGGTCAACCATAATCAAACATGGTCACTAATATTTATACATTGTTACACAAGTTCAACCACCTTAAAAAATAGTGAAAAGCTATGCAACATTGTCAATTATTGTCATGATAGTTAATCATGATTAAACAATTTCCAAACATGGTTAACTATAGTTAAGCATTGGTAATCATTATTAAACACCTCTAACCAAAGTCTACCATAGTTAAACATTGTGAATCGAATTCAAACATGCTCGACCATAGTTAACCACAATCAACCATAGTCAATGCTCATTCAAAGCCAACTATGTAATGAACATAAAATAAGATTATAATTAAATAATTTATAGATAGGTTAGAATGAAAGGAGGTGTCTCCTCATCATGAATGTACAAACCATATTTAAGGCCAAGACATTATTGTAATATTCATCATCTAATATATTATTCATATTTCATTATTTAAAATGATAGTTGGATTTGACTACTAACGAACCAACCGGATTCGGTTGCTCCATTTGGTATCAGAGCGGATTCGCTACTGCACTCTGAGCTCAGACTCGACTCATCAATTCCTACTTGAGCTAGGACTCGGCTCATCAATTCCTGATTTCTTCTGATACTCCATTTTACCCATATCTCTCTCCGCTTAGCTTCCCTCCACTCCCACACTCCATATCACTTCACGCTCCTCCCTTTGCTCCACCTTCTCAAATTGAAAAGAAAGAAGAAAGTTAAAAAGAAAAGATAAAAGAAAAAAAAAAGTAAAAAAACAAAATAAAGGAAAAAGAAAGTAAAAAAAAGAAAAGTAAGACCAACACATGGTTTTGCTTTCCAACTTCAACCTAGGTTGCACCCTCCCTCATTCCACGTAGCTCTACAAACAAAAACAATATTAATAAAATAAATATTATTATAATAATATTTATATTATTATATAATATTTTAAAACTTATTAATCCACCTTTTAATAAAATATTTTTATATTTATTATTTTATTTCAACACATAAATTAATTATAATAATAATTATTAATTCATTAATTATTTCAAAGACAGTAGTTGTCTTTTATTCCTCCATAAGTCAAAATAAACTTCCAAATACACACATTTGCATAAAAGGACCGAGGCTATGACAGAACTAAAAGACAAACTTGAGAAATTGGAGAAGGACATCAAGGCCTTCGTTGCCAACCAAGAAAAATTCAGAGAAGAAACGAAAAATAACAAGGCACTTAAGAAATAAATCAAAGAAGATGTTGTTCTAGTACCAGGAAGAAAACTTGATGACAGAGTGGACATCATGCACGAGAAACGAAAAGAATTAGATGACGAGATGTGTGTGATGACACAGAACATAAGCACCATGGCACAAAACTTGAGCATCATGACACAGAACCAGAATACCATGATAATGGAAATGTTACAAAAACTAAGGTCTAATACAAACCATATCAATAACTCAGATATGTTGGACCACTATGTCAACAAAAATGAGAGTAACAAAATTGATCAAGACAATAAACAAGACAAGGAGACTAAATATTGTAGGGATGAAAGGAAAATTCAAGTTACAAATGAAAGGAAAATGACAAACTATTGCATAAAGACCAAGCACATACCTAATACAAATTCTAAAAAAAACATAAATGAACTAATGACACTGTTTAAACACAAAACGAGAATGAAAAGACAATAATCTAAGCTTTGAGGACAAAGCTCCCTTAAATGGAGTGGCAATGTAATGAACATAAAATAAGATTATAATTAAATAATTAAATAATTTATAGTTAGGTTAGAATTAAAGGAGGTGTCTCCTCATCATGAATTTCCAAACCATATTTAAGGCCAAGACATCATTGTAATATTCATCATCTAATATATTATTCATGTTTCATTATTTAAAATGATAGTCGGATTCGACTACTAACGGAGCAACCGGATTCGGTTTCTCCAAACTATGGTCAAATTTGGTTACCCATAGTCAACCATGGTTGACCAAAGCCAATCATTACTCCATGTTGACTATAGTCAAACATGTTCAAAGAAAATCAATTTTAGTTAGCCAAGATTAACCATAGTCAACCAATGTTAACCAGAATCATCCATAGTTAATATCAAGGGTATTCACCTTGACTAACCATATGAGCCATAATAAAATGTAATTGATATGAATAATTTAGTTCATTAGTTTACTAATCTAATCTTTAACATGATGACTAATACAATGATTCATTCTCCACCTTTTAAAGTTAATTAAACATATCAATATTTTAAAGTTTATTCTCTATTTTATATAACTTGAATGGATCTCACCATTAAGAATATCTCCCTCCAAACATACATACATACATACATATATATATATATATATATATATTCAAATGACATGATCTTAAAAATATATTATTATTATATCAATCTTTAGATAATTTAGTTGATATAATTTTAAAAATATATCATTATTATTATATAATCATCTTTATTAATATGATTTTTTTTCAAAATGAAAAAGACAACTTTATATCATAAAAAAATTTATGTGATACATAATTACAAAATTCCAAAAGAAAAATGATACCAAATAAGTAACTCATCCATCCCAAATCATCCCAAGAGACTTAAAAACCCAGCTATTAAACTACTTAATCTTTATTAGTATGATGATTTGGTTATAATAGTAATACAGTATACACTATTGCAAAACACACTATACTAACTAGTATTATTTAGATGATTTGGTTGTGATAGTTATATTTTATACATTATACATTATACTAGTTATGTCTATAGTTGTTAGACATTATGTTAAATTTTGGATTTGCTTGAGCAGATCAACAAGATTAACCTAAGTGTAACAAGTGTACATGAGTAATTCATTACATGGTAGTCTTATTTTGTTAAGCTTAATTAAGTTTTAAATAAATTTTCTTAAAAGATGGTTTAGAAAAACCATAACAATTTGTTACTCTAACAATCTGGTATGAATAATAAATATAAAATTATATATTTTAGTCTTTAAATATAATTGTGTCTATCATCATTTTATACTAATTAGTTTACTTGTAACTATGCTAATCATACTACTTCACAAAAGCATTTCCATAAGACCCATGAATCTAAAATTTCTTATGCATCTTGTACAAAAAACCCTTGCCATATCTTTCTTGAACTATGCATTTAACTCGAATGTGATGGCGAGAGGACAAGAAATCGTTAATGAATCTATAACAATTAAAAACGCATCTGAGATGGGTTGCTCTACTGTGAGAATACGTAGAAGGCCATATTTTCTATTACTGTTTGCATGCCAAATACAATGTGGCTCATCTCCCGGGTCAACTAATAGTACCTTCACATGATACAATTGAACCACAATTACCAATATCCTTCATCAAGGTTTCAGAAGGTTGTAACACTGTAAAATGTTGTTATTCCTCAATAATTGTAAGAATAAGCTTGGTAAGAAACAATACATATATCTTTATGGTTCTGGGTGAACCTATTAATTAACAACGACTAGATCAAGTGGGTTTGAGCCTAGTTGCTATTAATTGTTGGAAATATTAATCACTCGCAGATCCGTACCTGACTCTCAGTCGACTCTGTCAAATTCTGTATCAGTCAAGATCTTGTCAGTCAGTCTGACAAGAGGGAAGAGTCCACGATTTGGCAATGTAAACTAGTCGAATTTGTTTCTGAAGATAAGATGTTAGGTAGATAGTTATTACTATCTTTAATGGTAAGTCAGTCAACTCATGTAGAAGCAATTTTCAAGTTGCCTATAAATAGAAGAAGGATATTGTAAAATTAAGTTAGTCACTAGACGCAATAGAGAGACAGAGGAACTCAGGGTGATAAAAGAGAAGTCGAAGCTCAAGCTTCTATGTATGTGATTCAGTCGAAGAGATGAAGCTCTGTAAAAGGATCAGTTGGTGAGCTGACAAGTCTGGACAGCCAATTAAGTGAAAGATCAAAGAACCCATAAATTCTCACCATGTGAAAGTTCCAAGTTTTATGGCACATTGGTCAACTCAAGTCTTCCTACATATTTGGGCATATGTTTTTATAAGTTCTTTGGAATTCTTAATGTGTTCATTTTTACTTCATCTTACTCACAGGTGAAAATAATTTGTAATTTCTTAAGTCTTTTAGACTAAGAAACATACTCTGTAGATTTTGACCAAAGTGAACCAACAAGGTCGATTGAGTTAGCCGACTTGAGAGGTCAAAGAGGTAAGCCGACTTGAGAGGTCGAAGAGGTCAACCGACTTAGAGGTCGAAGTCAGTAGAACCGATAAGTTGAAGTAAATCAGTCGGGCCAAAAGGTCGACCAAAGTTGATATACTTGTCTAGTCAGGAGATAGACAAGTTTCACCCGATAAGTGGAAAAAAGAAAAATAGGTCAGCGTGAAAGAGTAAAAATTAAATTTTAATATTAATTGAGTGGTAAACTCAAGTTTAGTCGGCTTGGTTTTGGCTAACTGGTATTAGAGCAAGGTTTATATCACTGTAAGGTTTAGGAAAGAAATCTTCTCTTAAAAGGTGGAAAATTAATTTTCCAAGGATGGTTAATTAAAAATTAAAAATGGCTTCCACTTCTGGTTCATGCGAACTCCAATTTTTACAGGAAAGAATTATGAATATTTATCTTTAACAATGAAGGATTTATTCAGAGGTCAATATGTTTAGGAGATAGTCCAGCATGGTTATGCAAAACCAACAGACATGACAACATATAACAATCTCACACAGGCTGAGAAAGATGTCTTGAGGGAACAGAGGAAGAAAGATGGAACGGCTTTGTTTTACATACATCAAGCTATGCATGAGAGCATACTTCCAAGAGTAGTAGAAAAAACTAATGCTAAGTAGGCATGGGATACATTGGAGATTTCCTTTCAAGGTTTGGATAAGGTAAGGACATCCAAGCTTCAGATTCTGAGAAGAGATTTTGAATATATGTCCATGAAAGATTCAGAGACTGTAGACTCATTCTACATCAGATTTGTTGGGTTGATAAACCAACCAAAATATCATGGAGAAGCCATAGAAGACCAAAGGGTTGTTGAAACAATTCTCAGAAGTCTTCCCCCAAGATTTGAAAACTTGGTTGTGACCTTGCAAGAACACACAGACATGTTGAAATTTACCATTGATGAGCTACAAGCTTCACTCATAAATCATGAACACAGACTCAACAGAACACAAACATCATTGAAAGGTGCTTTCATAGCACAGTCATCCATAAGTCATGGTAGATGCAGGGGGAGAAACAACTTCAGAGGTAGAGGAAGAAGTTATTCAAGAGGAGGACGAGGCGGGAGTCCTGCAAATGTCGGTGGTAGAGGAAAAAATTAGAACCCAAGCCAGCCAAGTGGCCAGAGGTTTGATAAATAAAAAATCCAATGTCATTTTTGTAAGAAATTTGGTCATTATGCTTATGAATGTAGGAAGAAACAATATGACCAAGGAAGACAAAGCCCAAATCATTCGACCAGCACCAGCACTTCGACAAGTGCAATGTTAATGGCATCAACATCTCCGCTCGAATGCAATGTTGTTTAAGAAAGTCCAGATTACATATGGTACTTAGATTCGGGATGCATCAATCACATGACCGGTAATTTAAATTTGTTTTCTAGTCTAGACAATTCAATTAAAATTGATGTTACACTTGGAAACAATGTCCAAGTTACTGTCTTAGGAAAAGGAATTGTTGATATTCTAACCAAACAGGGGGAGAGTAAGTATATCCCTGATTTCTATCATGTCAAAGGTCTAAAACATAATTTGTTAAGCATTGGACAGTTGATACAAAAAGGCTACAGAGTCTACATGGAAGATGATCACTGTGTGATTAAAGACAAGCGTCCAAGCAACCAGCTGATAGCAAAAGTGCCAACGAAAAGCAATCAATTGTTTCCATTAAGGATAGTTCTTTACATGAAAGGGAAGACAAACACAGGAGCTGCATTCAAGGAAGAAAGTGAAGAAACAGTCGAGCTCCTCGACAAAAAAGACAATGGCAGCGCTAATTTGCAAGATACATTTCAGACAGAAGTTTAGGATGAATATTGGTTGTGGCATTTCAGATTTGGACATCTAAATTTTGGTGGGCTGAAGTTACTGCACACAAAGAATACGGTAAAAGGATTACCATTGATCGACAGACCAGAGAGGGTTTGTGAAGGTTGCATTTTTGGCAAGCATCACAGAGAGACTTTTCCAGTTGGAAAGTCCTATAGATCACGCACACCACTTGAAATTGTCCACTCTGATATTTGTGGTCCAATGCAGACATCATCCATTCATGGCTGCAAATATTTTCTAACTTTTATTGATGACTACTCAAGAAAAACATGGGTGTATTTCTTGAAACACAAATTTTATGCATTTAGTTATTTTCAGCAGCTCAAGGCACTCGTGGAGAACCAGAGTGGACACCGCACCAAGATCTTAAGGACCGACAAAGGAGGTGAATATGTTTGAAATTAATTTCTAAATTTTTGCAAGACCCATGGAATACATAAGCAATTCACTGCATGGTATACACCTCAGCAGAACGGTATTGCCGAAAGAAAGAATAGAACCATCATGGACATGGCACGCAGCATGTTGGTAGCTAAGCATTTGCCAAATGAATATTGGGGTGAAACAGTCGCAACTGCCGTATAAATTATGAACTAGTGTCCGACAAAGAGTGTGAAGAACAAAGTTCCTCAAGAAGCATGGACAAGTATGAATCATAGTGTTTCACATTTAAAAGTTTTTGGGTGTGTTGCATATGCTCATGTTCCAGATGAGCTGAGAAGGAAGCTAGATAAGAAGGGACAAAAATATATTTTTGTCGGTTATTCTGAAGACACAAAAGCATACAATTTGTATGATCCTTTCACAAGGAAAGTGATAATCGGTCGAGATGTTCAATTTGTCTAGAATGAATCATGGGATGGAACCGTCGACAGAAATGTCAATATTGTGTCGAATGTCGACAATGATGATGTGAAAGAGAAAGTGGTTCAAACACCACATGTAATTCAATCGGTCGTAGCACCATCGACTCCCATGACACCATGACATGGTTCAGCACAAGGACCATCAACACAAGTAGTAGCTCAAGCTACACCGACAAGTACACCAAGAGCACAACAGACTCCATCAAGCATTTTGTCAAGGTTGACATCGATAGAACTAGTGAAGACAAGAAGTCTGCAAGAGATATATGAAGCTGGTACACCAAATTCATTCTCTCTCTTTGCATTATTTTCTCCTATAAATGATCTGCTAACATTTGAAGAAGTTGTTGAAGAAGAAGTATGGGCACAAGCCATGGATGAAAAAATAGAATGCATTGAGAAGAACCAGACATGGGAACTGGTTGATGTACCAAAAGACGAAAATGTAATCAGCGTCAAATGGATTTATAAGACAAAGCAAGATGTTGATGGGAATGTGCAAAAGCACAAAGCAAGAATGGTAGCAAGAGGGTTCACTTAGCAACTCGGAATCGACTTCAATGAAACGTTTGCACCTGTTGCACGGATGGATATAGTTAGAACAGTCTTGGCCATTGCTGCACAAAACAAATGGCATGTTCATCAAATGGATGCCAAGTCGGAATTCTTAAATGGCTATGTAGAAGAGGAAGTATATGTGGAACAACCACAAGAGTGAGAAGTTCCAGGTCAAGAGCATAAAGTGTATAGACTGAAAAAGGCACTCTATGGGTTGAAGCAAGCTCCTAGAGCTTGGTACAGCCGGATTGATTCCAATATCACTGAAAATGGATTTCACAGAAGTGAAAGTGAGCCGACATTGTACACCAAAGTGAATGAGCAAGTTAAGATGTTAATTGCCTGCCTGTATGTATATGATTTAATATTTACTGGTGATTTTGGCATAACAGATTGTAAAGCAGTCATGGAAAGTGAATTTTAAATGACTGATCTGGGGCTTATGAAGTTTTTTCTGGGCATTGAATTTCAGTAGTTTAAAAGTGGTATTTTTATATCACATAAAATGTATGCAAGTGAAGTTTTAAAAAGATTTAACATGTCTAATTGCAAGACAACCCCAACACCAGTAATAACAGGTTTAAAATTGAGCAAGGATGATGAAGGATCCACGATCGATCCTACGCTGTTCAAAAGTCTTGTTGGAAGCCTTACGTATTTGAGAGAGACAAGACCAGACATCATGTATGGAGTAAGTCTGATCTCAAGGTTCATGGAGTCACCAAAAGACTCACATTGGCAAGCAGGTAAAAGAATTCTGAGGTATGTAAGTGGCACAAAAGATTTTGGTATTATGTATTCAACCTCAAAAAAATTTAAACTCATTGGTTACACTGACAGTGACAATGGACGCAGCATAGATGACAGGAAAAGCACATATGGGTACACATTTCATTTTGGTACAGGTGTTTTTTCATGGAGTTCAAAGAAACAGCCCATAGTAACTCTGTCTTCAGCTGAAGCAGAGTATGTTGCAGCAATAAGTGTTGCATGTCAAGCTATCTGGATAAGGAGAGTGTTATAAAGACTTGTTACAGAACCATCAGGAACTGACAACCATCTTATCCGACAACAAATTATCCATAACATTATCAAAGAATCATTTGTTTCACAAGAGAACCAAGCGCATCGACACAAGGTTTCATTTCATAAGAGAGTTGGTGAACAATGAAGAAATTTATTTGGAATTTTGCAGGTTTGAATATCAACTTGCAGACATCTTTATGAAACCATTGGCAAAGGACACATTCCAATATCTGCATAGTTATCTTGGAATGACAAGTTCTCCACAGTGAACTCTGTCATAAACAGAGCATGTCTAAGCTCTGAAACATTTTGTAAATTTTGTTTAAAAAAATCCCCATCTGCTCATAATTAAGGGGGGGTGTTGGAAATATTAATCACTCGTAGATATGTACCTGAATCTCAGCCGACTCTGTTAGAGTCTGTATCAGTCAAGATCTTATCGGTCAGTCTGACAAGAGGGAAAAGTCCACGATTTGGTATTGTAAACCAGTCGAATTTATTTCTGAAGCTAAGTTGTTAGGTCCATAGTTATTACTGTCTTTAATGGTGAGTCGATCAACTCATGTAGAACCAATTTTCAGGTTTCCTATAAATAGAAGAAGGAGATTGTAAAATTAAGTTAGTCACTAGACGCAATAGAGAGACAGAGGAACTCAGGGTGAGAAAAGAGAAGTCGAAGCTCAAGCTTCTGTGTATGTGATTTAGTCGAAGAGCCGAAAGTTTTTAAAAGGATAAGTTGGTGAGCCAACAAGTCTGGACAGACAATTAAGTGAAATATCAAAGAACCCATAAATTTCTCTCCGCGTGAAAGTTCCAAGTTTTATGGAACATTGGTCAACTCAAGTCTTCCTACATATTTGGGCATATGTTTTTATAAGTTCTTTGGAATTGTTAATGTGTTTAGTTTTACTTCATATTACTCGCAGGTGAAAATTATTTGTAATTTCTTAAGTCTTTTAGACTAGGAAACATATTCTGTATATTTAAATGAAAGTGAACCGACAAGGTCGGTTGAGTCAACCGACTTGAGACGTCGAAGAGGTAAGCCGACTTGAGAGGTCGAAGAGGTTAGCCGACTTAGAGGTCAAAGTTGGTAGAATCGATAAGTCGAAGTAAATCAGTCGGGTTGAAAGGCCGACCAAAGTTGATAGACTTGTCTAGTCGGGAGATAGACAAGTTTCACCCGACAAGTGGAAAAAAGAAAAAGAGGTCAGCGTGAAAAAGCAAAAATTAAATTTTAATATTAACTAAGCGATAAACTCAAGTTTAGTTGGCTTGGTTTTGGCTAACATTAATCAATGGGAGGTTCTTTTTAGACTTGGTAAATTTGAAAACATTGAGATGGCGGATGCAACCAGGAACATAAAACCATGCTTGTATGTCTTCCACTCACTGTTGTCTCTACAAATTTAGCCTTAATAAGTTTGAGACATAAATTTGAATTTTTTTTGATGCCACTGCAACAAGGGGCATAAAACCAGACTTAGACTTCTTCAGCTCCCGCATATCTATGTTCTATCCACCTACTTGCCTCCTTGGTCTCATATCAACCTGCACTTAGCAAAGCAAAGAGTTCAAAAAATATTTAATGTTATAATTGATTAAAATATGCATAATAGACATTGAAACTCAAACCAAAGAGATCGGCTCAAAACCATTACCATTCACTTATGACTTTGGAGTTGATACACAAAGCTTCATTCATTCTCTTCTAGCTAGACCGTAGAATTCTATTCACTATAAAAAAGACATTAACTTAGCAAGAAAGAAATAAATAAATAAACTATTAAATTAGTAAAAAATAGCTTTGGAGTAATATTTCTAGAATGTAACTAAAAAGGTTACATATTGATAGCAATAAAAAAATCTAAAAAAAGGTCTGTAGTAATATTTATGGAGAGTAACTAAAAAGGTTACATATTGAATGCAATAAAAAATTTGCATATTTGTTTTGTACATGGGGAAATGAATTTTCTTTGGCATATTTTTCAAAGTTTCCAATCAAGTATTAACAATTTTAATGATTAGTTTAACTTTTGGTAAATGAAATGATGTATCAACAATTTTAGTGATTAGTGTAATTTTTCATTTTTAAGATGAAGGGAAAGTGAGTTTTATTTGTTATTTTCTTTAAGTTTCCAATATTATATCCACAATTTTAGTCATCAATGAAAAATGAAAATTGCCTTTATCAAAAGTATTTATTGAGTTTTCCAAAACAATCATTTAAAAAAATAGAATGATTACATTTAAGAAACAAAAATATTGAATAATTTAATGGTAAAATGTTAGTGTGTTTATGACAAGAAAAATGACAACAAATATAGTTATAAATTCTAAGTAACTAATCATAAACAATGTTTGTTTATGGAATTTTTAATTAAACAAATAACAAATGCCTATATAAAAAGTCAAGCATAACTTTTCATCATCACTTTGGATGGTTAAACAATTTATGGAATGTAGTCATTAATGTAGCATAAATTACTTGTTTTTAAGATATATGTAAATCAATTAAAACAAAAATTAACATTATAATTTAAATAGCTTGAAAAAAAAAGAATTATTAAAAATATTTAATTTTTATATTATTATATTAAAAATTTTATATTTAAAATTAATTTTTAGATAATGATTGAAATATATTTTATTTTCTAAAATAAATTTAGAAACTAATGAACAATAAAAAAATGTATATTTGGAAATTGTTTATACATAATTGAAATAATATTGATCAATATAGTTTTAATTTCCAAAAACTTAAGATAAGATTTAATTTCCCAAAAGATAAGATAGGATCTCAAAGATTGATCTAACATTTTGTGTTTATTTTAAAAACTAATTAAGTTATTATAATTATATCATCTTACCTATGGATTGATTATACTTGGAAAATGATCAAATATCTTAAGGTTCTTAAGTTTTTGCAATATAAAATATGGTTTCACCTTAGGTGATTTGGTCCTTCCCTAAGCATGATAGATCTATAGTTAAGAAGTATTTACTTTGGTTTTTGAAACTAATGATGTAATGAGCACATATAGGGATCAAAACAAAATTAAAGTACAATGTATCAATGATTAAAATATCAAGATTAGAAGGGATCTATGGTAACTACCACATTTTGTTATTGTGTACTCTAGTAATTATGTGCTAGTTACAAGGTTCTATGATAACAATGCCATATTTTATAGATTTTATAAATTTTCTTTACAAGAATTCATGGACATGTCATGGACACAAGTTTCCACCAAACACTAGTGTGTAGGAGGAAAAACACTTCACATATCATTATCTATGTCAATAGGGATTATTCCCTAGAAGGATTTGTTGGTTACTCTTATAATAGATTTGTACCACCTTGGAAATGAGCCATTGGTGAATTCAAATGTGTATTCCTAACATACTTAAGTAAGATAATACTATGGGGTTAATTGTGTATCCTAGATATGTGTTTCTATAGTATCTTTATCATGGCATATAACTACCATCATTCATAATTAATTCATATTGTGCTTAAAAACATTATTAAAAAATGGAAGACCCCCACAATTTGCTCTCGAATTATTAAGTAGGCGACATTAAAATCAAGTTAAGACAATCCCCTATATTTTAGCTAGTAAAATGAATTATGTAAACAATCTAGATAAGATAACTCACCTTGAAATAATAGTAATTTCAATGGTTGACATTTCTTGATCCTCTACCATTGCCATGAACAACCAAAATGTTATTCCCAATTCTCTATGATGACCTTACCTTAAATTGATTCATATTTCCATTTTTTATGCTAGTAATCTACTTATTTTACTATTTATTGGAGTTGTTTCAAAAAAAATCTCTCATCACAAATTCCTGCAGATGGATATTTCAATTGAATATATCATCTTAGAATCATTTTTTGACTTTTTTCTTATAACTTTGCCTGCAATTTTTTTTGCGAGGAAATTTTAAAGAATATCTACTTAATTTGGATGAATTTTTGCTTTCCTAGTGTTACAACCGTATCAAATTATTACATATGTATTCCTCCTTGAACCATGTGCAAATCCTCAATCCCCAAACCTAGTGCTACCAAAATTTTAATGGCATCAATATCCCCACTCAAAAATCATGAATACTATTGATACATCATGTTTGGTGCTTTGAGTCAATATTCCTAGCCTTTGATTTCTAGAAGCTTTTATAGTTTCCACCTCGAGCATTCGCATTCATCCATGTAGAGGACCCTAAGAACCTAAAAATCCATGTTGACACACATATTAGCACTCTAAGATACACATATCATTGGAATGTCATGTATGATTATTTTAGGTGTTAATCATGACCTTGGATTCCTAGAAGTTTCCTTTTTTGACTAAGCCTGATTTTCCTACCCCAACCATCTCTATATCCCTAAAACCCATAGATATTTCTAAAGAATCATAAGGGCACAAATATCCCGACTTATAGAAGAATAATAACATCAGGAAATCATGTGTGGTGATTTTAGATGTCATGTTTGGACTTAAATTCCCAAAATATTTCTTTAGTTGTCAAGGAAATTAAGGGGTTTGGACTTGGATACATAGTTCCTTGGATGCATAGTTCCATGGTTTCCTTAGATCCAAATGAACGTTAATCTTCCATGGAATTCGTTTCCCAAAGACCTAGGACAACTATATATGAATCAAAACCACCAAATGGTACATACATAAAAAATCATAGGATGATGACACCCTTAGTAGGCCATGTGTTATAGGTGGAGGAGATCTTCTTATCCCTAGATGGATAGAATATTGTTGTAGGGATCAAGCTTCATGTCTCCTCCATTAACAGTGTCCAAGGATGAAATACCACAAAGCATAGATAGAGAAAACCATGGATACCCATGAGAAGTCATGTGTCATTCTATAAGATATTTATCATGGCTATGGATGGATCAATGCTTTCTTTAGGGTCAAGCACATGTTATTATTCCATAGATTCCATTCGCAAGGCCCTAGGGAACCTAAATAATGCTCAATAACCCCTAATGGAATTGCCATCCTCAATCATATTTCAATGATACCCTAAATAGGGCATGTGTCATTTATGGAGGTAACCTTCTTAGCCCTATATGTCTGGAATATTCTTGTTGAGCCCAACGTTTAGGTCTCCTGCAATAATCATATCCAAGGCTCCAGGGCCATAACAGCTATATGCATAGTGCTATAAATACCCCTTTGAAGTCATGCATGGGGATTTAAGGAAGTGTTCATGGATTTTCATGCCTCAATGATTTATTTAAGGAAAAATGAATGATATTCTTCCCTGTAAATTCATTTATATTTGTTGAGACACATACATACTACTAAAATCCACCTAATGGAACTAAAAACCTCAATCATATGCAAATAATGCACTCCGGAGCGCATGTTCCATTAGTGGAGGTAACCTCATTATTATTTTATGGATAGATGATTCCTTTAGGGACTGGAGTGCAAGTTTCCTCCATTGATAATGTTGAAGGCCCCAAGGCTAGAAACGTAGATATATAGTTCCATACACACCCCTAAAATTTCATACATGTTTCCTTGAGGCATTTTTAATGGCTTTAAATACCTCAACAATTCATTTAGGGACAAACTAATGGCATTATTCCCTCAAACACCATTCCCAAGGTATTGACACATGTAGGTACTACTCAAACTCACCTAATGGAACTAACATCCTCAACTATAATGTAAAGATACCCTCAAGTGGCCATGTGTGGTTGCTGGAGGAAACCTTCTTATACCTATATGGATAAAATATCACTTTATGGTCATAGGTACATGTCTCCTCCCTTAACCATGTCCTAGGTCCCAATCCCCTGGGTCTTGGATACATAGTGCCATGGATACCTTATGAAGTCATGTGTGGTTTTTTGTGCCATTATTAATGGATTTGGATGCATAAATGGTTTCTTTACAACCAAAGGCATGGTATTTTTCTATAGAATATCATTTCCAAGACCATAAGATATGTACATATTATTACTCAAAACCACATGATGGAATCGACCTCCTAAATCATAGGCCAATAATACTCTTGGGAGGAGCCATATGTGGTTGGTGGAGGAAATATTATTATCCATGGATGACTATAAGCTTCCTTTAAGGACCTAATTTAATGTCTCCTCCACCAACAATGTTGAGTTCCCTAAGCCACAAGACCTAGATACATAGTGTCACAAATACCCCAATGAAGTCATGTGTGGAATTTTGAGGCGTTGTTCATGGATCTTGAAGCCTCAATAATTCATTAATTTGAAAGGCATGGTATTAATCTTTGTAATGTCATTCCCTCATTCCCAAGGCCCTAATACATGTACATACTACTCAAAAACACCTAATTCTGTTGGCATCTTGAATCGTAGGCCATTGATACCCTCAAAAGATCATGTTTGTTTGGTGGAGGAAGCATTCTTAGCCATGAATTGCACGAAGATTCATTTAGGGACCAAGCTTCAGGTCTCCTCCGATCACCATATCTAATCCCTTGAGTCCCCAAGACATGGATATATACTACAAAAAATACCCCTGCGAATTCATGTGTGGTGCATTGAGTGCATTTTTCATGGATTTGGTCACTTAAATGGTTTATTTAGGGAGAAAGGGATTGTTTTTTTAACCCTAGAATGTCCTTCTAAAGGCCTTAAGGAAAATGCATTTCTCAAAACCACTTAATGGAATTGGAATCCTCACTAATAGGTGAATGATACCTTCATGATGACATATGTAGTTGGTTGAGGAAAATTTCTAATTACTAGATGGATAAAAGATTTATTTAGGGACCAAGGTTCATGTCTCTAGCAATGACCATGTCCAAGGCTCGAGGTCCCCAAGACCTTGATATAGAGAAACATGGATACCCTTGCAAAGTCATGTGTGGTGATTTGAGGTAATTTTAATGGCTGTAGATTCCTTAATGGTTTATTTAAGACCAAAGGAATGGTATTATTCCCTATAGAATCATTCTCAAGGCCGTAAGACACATACATAAAGCTCATGGGCACCTGATGGAAGTAATGTATTCAACAATATGACAATGCTATCATCAAGAGGCCAGGTGTGGATGGTGGAGTAAAAATTATTATCCTTTGATGGATATATTATTCCTTTCGGGCCAAAGGTTCAAGTATCCTCCCATGACCATGTCCAAATCACCAAGGCCCTAATCCTTGGATACATAGTGACACATATATCCATGTGATGTCATGCATTGTGCTTCGAAGCATTACCCATGGATCTAAATGCATTAGTGTTTTTGTTAGGGAAAAAGGAATAGCCTTTATCCCTAGGGCATCATTCATCAATATTGTATCCCTTTAATAACCATGTCCAAGTACCCAAGCACATAAGACCTAATTACATATAACCATGGATACCCATGAAAATTCATGCATGTGTCCTCAAGGAATTGTTCATAAACCCTAATGCTTGAATGGTTTCTTTAGGGACAATGACATGGTATTATTACATGGAATGCCATTCTAAAGGACCTTGGATAACTTTGATGGCCATACCACTATGCAAAAACCTTTGATTGTGCCCATATCCAACTTTTATGCCAAATATACACTTTAAAGGGTGTATCCTATGGTTCATGGCCTTCATCATTGCACATTACCATGATAATATTATTTTAGGGTATACTTCCCTCAATTTCCTCCATAACCATGGTTCAAGGCTTATCCATAGTGCACAAAACCACATATTGCCACACATATTCCACTTTAAGGATAATGAGCTCCTATATAGTGCATGATCTCCTATGTGGAAATTTGAGACATGAATCTTAGCATGAGATCTCTACAACCTTCCTTTGGTTTCTAAGTCCTATTATTCCTCCCATGAATATGTACAAGGTTCTAAGACCCATATCTAATGTCACTTACACTAACACTTAGATGCGAAGGATAGCTTTGGGAGTTCATGGGTGTGTTTCAAATCTCCCCTTAGGCTCTAAGGCCGAAGTGTCCTCCTATGCCATATACAAACCCTAATACCCATATGTACTCGAAAAAACCTCATAATAGCATTGAAGTCCTCACTTAGAGGTAAAGAATACCCCTCATATGTCATGTGTTGTTGTTCAAGGTGTTGCGTTTGGTCTTGGATGCCAAAATTGTTTTATTAGGGGATAAGGCCTAGGTTTCCTCCCTCAAACATGTCAAGGGCCTTGAAAACCATATACAGTGCTTAAAACCTCTTTGTGACATTAATAAACCCAATATTAGGCTAAGGATACCCTTAAGAGGACTTATGTGGTGGTTAGAGGTATACTTGTTAATCTTACATTTCTATTGGTTTCATCTAATTTTTAAGGCCTAGTTTTCATCCCTCAATCATGTCCAAGTATTTGAGACCCGTGCCTTGTGCTCAAAACTTAATACTGATACTCATATACATCATAAGATTTAATAAGTTCAATGTAAATACACCCAATTGAATAATCAAATTTCAATTCAAATCACTTTTATTCTATTTTAGACTAATAATAAATTAAAAGAGACCGTCTTTAATTATTTGTCAATATTAACATCCTTAGGTATTTATTTCCTTAAATAATATTAAAAATGAATTGTTTGTTTAAATATTATAGAAAGAATCAATTGAATTTGCCGTGATTGTGGTATCAAATCTCATAAATTAATCTTGATAATTCTTTTGATTGAAAAAAAATGAATTAAGTAATTTACAAAATAATTATTTGTGAAGTTGTTATATTTATGGTGCAAATCATTATAAATAAATCATATTTGTACATGTCCATGTGACAAATAATCTCTTAGTACCACTATATCGTACTTACCAACATGACACTTCTATAGTCTTATGATTCATTTAGGAAAATGTGTAGGTTTCTTCTCTCAACCATGTTGAGGGATACTAGACCTATCCCTAGTGATTAAAAACCTTATAATAGTGACAAGTCTCACGCTTAGATGCTAAGAATACTCTTAGGAAGACATGTTGTGACCTTTGAGGTGTCTGTCATCCTAGATTATTGAAAGTTTCTTTTATTATGCAAGGTAGATATTTTCTCCCTTCAATATGTCCATGGATTTGAAACCTGTGCCTTGCACTAAAAAACTAATTATGATACTAATATCAAAAAAAAAATTAATATAAAAAAACTTTTTCATTGAATAATCAATTTTCTATTGAAATCATTTTTATTACTACTTTATAATACTAATAAATTAAAAGTGGTTCATTTTAATTAGGTACTTATTTATTTAAATAATATTTAAAATGATTAATTAAATTGAATAAGTTACAAAATAATTATTTGTGAGCTTGCTATCATTGCGGTGTAACGCATCCTAAATGAATCATGTGAATTTATTTGTTTGAAAGGTACACAAATAAAATGTAAAAATTGAATTTGTTGTGATCATTGTGCAAAAACTCATAAATTAAGCTTGATGACTTATTTAAATGAGTAAAAAAAAATAAAAAATGAATTAGGTTATTTATAAAATAATTATTTTGTAATTATGGTGCAAATTCTCATAATTAAATCCTATTTGTACACCTCTATGTGACAAATATTGTCTTAGTACCACTTTATGGTACATGCCAACATGGAATTTCTCTTAAAGTGGATGACTGAAAAATCTATTTGCAATAACATTAATAAACATTGACATCATTTTAGCACCCCAAAATATAAGTGATGCTAATATCACCACCTTTAACACCACAAATGTAAACTGTGTTAACACCACCACCTTAGTTACATCACAAAAGTATAATTGGCGTTAATACCACCGTCTTAACACCACAAAATAGAAGTGATACCAACTTATCATGCTAAAAGATAGATTTTGTTGTGTACTACTATTCTCACATTGCATGATCATGGCTCCTTCCTCCCTTTTCCAGGGTGAATTAGCTGAGGTTGTGCTCTACCTGCATACCCAAAACGGTGTAATACAGAATCATTTCCAGCACTTTATTTTTACTTGTAAATGTGCTAAATATACTACTTCACAAAATCATTTCCATAAAACCCATGAATCTTGTCTGAAAAACCATTGCCATAATCATTTCCTTTGAATCTTGTCTGAAAAACCCTTGGCATATCTCTTTTGAACTCTGCATCGAGGACACGAAATCGTTAATGAATCTATAACGGTGAAGAAAGATATACGTGTTTGTTTTGAACAAGTCCAATGCCTACGCAGATTGTACGCAAATGCATACGTAGACGACCATATTTTCTCTTACTGTTTACAGGCCGAATACATTGTGCCTCATCTCCCGGGTCAACTAACTAAAAGTATCTTCACATGATCCAATTGAATCACAATTACCAATATCCCTCATCATGGTCTCAGAACCCAAGCATCGATTCAGGTGACTTTTATTGCATTGCACCCCAGAAATCCTTCATTCCACCATTTCATGACTAAGGGAAACGAATCGCCTGAATCGCCGCCGGCCTAATATCCAGCCAGTCTGACAGCCGATGCACGGCATAGCTAGGTTGCAATGAAATTTATAATAGTGCTGCCTGTGATGATGGTAATCATCATATTGTTACTTTCATATATCCTCGTTCCCGCAAGCTGCGGAGTTCCTTTATTTGCAGCTTCACCGGGCGTGGCTAACGATCGCGCGCCCCTTAATACCGCTCATTTGGATAGCCAAGGGGTGGAAATTGGGATCGATGACGAGACCTTGGATTCATTCCCCAAGATGCCATATAACTTGGAGAAAGAATCCCGGTCGTTCACTTCTGCAGAGGGAACTGAATTAGAAGAAGCGGAGGACAAGAAGTGTTGCTCGATTTGCCTGAACGATTATGAGGATTCGGAGGTTGTGAGGGTTATCCCTGATTGCGGTCACATGTTTCACAAGGATTGCATCGATGAATGGCTTCGCCTGCACCCAACATGCCCCATCTGCCGAACTTCCCCTCTTCGTTCACAGCGCAGCAGTGTTTCTTTTCCACCAGAGGCCGATGCTACTAGTATTCTCACAGTGCATGATCATGGCTCCATCCTCCCTTTTCCAGGGTGAATTAGCTGACGTTAGTGTACTGTACCATACGCCAAAACTGCGTTGTCTTACAGAAAGAATCTTTAAATCTGTCTCTGCTTCCATGTTGTATAGATATCTTGTAATACATCACACGAAACCCATCATTTATAAACTCACGTCAAGATCTTGTAATTTTTGCCAGAATGTTTAGATTCGTGCTTTTTGTATATATAAAATGATTCGTGCTTTTTGTATATATAAAATGGTGTAGATATATTAGGGTTTGTTAATGGATCGCTTGGTCTTTACATGTTCTTCGACTGAAAATGTTGGAACAAATGTTTTGCTTGTTCCATTTAAGGAATTTCTGAAATTCAGTGTATAAGACCGAAAATGTTGCATCGTGGAGTATTTATACGAGCGGGAAGGAATTAGGTCCTCTGAAGCTGAAGCTAAAGCAGAGACATGGAAAAGGATAGCGCCATTTGGAAAATCCAAAGTCACTTCGTTAAATCTGTTTTTTCTTATAAATTTCATCGAACCAGAGCTCACAATAAATTGATATAAATTGATTTGTTCATCAGTTAGAATAAGTGTATCAGTTAAAATAAGTGTACGTCAGTGAAGTAGTTTGATATGAATTCATTTGTTGTAAAAAAATATCTCACCCTATGTTTCATGTCTCAAATCTCATCCAAATTTACTTGTATTCCATATCTAAAAGGAACTCCAACAACTAATTTCAGTTAAAAAAAATCGATATGTTGATAATCCTATTTTATTTTGAATTGGGCTGTTACCATGAACTCACTGCTGAAAATTCTGTCGCTCTATTCATGTATTTTAAATGGTGCCTTCAGTTTATAATCCTTTATATTTTTCAACTTTAATCTGTTCTGTAAACTCTACCCCGTTTTGATTTTGTTAAATGCTGTATTTTATAATCTTTTACATATTGTATTTTATTTGGACTTGATAAGAAGCTTAAACACCTAGTAAAACTAGCATGGATTCCTCTAAAAAGAAAGAAAGAAGTACCATAAGAAAAAGTAAGAAGCAACTTTGTAATGGCTAGTCATGATTTCAGAGAGGCATCATTTGAAGGTGTCAGCTCTGGTCTTATTTTTTTTTATAGTAATGTTGCTCTGGGTTTATTGACTATAAAGTTAAAGGGATACCAAAGGGTAGGGGTGCTTTTTCTGGAAGGTAGAGCAGAAGCTTGTTTACTCATGTTTTCTAAGACAAATCTTGTGTCTCCAGCTATAGGAGATCCTATTTCTATACTGACTTAGGATATGCTTTTTAGACTTTATATATCAACTATCGGAAATAATCAAGGTATTTATAGGAATAGGTACCATCCTAATCCGTATCACTCAGAAAAGAAAGGGTTTTCCTTGTAAAAAATCTTCCCTTTATAGTTATGATGATGTGCTTATCGACAAAAACGAATTGACTTATACAGCCCCTTATGGCTCCACTGGGGGAAGTGGATTTACATATCATTACCTCAGTAAACCAAGAAGCCCCTATCGAGGTTCAACACGAATCTTTGGGTACCTTACATGAAATCCATGAACATTATGTGATAAGAAAAGGTACAATGGGGGAAATTATTAATATAAACATTCGAATAACTGTTGATGGTACTCGTTTCAATCGAGAAATGAAAGAAGCCATACATAGGAAAAAGAAGTGGACGTCCAAATGCATTAGGGATTAAAATTTAAAATGGATTTTTTTTTTAATTTTTATTGATTTATTTAATATTATTTAATTGAAATTATTAAGTATGTCAAAAATATTAAATATATTAGTTACAAAGTTGATTAAAAATAATGAATAGATGTAATGTTAAGACACTTTTTGGATGGTCTTGAATTTTATTAAAAGTTATCTTAGATATAGTCTTTATTATTTTGTAATTTTACTTTGTCACCAATTAGGCTTATGCAGAAATGTTATGTGATTTAGTAAGTAATAATAAAATCTATTTATGTAATATTTTAGTTATGAAAAATAAATTTATTTATTTATTTATTTGTAGAAGTTTAAAATTTAATTAAAAGTAGAATTATAGATGATGATGATGGTTATAAAAGTTTAGGTTTATGGGAATAAGTAATCATTAGTTTAAACAACTTTTTTATGTACTATAAATGTTTTAATAAAACCATTTCTAAATTTCCATAGTTGTGATGAGTTTAATTTTCATAGTTCTCGTTTCTCTTTCTCCTAATTTTAGTAGCTATTTTTACCATCTTTTCAAAAAGGGTTGATACTTTCACACATTTTCTATTTGAGACATTTTTGGAGCCTTGGAATCACTTTTGTGGTAAAATATTTTTAATGTGTGTTTTTTAGAAATTTAACAAAATAACATACATTTAGAAGCAATTTATAAGGACAAACATATGCATTTTGCAATTTTTTCCTTAAAATAAGACATTTTTATGGAAAAAATAAGACATTTATATGGACAAAATTGTAAAAAAATCTAGAAAATAAAGACGTTTAAAACTATTTTTAATGGATTTTTAAAGATTTTTTGTATTAAAATTATACTATTTCATGACGATTCACTTAAATTTAACAAAAACTACACATTATATTTGTGAATGACATATTAAAAACATTATATAAAGAAATTTTATTTTTAAAATAAAGCCATAAAGTCAAAACATTATTAATATATCTTATAAAAAATTTGTCAAATTTAACATTTTCTTCAAGACATACTCCAAAAATTTTCATCTAAATTGGAATTGGAATTTTATGGAGCATCAATGTCCTCTTTCATTGGCTATTCTGCAAGAGGCCCAAAATGCTCCTCAAGCATAGTTAAAAAAAATAATGAAGAATAAAAAACAATAAAACTTAAAATATGCTTTCATATGTACTATTATAAATTTAACGTGAACCCGAGAACAAAACTAAAAACTAATCTCCTTATCTTGAAAATATTGCTTTTGATAGATCTTTACATTCGTGCTCCTTTCAAATCCCTTTCTCCATATGTTAATTTTTTAACCAAGGCATTATAAGTGAAGGTGTGATTATATTTTCCTTCATTATTTTCATTTATTAAAACAAATAGATTCATAAGTCTCATCTTTTATCCAAGTTGCAAGATGTATATGGGCCTCTGCAAGAAGATGAGGGACATTTTTGGCGCGTTAGATGCAATAAAAACCTGAAAAATCAAGCATCCCTCAACTTACTTGGATTTTTTGAGATACTTATGCAAAATATCTTGCATTGAGTAAAAAACATGAAATGTAGGAAATTGAATCACCTTTCCGAATATATAACTTTTATCTATCGAAAATTTGCATAGCTATGTCAAATTTCATTTTTCCTAACATGCACTTTTTATTTTTCAGGGAAATTATAAGGTATATGTTTTTGTGGGTGCAGCCTTTGAGGGCCTAAATGATCGAATCAAGCTACAAAAATTGACATCCATATAGAGAACCCATAGCACTAGTGCGGCATTATTTTTCAAAAATTAAATTAGTAATTTTATAATATTTTTATAATTGTCTAAGTGAGAAAACCTTGAAAATGGTACGTGTTTTGTGGGTGCAGCATTTGAAGGTCTTAATGCAAAAATCATGAAATGGGGATTTGATAGAATGTAGAGGTTAGTGTCTACTTGTGCACCATACAATTTTTGTTTGAAGTGATCAAGAATTGAAAAATTTATAGAAGAAACACTAACAATGTGTTTCACGAGTTAAGGAGGTAGGAGAGAAAAGAATTTGAAGAAAAATATGAAAAATTAATAATTTTAAATAAAAGTTACATATTTGGAATCTGTAAAAAAAACCATATTTGTGTTTAAAATTTCGTCGAAAATGATTGTGTGTAGCATACTGTAAAGAGTGGTTAAACACAGGTTTCTTCAGAAACTGGAAGAAACACCCAATTAGCTTTGGTTCATGATTACCATAGCACAGGTTTGGTATTACCGAAGCAAACACCAAACCATACACATAGGATTAAGGTTGGCATGTGACCAAGTGATTCGAATTGGTTTTGACTCTTAAAAACATGGCGCGTTTTATTTGAATTCAAAAAAATATTCCCGCTCATAG
>LPNX010049650.1:113606-133606 GCA_001517045.1 Pseudotsuga menziesii | reverse complement strand
GACCATGATGATGATGATAATGATGAACAATGATGATGATGATGATGAACAATGATGATGATGCCCATGATAATGATGATGATTCAAACAATGATGATGATGATGATGATGATGATGATGATGATGAGCATGATGACTATGATGATGACGACCACGATGATGATGATGATGACCATGAGCATGATGATGATAGAGTGAGGGGGGTATTAGAGAGAGAGACTTGGTTACTAGAGACGTAAGGGGTGGTGGGTTAATCTAATGGACCACATACATTGGGGGGGGGGGTAACTATTTAAAACATTTATTTATTCTACATTGTATTTGTTGGTTTAGCCGTGCACCAAACCCATTTATTTCTGGTCACTAATATCGCGTGCGCATTATAGATCTACAAAACGCGTGTGTTTTTTTATTTGTTTTTAGATTTACAAAACACGCACGCGTTATAGAGTTACAAAACATGCTCGCGTTTTGGAGTTCTATAATGCGTGCGCGTTATTGTTACCTGGCCTACATGTCTGCTGATATGTCAGGCTCGGATTTACTATTCCAAGTGCTATGGAAGAGGAGCGCATTTTTTTTTCTATGTAACGTGAGCCTGTTTCTAAAAAGTAAGATTGCATCTAAAAGGTCCCTCAACTTCTTGCACACACCCATATTTTCAATATCATTGAAAAATAAATCATTGATGAAACTATGTTTGTTTATAACAAAATATTTAAAAGATATTTAAAAACAAACAAACAAATAAAAATAATTAAAAAAAAAAAAAATATAAAAACGATTTTTTAAACTTCAATGTTTTAAAGAACAAAAATAAACTAAAAATAAAATTAAACTAAACTAATCTAAAATAAAGTAAACAAAAAACAAATTAAAAAAAAAACAAAAAACAAAACAACACAAATAACAAGCTACCCCTTTTACACACCATCTTTACCATCTGGCCACCACTAGACCACCACCTACCTAGAAAGGTTTAATGATAGTGTAAGGTGTGCATTTTTTTCTTTTTTCTTTAAAACAACTTACTTTTTAAAATTACTTTTACACTTTCTTTTTATAAAGTTTAAAATCTTTAGTTTTTTACATGATTTTTTTTATTTTTTTACTTATATTTTAAAATAGTTTTTTAATTTTTTAAAATTTTGTATCTTTAATTTTGTTTAGTAAAAAAACAAAATTCGTTTTAATTTTTTTAGATTTTTTTTTTTAATTTAATTTTTAAATTTTTGGGGTTAAATTATTTGTTCTTGTATAGTTTAATATATGATTTTATTTTTAATCACATCATAATTTTTTTGATTTTCAATGGTTAGAGTGGTGAAATTATTTAAAATATATATATTTATTTTTGTTTAATATGCAAGTTTTAAAAAAATTGTAATTTATGTCTTGAAGAAAAAAACATTTTTCGAATTTAGGGGTTCATTTTAAGGTTTTTGATTTTAAAGTTTATGGTTAATATGTTTTCGAAAAAATTTCTGTCTTTCTTCCCCTTCTCATTAGCTCAACTTAGCCTTTCATGTTGACACCATTGGCCTTACTCAGGTAGTTCAACTAACATGAATTGGTGGAACTCGACAAACCTAGCTGATATGCAAATTTTTCCATCACTTTAGAAAAATTATGAAAATTCTTCTGGTGGCCTGTGCTCAATAAAGGGTGATTCTTCCTCTGTCAACTATTCATCTTAACCCATTGAGGCCCAACGCTGCAACCAATGCTCTGATACCAACACTGTCACATCCCCTCCCCTCATCCCAATGATGGAGAGGACGAGACCTACGTGCATTTTCTATCAAACGAGAAATCTATCCTGTTAAACATAACATAAAATTCCTTGAACATAAAATACAAATGAATATGTATAATTCATTAAATATACAACGAAAACAAATCATTCATTCAACACATTCATTCTATTCATAGTTCATGAAACAAGCAGCATTCAACATGTTCATGATAATTTATTAACTAAATACATTGCAGAGATTAAACACACATGAATACTTATCTTAAGAAGAATCTTCCCCGCAACTAGCTATGTCGCTGCAACGTTCCACCCAACCATAGGCCAATGGGCTCATCAATCTCTCAGCATCACTGCCACCCCAAAGCTGGGCATGATTTCCAAAAGGAACTAGGGAAGAACATGCTTACACACAACAAGACCATACACCCATAGTCAAGCCAACACATAGTTGGGTTTCACAGACTGCCCAGCCAAACCAACGGCTAGTTGGGTTAATATGCTGTAGGCTTACCAAGCCAACACTCACAATCAGAACAAGCAAAGGGTTACATAATACCTCAACCACAGGAAAACACAATAGCCCACTATGTAACTCAGTAAAACAGGCTCATAACTGTACACGGGGAAAACACTGTAACAAAGGAATTTGCACTGAGGGAAGGACACCAACGCTGGGAACCAATAAATAAACAATTTGTCTTGTAAAATTTTTTTCACAATATGTTCAGGGACATTTAGGAGCAAAAACGACCATCATTCACACCCAAATCATGAATCCCAAAATCAAAAGATGCCTATGGCATTTCGGGAGAAATTATGACCCCAACAAACACCAATACCGTGAATCCCTACTGCACATGCACTCAGCAACAACAAGACATATTTATGGGAATGAAGGAGTGATGAAACAATAGAAATCATGAGGGGAAATGCCCAGCAAGCTTAGTTACGTGAGGAAAATAAAAACATCCTCTTAAACCCCCAAAATCATGGATCTCTTCTCTTCCCACTCACTGAACAATACCCAAAAGCGGATTTTCCTAGTCGTAGAATGACGAAGTGACACACAAACATCCAGGAGATATCCCAAATACAAAGCATTACCCAAAATGACTTCTCATCCATGGGAAAAATGAGAAAACTGCAAAAAACGTGAAGGACCGACCTTTCCAAACTTCAGCTGTGTGAGGAAATGAAGGGCATCCCTGCCTAAGGGGTTGGGCACACATTTTGTGGGTGTTTACTTACCCCCTAATCCAAGTACGTTTTCCCAAAAATGGGTGGTCTTCCCAATTCGAATTTTACCTCCATACCTTTCCCATCCCAAGGAAATAACTTCCTCAACCAATTTTTTGCAGAAATAAATGATTGACACAAAAGGAAAAAAATGTGTAGTTGACAGCTTTATGGGTTTACCCTTTGACATTTGGTTTTTCTCCATTGGCTCAAGGATTTTAATATCCCCCCCTATTCCTTGTGCAATCATGGCCCCATTTGTTTAACGTTTGCAGTCCCATAGCTAGTTGTGGTTTTATATTAATTTGTACATTTACATGATATATCAAAGTATATTCATTGTGCTTGAATTGGCCTTGAGTTCCATGCCACAATCTCAATACAATATTTACATTGGGTCAAAACTGGGGTGTTACACTACACATGTGGTTCTTTGCTCTATATATACTTCTACTTCTACTTCATTGGATAACAAGGACATGGAAAGTGGGATCAATGAGGGGACCTTGGATTCATTCCCCAAGATGCCATATAACTTGGAGAAAGATTCCCGGCCCTTCACTTCTACAGAGGGAACTGAATTAGAAGAAGCGGACGACAAGAAGTGTTGCTCGATTTGCCTGAACGATTATGAGGATTCAGAGATTGTGAGGGTTATCCCTAATTGCGGTCACATCTTTCACAAGGATTGCATCGATCAATGGCTTCGCCTGCATCCAATATGCCCCATCTGCCAAACTTACCCTCTTCCTTCACAGCGCAACAATGTTTCTCTTAATCCACCAGATCAAGTTGATCATGAAACTACTATTATCACAGTGCATGATCATCACTCCATCCCGCGCCCTTTTCCAGGGTTACGCTGAGGCTGTACTCTACCTACATACCCCCAAAACTATATTGTTGTTTTACTGAAAGAATCTTTAAATCTGCCTCTATTTCCATGGTATGTAGATACCTTGTAATTCAGCACACCAAACCCATCATTTATAAAACTCAGATCGACATCTTGTATTTTCTACCAGAAAGTTTGAATTTGTGATTTCTTTGTATATGAAAATGGTGTAGATATATTAGGGTTTGTCAATGGAGTGCTTGGCCCTTACATGTTCTTCGAATGAAAATGTTAATTTGTGCTGGAAACTCTACGATCGTATTGTGTTTTGTTAAATTGTGCTTCTAATATTCTCTTTTACATTTTGTACTTTATTTTGCACTTTTTAATTTTAAAGACTTAAAACTAGACTAGATTAGTGTAAAACGAAAGAAGTGGCACACAGAAAAGAAAAGGAGGTCTAAATTCATTAGTGATTAAATATTTAAAAGGACGAGTGTTTGTTTCATGTTTTTTAATTTTTTTAATTAATTTTTATTTAATACTATTTAGCTAATCATTTTAAGCATGTTACTCGGATGGACTTGAATTTATTGGAAGTTTTAGTTTTTTTTTTAAGATGATCAGGTTTATGTATAAATGTACTTAAATTTATTCGAATTTATTTGAAGTTTGGTTTTATTGTTTTCAGTAAGATTAGGATTAAGAACATATTTTATAATAATTTAGTTAGGATTATTGAATACTTTAAGGATATTTCTTAAAGTATAAATTTTTTATGAATTTAATTATTTTTTAAATTTGTAAGCATAAAATATTTAACAAAAATTTTTATTGACAATTTTGCTGACAATTCTAAGTTTGTGAAAGAGGAAGGCAACCACTGATATCCACCTACGTCAACGTGGCTCTTTGTTGAAGTTTACCACCCACATTTTCAAGAAGGAACTGGGGCTTTATATGCATCATCATCATGTCACTATGTGATATCATATTGTAGTAATTTATTATGTCACAATATTACTTTCTTTTAACTTCTTAGTATCACAATGCCATATCATTTTGAATACACTTTCATGATTAGTCACCCTCTTAATCTCACAAAGTGAAATAATACTCAAGTCAACCATAACATCAAATGTAGCATTATTTTGAAGTCGACTCTCTATACCATAGCCAAACAAAATCAACCATGATCAATATTAGTCAACCATGGATACCCATGGTGAATCATAGACTTATATGATTACCCACATTCAAACATAGGAAATGAAAACCAATAATACTAAAACATGGTCACCCATAGTCAAATATTCAAACATGGTGATATCAAGGGTAATCAAACACTATTAAACATGCTTAACTAAAGTTAACCAGAAGCAAACATGGTGAACAATATCAAACTTAGTAAAGAATTTTTTACCATAATTAACCATAGTTAAACATGGGAAACCATATTCACCAATTGTCAAACATAATCAACCTTGTACAAACATGGTCAACAATAATCAAATATGGTCACTAATATTTATACATTGTTACACAAGTTCAACCACCTTAAAAAATAGTGAAAAGCTATGCAACATTGTCAATTATTGTCATGATAGTTAATCACGATTAAACAATTTCCAAACATGGTTAGCTATAGTTAAGCATTGGTAATCATTATTAAACACCTCTAACCAAAGTCTACCATAGTTAAACATTGTGAGTCGAATTCAAACATGCTCGACCATAGTTAACCACAATCAACCATAGTCAATGCTCATTCAAAGCCAACTATGTAATGACATAAAATAAGATTATAATTAAATAATTAAATAATTTATAGTCAGGTTAGATTGAAAGGAGGTGTCTCCTCATCATGAATGTCCAAACCATAAATATGGCCAAGACATCATTGTAATATTCATCATCTAATATATTATTCATATTTCATTATTTAAAATGATAGTCGGATTCGACTACTAATGGACCAACTAGATTCAGTTGCTCCAAACTATGGTCAAATTTGGTTACCCATAGTCAACCATGGTTGACCAAAGCCAATCATTACTCAATGTTGACTATAGTCAAACATGTTCAAACAAAATCAATTTTAGTTAGCCAAGGTTAACAATAGTCAACCAATGTTAACCATAATCATCCATAGTTAATATCACACTAATATCAAGAGTATTCACCTTGACTAACTANATATTATTATTATCTCAATCTTTAGATATTTTAGTTGATATAATTTTAAAAATATATCATTATTATTATATAATCCTCTTTATTAATATGATTTTTTTTCAAAATAAAAAAGACAACTTTATATCATAAAAAAATTATGTGATACATAATTACAAAAATTCCAAAAGAAAAATGATACCAAATAAATAACTCATCCATCCCAAATCATCCCAAGAGACTTAAAAACCCAACTATTGAACTACTTAATCTTTATTAGTATGATGATTTGGTTATAATAGCAATACAGTATACACTATTCCAAAACACACTATACTAACTAGTATTATTTAGATCATTTGGTTGTGATAGTTATATTTTATACATTATACTAATTATGTCTATAATCGTTAGATATTATGTTAGATTTTGGATTTTCTTGAGCACATCAACAAGATTAACCTAAGTGTAACAAGTGTACATGAGTAATTCATTACCTAGTAGTCTTATTTTGTTATGCTTAATTAAGTTTTAAATAAATTTAGTTAAAAGATGGTTTAAAAAAACCATAACAATTTGTTACTCTAACAATCTAGTATGAATAATAAATATAAAATTAAATATTTTAGTCTTTGAATATAATTGTGTCTATCATCATTTTATACTAATTAGTTTACTTGTAACTATGGTAATCATACTACACAAAAGCATTTCCATAAAACCCGTGAATCTAAAATTTCGTATGCATCTTGTACGAAAAAACATTGCCATATCTCTTTTGAACTATGCATTCAGCTTGAATGTGATGGTGAGAGGACACGAAATCGTTAATGGAATTATAACAGTTAAAAACGCATCCGAGATGAGTTACTCTACTGTAACAATACGTAGACGACCATATTTTCTATTACTGTTTGCATGCCAAATACAATGTGGCTCATCTCCCGGGTCAGCTAAAAGTACCTTCACATGATACAATTGAACCACAATTACCAATATCCGTCATCAAGGTCTCAGAATGTTGTAACACTGTAAAATGTTGTTATTCCTCAATAATTGTAAGAATAAGCTTGGTAAGCAACAACTGTAACATCCTTTTCAGATTGTTTGAACCTTTTCCCACCCCTACAAGGATTTGGACATATATTTTGATCGATTTCATTCCAGGGATCGCTAAATATGGAGAGAAGACCGTAATCTTGGTTGTGGTGGATCGACTCTCCAAATATATTCCTTTTTGTGCTCTCAGCCATCCATATACCACCTCTTCAATCGCACAAATTTTCATGGACCAAATATTCTTTCTTCACGGAATCCCTTCTTCCATTGTCTCAGACCGCAACATAACTTTCACAAGTCATTTTCACCTCACTGACACCAAACTGCATATGAGTTTAGTTTCCCGCCCACCAAAAGATGGTCCGACTATAGTCATCAACGAATATTGGGAAACTTATCTTCGTTGTTTCACCTCTGAAGAACAACATCAGTGGGAAAAGTGGCTCCCTCTCGCTGAATGGTGGTACAATAATTCCTACCATACTGCATCTAAAATGACTCCATATGAAGTAGTTTATGGTCACGCACCTCCAGTACTCCTTCCATCCACCCCCAGCAGATCACCAGTTCAGGCAGTTGACATGGTTCTTCAAAATCGACATCTAATTCTTCACCTCCTGCAATACAATATTCACATGAAAAGAGCCCGCATGAAACAACAGGCCCATCAACACCATTCTAAGAGAACTTTTCAAGTTGGTGATATGGTTTTTCTTTGTCTGCAGCCTTCCAAGCAATCCTCCTTAAAATATAAAGGGAATAAAACGCTTGCTCCAAAGATCTCTAGCCCATATACAGCTCTTAAAAAGAATGGGTATGTTGCTTATAAATTGGCACTTCCTCCTTCTCGCATCCAACAAGTGATTGGCACCAACATCAGTGCACAAATTGTTTTACCAGAATGGGATAATGAAGGATCCATCATTTTGAAGTTGGAGACATCCTCAATAAGCAAAATTGTCATCTTCTCTCTCGGTCCATCACAAAGGTCTTCAATTCAATGCCACAGCATGCAACCAGAGGATGCTACATCGGAACCACTCCTTCAGATTTGTCAACAGTTTCCACAATTTCCACAGGGCCTAATGCCATAGTTTCCTCCCCTGGCCATGTCCATGTCCTTGATATGCATACCCAATGCTCAACAAATAATTATGGCATGCATATCCCCATTCAAAGGATTCACTTTAAACGTCATGTGTGGTGGTTGAAGGCATCAGTTTTGGTCCTAAATGGTTAACAACTTCCTTTAATGCCTAAGGATCAAGTGTTCCCCCGCACCCATGTCAAGGGGCCTAATATGTGTACTTACTACTAAAAATGTTCTAATGGAACTTATATTCCCATTTCAAGGAAAATGATACTATGGAAAGCTCTATTAATATTGTTCAACACATCATTCTTGGTTCTAAATTCCTAGAAGCATCTTCTAGGGGATAAGGCCTAGGTTTCCTCCCCTTATTATTTATAAGGTCTCAAGACACATACATAGTACTTATAAACCCCTAATGATTTCCATATCCCCATTCAAATCAAAACTATTAACTTGAGAGGCCGTTTATGGAGATTCAAGGAGTTGTTCATAGACCTTGATCCCTAAAAGATGGTTTGCAACTTAAAATTAAACCTTTATGTACCAATCATGATTAACACCTTGTCCTCCATATATAATGCTAAAAAAATCCTAATCATGGCCATATCCCAACTTAAAGATTAAGTATGCCCTTAAGATATCATGTGTGTTTGTTCGAGGTGTTGTTCTTGGCCCTATATGTCTATAGGATTCGTTTAGGGCCTTCGGACTAGGCTTCCTCCCTCAACCATGTCTACGGATATGTTCCTAGTGTTAAGAAAATTCTAATTCAATGCATATCCTCTCTTAGATGTAAAATATCACATACAGAGGTCCTATGTGCAAGTTTGATGCCTTGTTCATGGAACTCAAGCCTTAAAAACTACCTTTAGGGAGTAATTCTTGAGTTTCCTCCCCCAAGCATGGTCAAGGGACTATGACCAATACTTAGTTCTTAAATCCTCCTAATGGTGTCCATGTTACAACAAAAATAAAAATTATGCTCTTGGAGGTTAGGCATGGTTGTTTGAGATGTTGTTCTTTATGATGATAAAATATTACTATATGTCCTAATTCTTGATGATGCAAACTATTGTTTTAATTCATTTCCCTAGCCATGTACCAAAACCATTTTTGTTCTTCTCCATAATCTGTGGGTGTTTTCCTTATCTAAAACATGTGCACGTTTTTCTTCTCCATAACGCGTGCACGTTTTGTAACTATAAAATGAGTGTGTATTTTGTAACTATAAAATGCGTGCACATTTTTCTTAGCCTAACCTACCAACCAAATGACATGTCAGGCTCAAGATTAGCCAAACCAAGCATTACATAACGTGAGTGCATTGTATTTTTATGTATCACGAGCGTGTTTCCTAAAAGTAGGATTGCATCTAAAAGGTCCATCATCTTCTTGCACACACCCACATAGTTAATCATAATTAATCATCTACAACCAAAGTCTACCATAGTTAAAAATGGTCAACCATAGTCAAGTAGCTAAACATGGTCAACCATAGTAACAAATGGTTAAACATGGTCAACCAAAATCAACTATAGTCAAATTTGATCATTCATAGTCAACCATGGTTGATCAAAACTAATCATAATCAACCATAGTCAGTGAATGTCAACTACATTTAAACATGTTCAATGAAAGTCAACCTTAGTTAGCCAAGCTTAATTATAGTCAACCTTTCACGAGTATAGTCAACCATTGTTAACCACATTCATCCATAATTTAATATAGTTAACCATATTCAAAGATAATCAACCTCAACCATAATAAAATACAATATATATCAACCTTAGCTAACCATAATCAAATATTATAAATGTTTTAATCTTATGAATATTAATATTTTAATTCATTTATTTTTTTTTCAAATAACAAAAAATACTTTTATATTAATATAATTTTTTTATCAAAACAATATTACCTTGTCCAGGCATCCTTCATAAGTACAAAAAAATTCTATGAAAATGTCAAAAAAACCAGCTATATAAGGATAATTAGATGAACATTATACCACTTAAACTATCACAACCAAAAAAATTAAAAAATTATTACATCTAAAACCACTTTTCATATTTAAGAAAACAAACATGCTAAACAACTTAATAACATAAATCTCCTCCATAACTATAAAAAAAGTTATGTATAAAGTCATGGTGAAGCTAAGTGCTCAATATCAAACCTCTATAATAGAAACTTCTAAAAGATACTTAATCACAAAAAAATAACATAAATCTCCTCCAAAACTTAAAAAAATTATCTAGGAAGCCATGTGAAAGCTAACATCGAAGAAAAGTGATATATATGAAACCTCTATAATAAAAATAAAAAATAACATAAATTTTCTGCATAAATTTAAAAAAATTATGTATAAAGTAATGTAAATGTTAACACAGAAGAAAAGTGCTACATATCAAACCTCTAAAATAGAAATAAAAAAATAACATAAATCTCCTCCGTAACTTTAAAAAAATCATACTCTAAGTTATGTGCAAAAAAATGTTACATGTCACACCTCTATAACAAAAAATAATGTAAAAAAAAAATATTTGAATCACAAAACTCTTTAAAATAATTAATGCCTTTAGACAACTCCACTCCTTTGTTTTAAAAAACTATTAACTTCCATATTATGTTCTCTGTACACAAACTATTAGCTTCCATATTATGTCGTATGTTCATATTATGTTCTATGGTGAAATGTTAAATCTTCACAATCTACCAACTTTTACTTGATTATTCTACTAATCATCCACACGATTATGATTAATTAGTGATTCATTCTCCGCCTTTAAAAAAAATTAATAAATAAAAAATACACCTATCAACCTATATCAACGCACCTTTATCATATGGTTGTGACAGTGATATCTTATACAATATTCCAAAACACAATATAATACTTGGTGTAAACGCACGAATCTAGGTTTTCGTAAGCATGTGATACGAAAAACCGTTGACCGTATCCGTTGAACATATCTCTTAATTTGAACTCTGAATTCAGCTTGAATCCGTTGACAATTACCACTGGGCACGAGCACGGAAAGAGTTATATCCAGGGACCAGGATATATCCAGTCTAACAGCCGATGCACGCCATAGCTAGCAATGTCTAAAATAGTGCTGGTGGTGGCTGCAATTCTGATGATGGTAATCGTCTTATTGTTACTTTCATTTGTCCTCGCTCGCGCAGGCTACGTAATTCCTTTTCTTCTTGCTTCACCGGGCGTGCCTAACGATCGCGGCCCCCTTAATACCAACCGTTTGGGAAACGAGGACATGGAAAGTGGGATCAGTGAGGAGACCTTGGATTCATTCCCCAAGATGCCATATAACTTGGAGAAAGATTCCCGGTCCTTCATTTCTGCAGAGGGAACTGAATTAGAAGAAGCGGAGGACAAGAAGTGTTGCTCGATTTGCCTCAACGATTATGAGGATTCGGAGATTGTGAGGGTTATCCCTGACTGCGGTCACTTGTTTCACAAGGATTGCATCGATGAATGGCTTCGCCTGCACGCAACATGCCCCATCTGCCGAACTTCCCCTCTTCCTTCACGGCGCAACAGTGTTTCTCTTAATCCACCAGATCAAGCCGATCATGATACTACTATTATGACAGTGCATGATCATCACTCCATCCCGCGCCCTTTTCCAGGGTTACGCTGAGGTTGTACTCTACCTGCATACCCCCAAAACTATATTGTTGTTTTACTGAAAGAATCTTTAAATCTGCCTCTGTTTCCATGGTATGTAATACCTTGTAATTCATCACACCAAACCCATCATTTATAAAACTCAGATCGACATCTTGTATTTTCTGCCAGAAAGTTTGAATTTGTGATTTCTTTGTATATAAAAATGGTGTAGATATATTAGGGTTTGTCAATGGACTGCTTGGCCCTTACATGTTCTTCGAATGAAAATGTTAATTTGTGCTGGAAGAAACTCTGACCGTATGGCTTTTAATATTCTCTTTTACATTTTTGTACTTTATTTTGCACTTTCTAAGTTTAAAGACTTGAAACTAGCCTGGATTGGTGTAAAACGAAAGAAGTGGCACAGGGAAAAGAAAAGGAGGTCCAAATTCATTAGTGATTAAATATTTAAAAGGGGAGTGTTTGTTTCATGTTTTTTAATTCTTTTTATTTAATACTAGTTAGCTAATCATTTTAAGCATGTTACTCGGATGGACTGGAAGTTGTTTTTGTTTTTGTTTTATTAAAGATGATTAGGTTTATGCATAAATATACTTGAATTTATTTGAAGTTTGGTTTTATTGTTTTTAGTAGGATTAGGCTGAAGAACATATTTTATAATAATTTAGTTAAGATTATTGAATACTTTAAGGATATATAGTTTTCTTAAAGTATAATTTTTTTGTGAATTTAACTATTTTTTAAATTTGCAAGCATAAAATATTTGACAATTTTGTTGACAATTCTAAGTTTGTGGAAGAGGAAGGTAACCACTCATATCCACCTACATCAACGTGGCTCTTTGTTAAAGTGGTCCACCCACATTCTCACGAAGGAACTAAGGCTTTATATGCATCATCATCATGTCACTATGTGATATCATATTGTAGTCATTTATTATGTTACAATATTACTTTCTTTTAACTTCTTAGTATCACAATGCCATATCATTTTGAATACACTTTCATGATTAGTCACCTTGTTATAGCTGATTTTCCCACACCTAATAAATCACACTTGTATGGCCTTTCCCTGTCCCTCTACAGACTTTTTGGACCCCATGGACCTTTTTTATACTTTTGATGTTTCCAAGATCATCCCTAAAAACATGCTTAAATTGCTATACGCAAATTTTAAATCCTTTCTCACATATATACGCGGGTTTGACCCCTAAAACCGCGTACATAGGCCAAATTCTTTTGTAGTTTTTCTTGACATGGATCTGACTCACTTGTCTCCTGGCCTTCCATATGCCTTGAGGTCGCTTGGATTCGACCTTTCATTGCCCCATTGAAGAGCTATATAAGGAACCCTTTGGATACATTGAAGAACATGTGAGAATTGAGAGCAAAGAAACTATAGTCCATTGTTGCCGGAACTTATGCTTGAGTCTGCATCCCCTTGTCCCTTGGAGCACTTTGGTGTTCTTCCCTAGCTTGCCTTTTGCTTGTGAGCTTGCTATCAAGAGATGGAGGATTTAGGTGGTGGAGGCCCCAGTGGGGGATTTAGTTTCTCCGATTCTCAGACGTGCCGATAGAGGTTGTATTCATTGTAATGTCTGATTTTATATTAATAGAAATATCTTTTCCTATCCAATAATGTATGTTTGAATGAATATTTTATCCATGGATGATTTCAAATGCTTATACGTTGTTGATTATATATGCTAGAGTAGATCTAACACCAATATATATAGCATGCTTGTCTTGTTTACTGATTGTTGAGGAAGTAATTTAACAATTCAAGCTGGAGTTGGAAAGCTCAACGGGGATCTACTTCAACCGTCCAGAATAAGGTATGAGTTTTGATCCTTCAGTGTTAGATATTTGATTTCTCTTGCATATTGGAAAGGATTGATTTCTGGAGTCAAGCTGCCTGTTGTGGTACCCCAAGCCATAAGAATTTCTCTCCATAACCGAATTGGCGACTCTGCTGGGGAGAACCTAGTAGTTGTCATTTGGGGGTTTTTATCGGCAGTCAATGACTTTGAATTGCTCTTATTTCTCTGTTTTTGTGTCGAGTCTGGGGACATGTATGCCTGGTAGTGTCTAATTGGTGTGAAATTTGTCTCAACTTGTCTGTTTGCCTTTGTTTTTATGCACTTTTCTTCTTGTACATGAGTTTTTAACTCATAGTCGCATATATACATGGTTTTCACTGATATATCCACGTACATACACAAGTTTACTGCGAACAGTCGCGTACGCCCTTAGTTTTTCCTTCTAGAGGAAGATTGATTGTTGTTGGGTGAATGTTGATGATTGCTGAGTCTCCTTTGACACTGCTAGAGTCTGTATACACCTCTGTTTTTTACCAGAGACATTTTTTTTTAGGGTAAATTTCTTTTTTAAGAATGTTCTTGTCATTGCATTTTCGATTTTTTGTTTTGGGATTAGTGCATTAGATTTATTTTACCTTAGTACTTTGTGTGAGTGTTGTTTGAGTGTGCTTACCGAATCTGGGGGTAGTAGAATTATTCTTTTGCTTTAGTATCTCATTTTTGTTTCAAAAAATCTAAAAATATTTGCTTCTTTGCATCATTATGCATTGCATTTTTGCATTTTTCATGGTACTTGCACTAGTTTTTGCTTTGAAGTATTAGTCAGGACTTCATATAGGAACGATTGCACTTATCATTTGAAGAATTTTTTTTGATTTCACGTAGTAGCATAACCTGTTTTCATTGGACACAATGCATTTGCATTAATTGTTACGTGTCCATTTTGCTTCATGTTGCGTCGTAACACCATTAGTTGCATGACCATCTACCTCTTTTGAGTAATAAAGCCAAATAAAATCAACGCTTAATTAAAATGAATTACACTATTTTCTTTTATAGAGTTCACCAACAAGATTAGGTTTTAGGGTCTTAGAATAGTTCATTGTCAGTAAATTCTCCAAGACCACTAAACAACAACATGTATGTGTCTGGGTGTGTGCAAGAAGTTGAGGGTCTCTTTTGGCGCGTTCGATGCAATACAAAACTGAAAAAACAGACATCCATCAACTTGCATGGATATTTTGAGACACTTACACAATGAATCTTGCGATCAGTAAAAAACAAGAAATGTAGGAAATTGAATGACCTTTCCAAATATATAATTTTTTTTCTATTGAAAATGTTGTTAACTGTCTAAAGTTAGATAAATTTTAATGGGCACTTTTTATTTTTGTGACAAATTATAAGGTATATGTTTTTGTGGGTGCAGCGTCTGAGTGTCTAAATGATGGAATAAACTTACAAAAACCGGTATACATATAGAGGACATATAGGACTAGTGCACGGCTATTTTTCCAATAGTAAAAATATTTTTTTTTAATTTTTTTTTAATTATCTAAGAGATCAAACCTCGAAAATGGTACATCATTTGTGGGTGCAGCGTTTGAATGTCTTAATGCAATTATTTGGAAATGGGTTTTTTATAACATGTAGAGATTGGTTTTCTTTAGTGCACCATACAATTTTTTTTTAAATGGTTGAGAAATGAAAGAGATATGGACGAAACACTACCAGTGTGTGTTTTGAGTTGAGGAGTGATGACAGAAGATAAATAAGAAAAAAATAGAAAAAATTATGTATTCTTGTTAAAATTTACATATTTAGAATCTGCAAAAAAAACCATATCTGTTTCTAAAATCTCATAAAAAATGGAGGTGTGCAGCATAATCAGACGAACCGCTAAACACGAGCATATTGAAAATTTGGATATAATGTTGAATTAGCCATGGTTGATCATACTCCAAGGCACAGGCATGTTGAATCCAAAGCAAAGTACAAAGCAGACACATAGGCATAGGAATTCCACGAAAGCATGAGTGGAGGCTCGGCCTTATCATTTGGAGGGAATAAATTTTTGAATTTAAACAATACGCGAGCGCAATTTAACTGAACAAAACGCGTGTGCGTTATGTGCACACAAATCGTGTGCGCATTTTGTAAAACCAAAAATAGCATTCATCATCATCTTCATCTTCATCATATTCAACTTCATCATCATCATCATCATTAACATGATCATCATCTTCAACTTCATGATCATCAACATCATGAACATCATCATCACCTTCCTCATCATCTTCATCATCATCACCATTGTCATCATCATCATCATCATCAACATGATCATCATCTTCATTATCTTCATATTCATCTTCATCATCATCATCATCATCATCACCTTCCTCATCATCATCATCATCCCCATCGCCATCATCATTATCATCATCCGCATCCTCATCGTCATCTTCAGCTTCATCGTCACCATCATCATCATCATCATCATCAACATGATCATCATCATCACCATCGTCGTCATCATCATCATGAACATCATCGTCATCACCATCGTTGTCATCATCATCATCATCATCCTCCTCATCATCATCACCTTCCTCATCATCAACATCATCATCACCATCATCATCATCATCAACATCGCCATGATCATCATTATCATCTTCATCATGTTCATCTTCATCATCCTCATCTTCACCATCATCACCATCGTCATCATCATCATCACCATTGCGATCATTGCCATCAACATCATCATCATCATCATCATCAACATTATCACCATCGTCGTCATTGTCATCATCATCACCTTCATCATCCTTATCATAATCATCACCATCAACATCATGAACATCATCATCATCATCCTCATCATCATCATCATCATCACCATCATCTTCATCATCATCACCATCATCACCTTCATCATCACCATCGTCATCATCATCATGATCACCATTGCCATCATTGCCATCATTATCATCATCACCATCAAGATCATGAACATCATCATCATCATCCTCATCATCATCTTCATCATCATCAACATCAACATCATGAACATCATCATCATCATCATCATCCTCATCACCATCAACATCATCAACATCATCATCATTCATCATCATCATCCTCATAATCATCATCACCATCACTATAATGAACATCATTATCATCATCCTCATCATCATCATCTCCAACAGCATCATGAACATCATCATCCTCATCATCATCCTCATCCTCATCATCATCATCAACATCACCATCACCATCAACATCATCTTCATCTTCATCATCATCATCATCTTCATCACCTTCATCATCACCATCGTCATAATCATCATCATCATCTTCATCATCATCATCATCTTCATCACCTTCATCATCACCATCGTCATAATCATCATCATCATCACCTTCATCATCATCATCATCATCATCACCGTTGCCATCATTGCCATCATCATCATCATCATCATCATCACCATCAACATCATCAACATCATCAACATCCTCCTCCTCCTCATCATCATCCTCATCATCATCACCATCATCACCATCAACATCATGAACATCATCATCATCATCATCATCATCATGAACGTCATCATCATTCATCATCATCATCCTCATAATCATCATCATCATCCTCATCCTCATCATCATCATCATCGTCACCATCATCAACATGATCATCATCATCACCATCAACATCATCATCATCATCATCATCAACATCATGAACATCATCATCATCATCATCATCACCATCAACATCATGAAGATCATCATCATCATCCTCATCATCATCATTACCTTCATCATCCTCATCATCATCATCATCATTTATCATCACCATCATCACCATCACAATCATCCTCATCATCATCACCATCAACATCATCATCATCATCCTCATCATCAACATCATGAACATCATCATCATCATCATCACCATCAACGTCATGAATATCATCATCATCATCCTCATCATCATCATCACCTTCATCATCGTCGTCATCATCATCATCATTCATCATCACCATCAACATTGTGAACATCATCATCATCATCATCCTCATCATCATCAACATCATGAACATCATGAACATCATCATCATCCTCATCATCATCATCACCATCAACATCATGAACATCATCATCATCATCATCCTCATCATCATCATCATAGTCAACATCATGAACATCATCACCATCATCCTCATCGTCATCCTCATCCTCATCATCATCATCACCTTCATCATCATCATCATCATCATGAACAACAACATGATCATCGTCATCACCATCATCATCATCATCACCATCAACATCATGAACATAATCATCATCATCATCATCATCATCATCACCACCTTCATCATCATCATCACCGTCAACATCATGAACATCATCATCATCATCCTCATCGTCATCCTCATCCTCATCATCATCATCACCTTCATCATCATCATCATCTTCACCATCATCATCACCATCATCATCACCATCATCATCACCATAATGAACATCATCATCATCATCCTCATCATCATCACCTTCACCATCATCATCATCATCCTCATCATCATCACCTTCACCATCATCATCACCATCATCATCACCATAATGAACATCATCATCATCATCCTCATCATCATCACCTTCATCATCATCATCCTCATCATCCTCATCATCATCATCTCCAACAACATCATGAACATCATCATCATCATCCTCATCATCATCCTCATCCTCATCCTCATCATCACCATCACCATCACCATCAACATCATCTTCATCTTCTTCATCATCATCATCTTCATCACCTTCATCATCACCATCGTCATAATCATCATCATCATCACCTTCATCATCATCATCATCACCACCACCATTTCCATCATTGCCATCATCATCATCATCATCATCATCATCATCATCACCATCAACATCATCAACATCATCAACATCATCCTCATCATCATCATCATCATCATCATCACGATCAACATCATGAACATCATCATCATCATCATCATCATGAACATCATCATCATCCTCATAATCATCATCATCCTCCTCATCCTCATCATCATCGTCACCTTCATCATCATCATCATCATCACCATCATCAACATGATCATCATCATCACCATCAACATCATCAACATCATCATCATCATCACCATCATCAACATGATCATCATCATCACCATCAACATCATCAACATCATCATCATCATCCTCATCATCATCATCACCTTCATCATCATCATCCTCATTCATCATCATTCATCATCAGCATCATCCTCATCATCATCACCATCACCATCACCATCATCATCCTCATCATCATCCTCATAATGAACATCATGAACATCATCATCATCCTCATCATCATCATCACCTTCATCATCGTCATCGTCATCATCATCATTCATCATCACCATCAACATTATGAACACCATCATCCTCATCGTCAACCTCATCCTCATCATCATCATCACCTTCATCATCATCATCATCATCATCAACATGATCATCATCTTCACCATCATCATCACCATCATCTTCAACTTCACCATCATCATCATCATCATCATCATCATCATCATCACCATCAACATCATCATCACCATCGCCATGTTCATCGTCATCAACATCATGAACATCATCATCATCATCATCCTTATCATAATCATCACCATCATTATCATCCTTATCATAATCATCATCATCACCATCATCTTCATCATCATCACCATCAACATCATGAACATCATCGTCATTCATCATCGTCGTCATCATCATCACCTTCATCATCGTCATCATCATCATCATCATTCATCATCATTCATCATCACCATCAACATCGTGAATATCATCATCATCATCCTCATCATCATCACCATCAACATCATCATCATCATCATCATCCTCATCATCATCCTCATCATCAACATCATGAACATCATGAACATCATCATCATCCTCCTCCTCCTCATCATCATCATCCTGATCATCATCTTCACCTTCATCATTGTCATCATCATCATCATCACCATCACCGTCAACATCATGAACATCATGAACATCATCATCATCATCCTCATCATCATCACCATCAACATCATGAACATCATCACCATCATACTCATAGTCATCCTCATCATCATCACCATCAACATCATGAACATCATCATCATCATCATCATCATCATCACCATCAACATCATCATCATTCATCATCATCATCATCATCATCATCAACATAATGAACATCATCATCATCATCATCACCTTCATCATCATCATCATCATCATATCCAACAACATCATCCTCATAATCATCATCATCATCCA
>LPNX010049650.1:93822-105853 GCA_001517045.1 Pseudotsuga menziesii | reverse complement strand
AGAATATCATCAAAACTAGATTTTCATAACTCCAATTGCCACCCCCTTCCAATCTAGCTACTATCCTTATATACAAAATATCTAAGTTTCTAAGATAGTTATCAGAAGTATTGTGTTGACACATATAATATACTCTGCCATCAATCTGTGCTCCGGAAAGGTTTGTCCGACATCAAGTCTTGGATAATGCCTTCAATGGATCCACAAGCAGCTGCCAATGAAACAAAGAAGGAGACTACACTCAAGGTTTGCAGAAGCATCCACTTGCTCAAAAAAGGACTAATTTTATTTTGGACGATGTACATTTCAACAGGGAAATATACTGTCAAAGGTCAAAATCCCACTATGCCCAGAATCCCCACAACATCGTTGACAAATGGCAGAAGCATGGAAATGAGGGTTGTTGAAATCACAAAGCCCATCCTCTTCACTAATATGAAGAGGTTGGCCTTGTACAGTCCATATCCAAGGATATTATTGATTGTTGCAATTAGCCAATGTTAATTGATTTATTCAATACCGCCCTTTGATTGCAATTCCTTTCTTTGTGCATCCATCTCTATCTAGATAGAACAATAAGCAATATTTTCCCTTCTTGAAGTGCTTAGAATGTTCCAAAGATTTATAACAAGCTAATCACTTCAGTGGTAAGAACCACAGCCCATACATATCACTAACATGAATATACTCTGCAAGTACTCTTTAAGGGCTGGACATGCAAAGCTGGTGCAAATTTAATGTGGAGAGTTTGCCATACATTGCCTCTGCATCGATGAAAAGAACTGCCACTCTAATCCGATGCAAGTTCTTCTACAGCAGAAGGAATACCAGACACTAAGCTTTGAAGTTAATAAATATCTGAAAAGAAAAAGGGAGGGCATTCTTAGACTAGAAGTTATAGTTCTCACTAGTGGGTATTTTTATTTCTGGTGAGCATCCTTTACATTTGAGGCCTGGTCTGCACAACATAGATTTCACCATCTTTTACTACACCTTCAACATCTTGGGGAGATCCATAAAGTTCCTCAACTGCATGTCCAACTTGAGCAATCTTTTATAGTATGGACCACCTAAAATTGTGATCCACTACAAGTGGATCTGAGGAATAATCAATTGTTCTCTTCTCCTCTTCATCCATTGGCACACTATCATAAAGGCCAGCACTTGCATAAACCTCTAGATCTTCACCATTTGAATCAGATCTGAAGATTATAGACTGTCTGATGAAGAGCCCTATTGGTTTCCTGGGGTATCCCAATAGCTTGACTTGATTTAAGTCTGACTTCTTAGTAACAAAACTCATAGCTCGACCAGGGTAGGCCCCAATTAGTGTTTCTCCCAAACCTTTTACAATCTCAGCATAAATCTCCGATGAGTCTCCAAAATGTGGTCTGTCTCCTCCTTCAAAGTGAGGCCCTCTGGGAGGACGATCACTGCCACGTGGACCACCCATAGGTCTACCAAGAGGCTTTGCAGACTTTTTCAAAATTGCAGGAACAATCTCTGAAGGTAGATTTAAATATGTTCAGAGATATTCAATTCCATCATTAGTCAAATACCAGTAATAATGCATCCAAGCAAATGACTCCCTCACATACTCTTTGGACTTGAAGCTCTGTGTCAACTTGATGACTTGCAGATTTGGAACATCAATTTCTGGGTGTTTGGGAAGATTATAATACTTCTTTGCATATAGCACACCCTCTCTTTCCCATCCTTAATATAATGCAGAATTTTGTTAAACTGCTCCTAGTCAATTTTTTATCCTCTGCCAACATATTAACAATATATCAGAATCAAACATGGGCCTATTAACTGCTTTCCAAAATTCCACATGGAATTCCTGTACCCTTGTGAAGAGTTCGTCAGCTTTCTCATCACACACTACATTTGCACACATTATAAAAAACTCTTTTTCTATCAACCTCAGACGGTTCAAGACAGAATGTAACTGCTCATAAATTTCCCCAGGCACTGATCCACGACCCTTGTTAAGATGTTGGTACTTAAGAGACACATCATTTGTTTCATTCTTTGTCTTCCACTGTCACATTGCACATCTAAGCATTGAAAATTTCTTGATTAACTATCTCAACCGCTTTACAACAGGGTTCACTTGATCATTCAAGGGCAATAAATCTCATTGACTTGGTAGAAAAACACGGTAACAACTGGGGGTTTAACTTTCCAGAAAAAATGGACTTCAACTCTTCCCAAACAAATTCAAGGCATTTTCTGACCGGATGGTCCTTTGCATCATCCACCATTATCACAAAAGATTTGAAGAACGGGCAGTATTGTGCAACTTTAGTAGCAAAAAACTTAAGCCACTGCAGGCGAAGTCCCAAAGCACTAAAACTAGCTTGCTCTATCATCCACTGAGGACCTTGCTCAACACCTTTTCTAAAATTGTAAACTTTTCTTCCACATGAGTGCCATCATGAATGCTTTTCTATCTGATCTCGGTATTCAAATTGAAACCTGAGTGGTCACTTTGACATTTGGATGCTGCCAGAAATTGAAATTTTGTTGGAGCAAATCTGATGATAACAGGAAGAATTGCATCATAGATATTATTTTATTCCCGAGCTTGACCGCTTGGAGTGTGAGGACGTTAGGGAGGTTCTTAGTGAGAGAATTGGTAGTCCCAAGGTTCCATTAAGCTCTCCTGGTCCGATGGATGATGGGAACATGGAAAATATATCTCCTACCATTCCTATCAATATCTCTCGCGATCCTGGCAAGATTGAGAATGTCTATATTGGGGCAGAATGTTCCCATGTTGAGATTCAAGAGTACACCGAGTTGTTTAAATAATTTCGTGATATCTTTGCTTGGTCTTACGATCAAATGCCAGGTATCGACCCTCGCATTGTTGAACATGAAATTAAAACTTATCCCAATGCTAAGCCTATTCGACAATGCTTGCGTGCAGTGAATCCTAGGAAAGCACCCACGATTAAGGTAGAGATAGAAAAGCTGTTGAAAGCCGGTTTTATTTATCCCGTTCTCTTGACGGAGTGGGTTTCAAATCCTGTTCCGATGGATAAGAAGCAGGGAGCGATCCGTATATGCACTGATTTCCGTGACTTGAATTGTGCTTGTCCTAAAGACAATTTCCCCACACCATTTATTGATCAAATTTTGGATGAGTGTGCAGGTAGCGAGTTTTTTTCCTTTATGAATAGCTTCTCCGAATACAATCAAATAAAAATTAAACCTGAGGACCAACATAAGACTTCCTTTATTTGTCCTTGAGGAACCTTTGCATATCGGAAGATGCCTTTTGGCCTTAAGAATGCCAAAGCCACTTTTCAGTGGGCTATGATCTTGATCTTCCATGATCTCAAATCAATTATTGAGCTATTTTTGGATGACCTTGCTGCTCATTCTTGTATGAGAATGCGTCATTCCTATCATTTGAGATTAGTGTTTGAAAGGTGCCACCATTATTTGGTCAAGTTAAATCCTCACAAGTGCATCTTTTGCATGAATTCTAGTCGCTTATTAGGGTTCATTGTCTCCAAGGAGGGTATAAGAGTCGACCCTTTGAAGGTAGAGGCAATACTTCAGTTGTCTCCCCTGAAAAACGTTAGACATCTTCAATGTTTGCAATGCATGGAAAACTTCTTATGGAGATTCGTTGTCAACTTTGCCAATTTGACTAGAGGCTTTATGTGTCTTTTGAAAAAGGACACCACCTTTTGTTGGGATGAGCAAGCCCATGAGTCCTTTGATTCGCTTAAACGAGCCTTAGCATCGGCCCTGGCGATTAGTCCACCCGACTATAGCCGTGACTTCCTACTTTATGTGGCTGCGTCCATGGAGACGATTGGTATGGTTTTATTTCAAGAGGATGAGGAGCTCCAAGAGCATGTCATATACTACCTGAGCGGGAACCTTATTGACGCGGAAGTCCGTTATTCCCATGTTGAGAAGCTTGCCTTAGCTACCGTACATGCGGTTCAACGGTTGAGACATTATATTCTCTTTCGCCAAACCTTGGTTGTAGCCCATGTCAATCCATTTCAATTCATCCTCACTTGAAGGATGATTGGGGGAAAGTATAATAAATGGATTGTCATCTTGCAAGAATTCGATCTCGAGTTTGTTTCAGCAAAATCGAAGAAATCGTTAATTTTTGTGGACCTTATATCGAATTTCCCAAGCGTGGAGAAGGAGATGGTTTGTGAAGATACGTTTGTCGCTAAGCACATCTTCTTAATCTTAAATTTGGATCCATGGTATGGGGACATCATCGTATATTTACAAACATTGAAGGTCCCTACTCACCTCTCACGGGATGAATGACGATGATTACGTCATGTATCCAAGAATTACCTCATAGTGGATAACACTTTGTACCGTCATGGGGTAGATTCCATTTTACTTCATTTTTTAACTCATGAGGAGGCTGAGCTTGTGCTGAATGATTTCCACGGAGGGGGGTGTGGTGGTCATTTATCTGGGCTTTCTACAATCCAAAAAATCTTAAGAGTGGGTTATTTTTGGCCATCGATCTTTAAAGATTATGTAGATGCGGTCAAGAAGTGCCACCCTTGCTAGATGTTTGCACGGAATATGCGCTCATGACCTGCCTCGTTACATCCCATCATCACCGCCAGTCCCTTCACTAAGTGGGGGGTTGATTTCATGGATTACAACCCAGCTTCGGCTGGGGGGCATCATCATATCATAGTGGCTGTTGACTACTTCATGAAATGGGCTGAGGCTATGGCTATAGTTAAATCCGACGGTGAGACAGCCACACACTTCGTATTCAACCAGATTATTACTCGGTTTGGTATTTCGAAGGAGCTTGTCACTGACCATGGAACACACTTTCAGAATCGTATGATAGAAGAATTGGCCTCAAAGTTAGGGTACAAGCAAGAGAATTCCTCGTCTTGCTACCCTCAAGCGAATGGACAAGTTGAAGCAGTGAACAAATCACTCAAATCCATTCTCCAACGAACCATCGCACAAAGCAAGACGAATTGGCACATTATGTTATATCCTACTTTGTGGGCTTATAGAACCGCTATTAAGACTACCACGGGTTTTTCTCCATGTTACAGAGAGAAATTCCTATGGCTTGGGGTACCAAAATAGACAGCTTGACTTCAGAAATCAATCCTTTCCAATATGCAATAGAAATTAAATGTCTAACACTAAAGGATCAAACCTCATACCTTATTTCGGACGGTTGAAGTAGATCCCCCTTGAGCTTTCCAACTTCAACTTGAATTGATAGATTACTTTCTCAACAACAAGTAAACAATACATGCATTCTATATATCATGGTGTTGGATCTATTCTAGCATATATAATCAATACTGTATAAGCATTTGACATAATCCAATGGATAAAATATTCATTCAAACACACATTATTGGATAGGAAAAGATATTTCTATTAATATAAATCAGAGATTACAAAATGCAACCTCTGACAGCACGTCTGCGAACCGGAGAAACTGAATCCCCCACTTGGGCCTCCACCAATTCAATCCTCCATCTCTCAATAGCAAGCTCACAAGCAAAAGGCAAGCTTGGGAAGAACACACTAGTGCTCCAAGGGACATATGGATGCAGACTCAAGCATAAGTTCTAGAAACAATGGACTATAGTTTCTTTGCTCTCAATTCTATCATATGCCTTCAATGTGCCAAGGGATTCCCTATATAGATTTTCAAATGGGTAATGAAAGGTCGAATCCGAGCGATATCAAGGCATAGGGAAGGCCAAGAGTCAAGTGAGTCAGATCCATGTGAAGGAAAACTCCAAAAGGATTTGGATTTTGTACACATCCCGATGTACGCAGTTTTAGTGGTCAAACCTGCGTATATACGCGCTTATAGGTTTAAAAGTTGCATGTATCATTTTTCACATGTTTTTAGGGATGGTCAAGGAAACATCAAATGACAAAAAATGGTCCATGGGGTCTAAGGAGTCTACAGCGGGACAGAGGAAGGCCATACAAAGTGTGATTTACCTGGAGTGGTGAAACCAACTATAACACTCCATATCAGTTTGTACATGGAGTGGAGTCGGTATTGCCAGTTGAGTGCGAGAATCCTTCTTTGAAGCTAGACATAGAGCTCTTACCAGACACTTCCCCATTGGAGGATCATTTGGTCCACTTAGAGCAACTTGATGAGTAGCGCCGAGATACCTTGGTGGCTCTAGAAGTGAATAAGCGTCGCGTTAAGGTCCAATATGATAAGTTTGTCCGTCCAAGGAGGTTTAGTGAGGGAGATTTGGTCCTTTTGTGGGATCAACTGAAAGAACCCTTGGGGGCAGGAAATTTTAACCCCATGTGGCATGGTACTTACGCCGTTAAACATGTATTAGAGAAGGGCGCTTATGAGTTAGTGGATTATGAGGGAATGGCCTTGGCGGAGCCTAGAAATGGGCTCTATCTTAAAAAGTACTATGCATGATTTTTATCCAAGGCTGACTTATATATATTATTGTACAGTTTTGCATAGGTTGGTCTTTTCTTATGGTGATCGGGTTTGTGATTAGTTTCCATTTCTTTTGGGAGATGTCAATCGAATCTTCCACCTTCATAGGATTCGTAGATGGTGCGAGCCATCACACTCAACACTCAGCCTCTGCTGCTTGGGTGATCTATAATCCTATGAGTCAGGTATTGTCTTCAGGAGGTGTATGTTTACGGCCCTCTTCGAACAATGTTGCTGAGTATAGTGTTGTTATCAAGCTTCTACGGGATGCCATTTCACATGGTGTTCTCTCTCTGGAGGTATGTCTTGATTCATAGTTAGTACTGTCACAGCTTAATGGTTTGTACCATGTCAGGGATCTGACATTATTAAGAAGATTCTTACATGTGAGATTGTTAGAACGACAATTTGACAATATAACATACATACATGTTCCAAGAATTAATAATCAACTTGCTGATTCATGTGCTAACTATGTGTTAGATTGACATTTGTTTCATAGACAATAAGCTCATCAAAAACATAAATTTTTACGCATGTAAATAAATAAATCGATCATCATAAAAGTTTTTATAAACATCCAAAATGTGGTAATACATAGTGTCATAATACAAAAATGGGGCTCTTGAGCCACCAAAATATAAATACACGATAGTACAAAATGTATCACTCCTAGGTATCTAAGCCTGTGGAGGAGGAGGGGGGTTGTGACCATGGAATGTCACTACGGCTCTAACTAGCCATCGAAATAGCCACACCCATGCTCGTGGTACACCCACCACTTAGCGTTGCATGGCCTCAGGTAAGTCCTTAACTTGCACCATGGGTACTCTATGTGTTAGCCTCATGAAGTTGGTATGAATGCTTTGGAGCATTCGCTCTGCATCCACACCCATAATGTCACCCCCTCTTCCCCTTTGTCTATGATGAGGGAAGCCTTCAGGCCACCGTGGTCCTACATCTGCATGCATATGATAGGATATAACTATGTATTGTCACCCAAAAACATGTCTTTTGATTTCATATAATCAGAAAACACAAAAAAATTAAATAACTCAAAAATTTAAAAGAGGGTCGATATTCTTTACCAATATCACCATATGCTGATCCTGGTGGTAGCGGCATGTCGAGGTCTCCCTAAAAATCTATCCCCGCATAGGGGTAATCATCAATGGCAACTATCTGTCGGGGCCACCATAGAAAGAAATTATCTAGATAGGGGTTGGACACCCTAACTCCACCCAGTCTATGCATAGCATCTTCCCAACAGCGTTGGGATGGATCTCGTACCCCATGAGAGGAACATCAACTCTAGGGCTCAATCCCAAAACACACTCGAAGAAGAATGTGCTCAGTATGCTGCTGAAACCAAAGTTTTGCACCCTACCCATCTTGTAGTCATTGAGCTGTTGTTTCATGTTGCTCAACAATGTCGTACTCCAGTCATAAACTATGGGCCTCATGCACTCCATGGCATAGAACATCAATGGCCGTGAGGCCTGGTGGAGTGAAGCTAGCCCCGCTATCCTGCCCAGTGTCAGTAGAATGGCCTTTAGGCCTAGCACCTGTATGGAGTTAGTTGGGATCTGACTCCCCACCTTCTCTGTGTCCAAATAATAGTACACTGCTATGTACTCATCTATAGTCAGGCCACCTCTGGGCCCATGAGAGCGTAGGTTCACCACTTCCCCCCGTCAGGAAAGTCCAGTAATAAAGTATATGTCCTCCACTTCTATGGTGAGGGACATCCCATCTATCTGGAACGACTCTGAGTCTAGATCCCAGTAGTCTACTAGCATCTGCAGTAGTCTTGGTTTGGCCCGTATACCACCAAGACACCAAAACTTGTAGATCCCGCATGGCCGCAAAGCTTGTTGAGCCATTAGGTCTGCCCTTACTGCCCCTTCTACATCACCGTGCTCACGTTCTCTCCATTATAGGACCATCCTGCACATAAAATTTAAGTTTGATCCATTAGACATTAGAGGAAATTTGAGGTCTCAAATGGGTCTCCTAAGGAAAATAATAAAATAGTAGTTGTTAATTTTGGAAGAAGAATGAAAAAAACTACTTTTTGTGTTCGTAGTTTTGACATATCTCCTTGTGTTTTTACTCAAATTCTGAGTGGGAGAGCTCGTTGCTTTGTAGAATTTAATTTCACATCCAACAAGTACCCACAATTCATACTTTTGACAGACCCCGCTACCCCAAAAATAAGAAATACCTGAAAAAACGTGATGATGATGCCCCCAAAAACAAGAAATACTTTTTTCAGGTATTTCTTGCTTTTGGGGACATCATCATCATGTTTTTTCAGGTATTTCTTGTTTTGGGGGTAGCGAGGTCCGTCAAAAGTATGTAGTGTGGGTACTCGTTGGATGTGGAATTAAATTCCACATCCAATGAGCTCTCCTGCTTGAAATTTGAGTAAAAACACAGGGAGATATGTCGAAAATATGAACAAAAAAAGTAGTTTTCTTTTATGACAAATATGTCAATTCAACCATTATGGTTGACTCATTTTATTAAAATTCTATTGGTTCTTGAATTCCAACTCACAAAATTTATTGTTGGCGCGTTTTCTTATAAGGCCCATTTTAGATCCCAAATTTCCTCTAATGACACTTGAAAATCATTGAACGCGACTGCATACGCGACTATTTGCTAAACAGCTGTGTATATCCAGCATATACGCGGAAAAATCCTCAATTTCTGCATGGGCCGAGGTGTGCATCTTAGATTGTCCTAGAATCCTAAATACACCATGGAAATAGATAAATTTTGCATGAAAATGAAAAAGCGAGGCATGGGTAAGTACCTGGAAAAAACATGAGTGGATTCCGTCGGCTGGATCTCCTGGAATTCGCTGTTGAAGTTCTGAACTCAATTGGGTAAAGATTTCAAATGTTATATAATGTTTTGAATTTTTTACTATTTATAGAAATTTTTCAAATTTTTTCAAATTTTTACCCCCTTTTCTATAGTTTGGACTGTTTCTAATCCTTTTGGACCGTTTTTGGACTAATTTATGATGTAGGAGACCATTTTGAGCGTCGTTTCGACCATTACTTTGACCTGTTCGTGCTCGTTACAGGTATGATGTTTAAACTGGCATATAGGTTAGGTTCACCCCCGTTTGTATTTTGCGCGACCTTATGACTGTTTCATTATAGCCTTCGGTACGAACCCATTCTATTATGTCACAAAACCTTCTTGCTATTTTAGAAGTGGCATGATGTGAATGGTAGAGCTTGACCTTACATGGGTACCCTAGTTAGCACCTTATTTGCATTTGGTGCCCATGATGACATTTTGTCCCTTAAGGTGTGGGAGTCCATTGTATAGTATTGCCATGACATTTCACAAGAGACTTATACTCATCTTGATCTTTTTTTGGCCTATTTCCCTTAGGACTCCCTTATGTCAAGTTGTAATTGCATTATCATGAGCTTTGCTTGCCTTCTTGAGCCTTACGCCGGCTTCCCTGACTTTGAATTTTCAGCCATATAGCCCGAGCTTGTCTCATGTCTAGCCATGCAGAGGCATCTTTTATATCCTTTGCAGCTTGATTCCCCATTTTACCGAGAGGGGAATTTCCCCCGAGTGTCGCTATCCTACACATGTATCCTTGCATTGAGCATAGGTATGTTCCACTGCTTGAAAATAGTTTGTTTGTCCATATGACACTCATCTCCTCCTAGTCTGTAACTATAAAGCAGTTTTATTCTTTTTCAAGCTTTTTAAATATTTGAAAAAGTCCAAAAAAATTTAAAAAACCAAAAAGCCGAACAAGGAAAGATGTTATCTTTGGCAGCTCTCGAGTCGTGTCGTCTTCGAACAGAGCACTGTATATCACAACTGTTGGTTGGGTTTATAGTTTGACTTTAGGAGCTATACTCATTTATCTGAATTTATCTCCACCGACTAGTTAAGCTTCGAGTCCCTATGGAGCCTCTGTCGATACCTCCTGTGTCGCAGAGATGTCCCAGTTTTGTATACCAAGTCTATGCTGCCTACATTCAGTCACCACTCGCCGTTATGCTCTTGTTCGAAGGAAGTTGAAACCTGAGTTGACCATTCCTCAGTTATCTTAACTTTGCATGTCGGCGATTCCCGGTACTGTTACTGGTTTGTGCACCTTATGATCAAGTCCTTCTACATTATACAGCTTTGCTGAGTACCTCGTGTGAGAAAATGGGAGATGCCTTAATGCCCTCCTTCCAGTGGATTTCATCCCATCGACTTTAGATCATTTATTCTGGAATTGGAATCTAGAGTCATTTTTGAGTGCCTTGAGACTTGTAGGCATTAGTGGCAGGTTCTCTCACCATCGACAGTTCTTTGGTAATACATCAATGTCCCCTGATCGATGGATTCTCTCAAGTGTTCGGCCTCAACACATTTATTCACACTTGTTAGTTTGCAATCTAGTACCTTGATTCCCATTATCATTATCTGTAAGTGATCTCGCGTCTGTTAACGGTATACATCAATGACCGGTAATCAGACGATGGACTACTATGTTCGACCTCGACACCTCTATTCACATAGTAGGACATGTACTCGTAGCAGTTTGTGTAGAAGACCTTCCAGATTGGTGGCATCTCTTATATGCTACCTCCTTGATCGTGCCAGTGTTCATGAGATTTCAGCTCTCATGACTTGATTCCAGTATATGTCAGACATTTCTAACCATTATGGATATCTTTATCCATTGTATATCTTCAGCCATTATGGAGATCTTGATCCTTTGTATATCTTCATCATGGAGATTCTGATCTATGTATATTGTACATGGAGATGACCACTTATGTCATATTTTGTATCATACCTATTCATGGCCATTGTACTCTTATGTATCTGGGACTACTATATGTATTTGCAGTTATATGTAGAGTTGTATCATTGTACTATGATGATTGGGTGGTTGGTCTTCCACTGGGTTCTTCATCACTGCACTTCTAGGATGGACTTATAATGTATTTCAGCCATTGTATGACCCCTCTAACCTCACACATTAGGGGGCATCTGTTATAGCTGATTTTACCACACCTGATAAATCACACTTGTATGGCCTTCCCCTGTCCCTCTACAAACTCTTTGGACCCCATGGACCTTTTTTATACCTTTGATGTTTCCAATATCATCCCTAAAAACATGCTTAAATTGGTATACGTGACTTTTAAACCCTTTCTCGCGTATATACGCGGGTTTGACCCCTAAAATATCATACATCGGGATGTGTGCAAAAGGCCAAATTCTTTTGGAGTTTTCCTTGACATGGATCTGACTCACTTGTCTCCTAGCCTTCCATATGCCTTGAGATTGCTCGAATTCGACCCTTCATTGCCCCATTGAAGAGCTATATAAGGAACCATTTGGATACATTGAAGAACATGTGAGAATTGAGAGCAAAGAAACTATAGTCCATTGTTGCTGGAACTTATACTTGAGTCTGCATCCCTTTGTCCCTTGGAGCACTTTGGTGTTCTTCCCAAGCTTGCCTTTTGCTTGTGAGCTTGTTATCGAGAGATGGAGGATTGAGGTGGTGGAGGCCTAAGTGGG
>LPNX010049650.1:0-93740 GCA_001517045.1 Pseudotsuga menziesii | reverse complement strand
CGACAGAGGTTGTATTCATTGTAATCTCTGATTTTATATTAATAGAAATATCTTTTCCTGTCCAATAATGTATGTTTGAATGAATATTTTATCCATGGAATATTTCAAATGCTTATACGTTGTTGATTATATATGCTAGAGTAGATCTAACACCAATATATATAGCATGCTTGTCTTGTTTACTGATTGTTGAGGAAGTAATTTATCAATTGAAGCTGGAGCTGGAAAGCTCAACGGGGATCTACTTCAACCTTCTTGAATAAGGTATGAGTTTTGATCCTTTAGTGTTAGATATTTGATTTCTCTTGCATATTGGAAAGGATTGATTTCTGGAGTCAAGCTATCTATTGTGGTACCCCAAGCCATAGGAATTTCTCTCTGTAACACACCCTCTTAATCTCACAATGTGACTTAATACTCAAGTCAACCATAACATCAAATGTAGCATTATTTTGAAGTCGACTCTCTATACCATAGCCAAACATAATCAACCATGATCAATATTAGTGAACCATGGATATCCATGGTGAATCATAGACTTATATGATTACCCACATTCAACATTGGAAATGAAAGCCAATAATACTAAAACACGGTCACCCATAGTCAAATATTCAAGCATGGTGATATCAAGGGTATTTAAACACTATTAAACATGCTCAACCAAAGTTAACTAGAACCAAACATGGTGAACAATATCAAGCTTAGTAAAGAATTTTCAACACATGGTCAACCATAATTAACCATAGTTAAACATGGGAAACCATATTCAACAATTGTCAAACATAATCAACCTTGTACAAACATGGTCAACCATAATCAAACATGGTCACTAATATTTATACATTGTTACACAAGTTCAACCACCTTAAAAAATAGTGAAAAGCTATGCAACATTGTCAATTATTGTCATGATAGTTAATCATGATTAAACAATTTCCAAACATGGTTAACTATAGTTAAGCATTGGTAATCATTATTAAACACCTCTAACCAAAGTCTACCATAGTTAAACATTGTGAATCGAATTCAAACATGCTTGACCATAGTTAACCACAATCAACCATAGTCAATACTCATTCAAAGCCAACTATGTAATGAACATAAAATAAGATTATAATTAAATAATTTATAGATAGGTTAGAATGAAAGGAGGTGTCTCCTCATCATGAATGTACAAACCATATTTAAGGCCAAGAAATCATTGTAATATTCATCATCTAATATATTATTCATATTTCATTATTTAAAATGATAGTTGGATTCGACTACTAACGAACCAACCGGATTTAGTTACTCCATTTGGTATCAGAGTCGATTCGCTCCTGCACTCTGAGCTCAAACTCGGCTCATCAATTCCTACTTGAGCTAGGACTCGGCTCATCAATTCCTGATTTATTCCGCTACTCCATTTCACCCATATCTCTCTCTGCTTAGCTTCCCTCCACTCCCACACTCCATATCACTTCACGCTCCTCCCTTTGCTCCACCTTCTCGAATTGAAAAGAAAGAAGAAAGTTAAAAAGAAAAGATAAAAGAAAAAAAAAAGTAAAAAAATAAAATAAAGGAAAACGAAAGTAAAAAAAAGAAAAGTAAGACCAACACATGGTTTTGCTTTCCAACTTCAACCTAGGTTGCACCCTCCCTCATTCCACATAGCTCTACAAACAAAAACAATATTAATAAAACAAATATTATTATAATAATATTTATATTATTATATAATATTTTAGAACTTATTAATCCACCTTTTAATAAAATATTTTTATATTTATTATTTTATTTCAACACATAAATTAATTATAACAATAATTATTAATTCATTAATTATTTCAAAGATAGTAGTTGTCTTTTATTCCTCCATAAGTCAAAATAAACATCCAAATACACACATTTGCATAAAAGGACCGAGGCTATGACAGAACTAAAAGACAAACTTGAGAAATTGGAGAAGGACATCAAGGCCTTCATTGCCAACCAAGAAAAATTCTGAGAAGAAATGAAAAATAACAAGGCACTTAAGAAATAAATCAAAGAAGATGTTGTTCTAGTACCAGGAAGAAAACTTGATGACAGAGTAGACATCATGCACAAGAAACGAAAAGAATTAGATAGCGAGATGTGTGTGATGACACAGAACATAAGAACCATGGCACAAAACTTGAGCATTATGACACAGAACCAGAATACCATGATAATGGAAATGTTACAAAAACTAAGGTCTAATACAAACCATATCAATAACTTAGATATGTTGCCACTATGTCAACAAAAATGAGAGTAACAAAATTGATCAAGACAATAAACAAGACAAGGAGACTAAATATTGTAGGGATGAAAGGAAAATTCAAGTTACAAATGAAAGGAAAATGACAAACTATTGCATAAAGACCAAGCACATACCTAATACAAATTCTAAAAAAAACATAAATGAACTAATGACACTATTTCAACACAAAACGAGAATGAAAAGACAATAATCTAAGCTTTGAGGACAAAGCTCCCTTAAAGGGAGTGGCAATGTAATGAACATAAAATAAGATTATAATTAAATAATTAAATAATTTATAGTTAGGTTAGAATGAAAGGAGGTGTCTCCTCATCATGAATTTCCAAACCATATTTAAGGCCAAGACATCATTGTAATATTCATCATCTAATATATTATTCATGTTTCATTATTTAAAATGATAGTCGGATTTGACTACTAACGGAGCAACCGGATTCGGTTGATCCAAACTATGGTCAAATTTAGTTACCCATAGTCAACCATGGTTGACCAAAGCCAATCATTACTCCATGTTGACTATAGTCAAACATGTTCAAAGAAAATCAATTTTAGTTAGACAAGATTAACCATAGTCAACCAATGTTAACCAAAATCATCCATAGTTAATATCAAGGGTATTCACCTTGACTAACCATATGAGCCATAATAAAATGTAATTGATATGAATAATTTAGTTCATTAGTTTAATAATCTAATCTTTAACATGATGACTAATACAATGATTCATTCTCCACCTTTTAAAGTTAATTAAACATATCAATATTTTAAAGTTTATTCTCTATTTTATATAACTTGAATGGATCTCACCATTAAGAATATCTCTCTCCCTATATATATATATATATATTCAAATGACATGATCTTAAAAATATATTATTATTATATCAATCTTTAGATAATTTAGTTGATATAATTTTAAAAATATATCATTATTATTATATAATCATCTTTATTAATATGATTTTTTTTCAAAATGAAAAAGACAACTTTATATCATAAAAAAATTTATGTGATACATAAATACAAAATTCCAAAAGAAAAATGATACCAAATAAGTAACTCATCCATCCGAAATCATCCCAAGAGACTTAAAACCCCAACTATTAAACTACGTAATCTTTATTAGTATGATGATTTGGTTATAATAGTAATACAGTATACACTATTCCAAAACATACTATACTAACTAGTATTATTTAGATGATTTGGTTGTGATAGTTATATTTTATACATTATACATTATACTAATTATGTCTATAGTTGTTAGATATTATGTTAAATTTTGGATTTGCTTGAGCAAATCAACAAGATTAACCTAAGTGTAACAAGTGTACATGAGTAATTCATTACATTGTAGTCTTATTTTGTTAAGCTTAATTAAGTTTTAAATAAATTTAGTTAAAAGATGGTTTAGAAAAACCATAACAATTTGTTACTCTAACAATATGGTATGAATAATAAATATAAAATTATATATTTTAGTCTTTAAATATAATTGTGTCTATCATCATTTTATACTAATTAGTTTACTTGTGACTATGCTAATCATACTACTTCACAAAAGCATTTCCATTAAACCCATGAATCTAAAATTTCTTATGCATCTTGTACAAAAAACCCTTGCCATATCTTTCTTGAACTATGCATTCAACTCGAATGCGATGGCGAGAGGACAAGAAATCGTTAATGAATCTATAACAGTTAAAAACACTTCTGAGATGGGTTGCTCTACTGTGAGAATATGTAGACGACCATATTTTCTATTACTGTTTGCATGCCAAATACAATGTGGCTCATCTCCTGGGTCAACTAAAAGTACCTTCACATGATACAATTGAACCACAATTACCAATATCCTTCATCAAGGTTTCAGAAGGTTGTAACACTATAAAATGTTGTTATTCCTCAATAATTCTAAGAATAAGCTTGGTAAGCAACAATACATATATCGTTATGGTTCTGGGTGAACCTATTAATTAACAACGACTAGATCAAGTGGGTTTGAGCCTAGTTTCTATTAATTGTTGGAAATATTAATCACTCCCAGATCTGTAGTTGACTCTCAGCCGACTCTGTCAAATTCTGTATCAGTCAAGATCTTGTCAGTCAGTCTGACAAGAGGGAAGAGTCCACGATTCGGCAATGTAAACCAGTCGAATTTGTTTCCGAAGCTAAGTTGTTAGGTAGATAGTTATTACTGTCTTTAATGCTGAGTCAATCGACTCATGTAGAAGCAATTTTCAAGTTGCCTATAAATAGAAGAAGGATATTGTAAAATTAAGTTAGTCACTAGACGCAATAGAGAGACAGAGGAACTCAGGGTGAGAAAAGAGAAGTCGAAGCTCAAGCTTCTATGTATGTGATTCAATCGAAGAGATGAAGCTCTGTAAAAGGATCAGTTGGTGAGCCAACAAGTCTGGACAGCCAATTAAGTGAAATATCAAAGAACCCAAAAATTCTCACCATGTGAAAGTTCCAAGTTTTACAGCACATTGGTCAACTCAAGTCTTCCTACATATTTGGGCATATGTTTTTATAAGTTCTTTGGAATTCTTAATGTGTTCATTTTGACTTCATCTTACTCACAGGTGAAAAGAATTTGTAATTTATTAAGTCTTTTAGACTAAGAAACATACTCTGTAGATTTTGACCAAAGTGAACCGACAAGGTCGGTTGAGTTAGCCGACTTGAGAGGTCAAAGAGGTAAGCCGACTTGAGAGGTCGAAGAGGTCAGCCGACTTAGAGGTTGAAGTTGGTAGAACTGATAAGTTGAAGTAAATCAGTCCGGTCAAAAGGCCGACCAAAGTTGATATACTTGTCTAGTCGGGAGATAGACAAGTTTCACCCGATAAGTGGAAAAAAGAAAAATAGGTCAGCGTGAAAGAGTAAAAATTAAATTTTAATATTAATTGAGCCGTAAACTCAATTTTAGTCGGCTTGGTTTTGGCTAACTGGTATTAGAGCAAGGTTTATATCACTGCAAGGTTTAGGAAAGAAATCTTGTCTTAAAAGGTGGAAATTAATTTTCTAAGGAAAGTTAATTAAAAATTAAAAATGGCTTCCACTTCTGGTTCATGCAAACTCCAATTTTTACAGGAAAGAATTATGAATATTTGTATTTAACAATGAAGGCTTTATTCAGAGGTCAAGATGTCTAGGAGATAGTCCAGCATGGTTATGCAAAACCAACAAACATGACAGCATATAACAATCTCACACAGGCTGAGAAAGATGTCTTGAGGGAACAGAGGAAGAAAGATGGAAAGGCTTTGTTTTACATACATCAAGCTATGCATGAGAGAATACTCCCAAGAGTAGTAGAAAAAACTAATGCTAAGCAGGCATGGGATACATTGGAGACTGCCTATCAAGGTTTGGATAAGGTAAGGACATCCAAGTTTCAGATTCTGAGAAGAGATTTTGAATATATGTCCATGAAAGATTCAGAGACTGTAGAATCATTCTACATCATATTTGTTGGGTTGATAAACCAACCAAAATCTCATGGAGAAGCCATAGAAGACCAAAGGGTTGTTGAAAAAATTCTCAGAAGTCTTCCCCCAAGATTTGAAAACTTGTTTGTGACCTTGCAAGAACACACAGACATGCTGAAATTTACCATTGATGACCTACAAGCTTCACTTATCAATCATGAACACAGACTCAACAAAACATAAACATCATCGAAAGGTTCTTTCGTAGCACAGTCATCCATAAGTCATGGTAGAGGCAGGGGGAGAAACAACTTCAGAGGCAGAGGAAGAAGTTCTTCAAGAGGAGGACGAGGCGGGAGTCCTGCAAATGTCAGTGGTAGAGGAGAAAATTAGAACCTAAGCCAGCCAAGTGGCCAGAGGTTTGATAAATAAAAAATCCAATGTCATTTTTGTAAGAAATTTGGTCATTATGCATATGAATGTAGGAAGAAACAATATGACCAAGGAAGTCAAAGCCCAAATCAGTCAACCAGCACCAGCACTTCGACAAGTGCAATGTTAATGGCATCAACATCTCCACTCGAATGCAATGTTGTTTAAGAAATTCCACATGACATATGGTACTTAGATTCAGGATGCATCAATCACATGACCGGTAATTTAAATTTGTTTTCCAGTCTAGACAATTCAAATAAAATTGATGTTACACTTGGAAACAATGTCCAAGTTACTGTCTTAGGAAAAGGCACTGTTGATATTCTAACCAAACAGGGGGAGAGTAAGTATATCCCTGATATCTATCGTGTCGAAGGTTTAAAACACAATTTGTTAAGCATTGGATAGTTGATACAAAAAGGCTACAGAGTCTACATGGAAGATGATCACTGTGTGATTAAAGACAAGCGTCCAAGAAACCAGCTGATAGAAAAAGTGCCAATGAAAAGCAATCACTTGTTTCCATTGAGGATAGTTCTCGACATGAAAGGGAAGACAAACACATGAGCTGCATTCAAGGAAGAAAGTGAAGAAACAGTCGAGCTCCTCGACAAGAAAGACAATGGCAGCGCTAATTTGCAAGATACATTTCAGACAGAAGTTCAGGATGAATATTGGTTGTGGCATTTCAGATTTGGACATCTAAATTTTGGTGGGATGAAGTTACTGCACACAAAGAATATGGTAAAAGGATTACCATTGATTGACAGACCAGAGAGGGTTTGTGAAGGTTGCATTTTTGGCAAGCATCATAGAGAGACTTTTCCAGTTGGAAAGTCCTATAGATCACGCACACCACTTGAAATTGTGCACTCTGATATTTGTGGTCCAATGTAGACATCATCCATTCATGGCTGCAAATATTTTCTAACTTTTATTGATGACTACTTAAGAAAAACATGGGTGTATTTCTTGAAACATAAATCTGATGCATTTAGTTATTTTCAGCAGTTCAAGGCAATCGTGGAGAACCAGAGTGGACACCGCATCAAGATCTTAAGGACCGACAAAGGAGGTGAATATGTTTCAAATGAATTTCTAAATTTTTGCAAGACCCATGGCATACATAAGCAATTCACTGCATGGTATACACCTCAGCAGAATGGTATTGCCGAAAGAAATAATAGAACCATCATGGAGATGGCACGCAGCATGTTGGTAGCTAAACATTTTCCAAATGAATATTGGGGTGAAACAGTCGCAACTGTCGTATAAATTATTAACTGCTGTCCGAAAAAGAGTGTGAAGAACAAAGTTCCCCAAGAAGCATGGACAAGTATGAATCATAGTGTTTCACATTTAAAATTTTTTGGGTGTGTTGCATATGCTCATGTTCTAGATGAGCTGAGAAGGAAGCTAGACAAGAAGGGACAGAAATGTATTTTTTTCGGTTATTCTGAAGACACAAAAGCATACAATTTGTATGATCCTGTCACAATCAAAGTGATAATCGGTCGAGATGTTCAATTTGTCTAGAATGAATCATGGCATGGAACCGTCGACAGAAATGTCAAGATTGTGTCGAATGTCGACAATGATGATATGGAAGAGAAAGTGGTTCAAGCACCACATGTAATTCAACCGGTCGCAGCACCATCGACTCCCATGACACGGTTCGGCACAAGGACCATCAACACAAGTAGTAGCTCAAGCTACACTGACAAGTACACCAATAGCACAACAGACTCCATCAAGCATTTCGTCGAGGTCGACATCAATAGAACCAGTGAAGACAAGAAGTCTGCAAGAGATATATGAAGTTGGTACACCAAATTCATTCTCTCTCTTTGCATTATTTTCTCCTATATATGATCCGCTAACATTTGAAGAAGTTGTTGAAGAAGAAGTATGGGCACAAGCCATGGATAAAAAAATAGAATGCATTGAGAAGAACTAGACATGGGAACTGGTTGATGTACCAAAAGACAAAGATGTAATCAGCGTGAAATGGATTTATAAGACAAAGCAAGATGCTGACGGGAATGTGCAAAAGCACAAATCAATAATGGTAGCAAGAGGGTTCACTTAGCAACCCGGCATCAACTTCAATGAAACGTTTGCACCTATTGCATGGATGGATATAGTTAGAACAGTCTTGGCCATTGCTGCACAAAACAAATGGCATGTTCATCAAATGGATATCAAGTCAGCATTCTTAAATGACTATCTAGAAGAGGAAGTATATGTGGAACAACCACAAGAGTGAGAAGTTCCAGGTCAAGAGCATAAAGTGTATAGTCTGAAAAAGGCACTCTATGGGTTGAAGCAAGCTCCTAGATCTTGGTACAGCCAGATTGAATCCAATCTCACTGAAAATGGATTTCATAGAAGTGAAAGTGAGCCGACATTGTACACCAAAGTGAATGAGCAAGGTAAGATGTTAATTTTCTGCTTTTATGTAGATGATTTAATATTTACTGGTGATTTTGGCATAACAGATTTTAAAGCAGTCATGGAAAGTGAATTTGAAATGACTGATCTGGGGCTTATGAAGTTTTTTCTAGGCATTGAAGTTTAGCAGTCTAAAAGTGGTATTTTTATATCACATACAAAGTATGCAAGTGAAGTTTTAAAAAGATTTAACATGTCTGATTGCAAGACAACCCCAACACCAGTAATAACAGGTTTAAAATTGAGCAAGGATGATGAAGGATCCACGATCGATCCTACACTGTTCAAAAGTCTTGTTGGAAGCCTTACGTATTTGAGAGAGACAAGACCAGACATCATGTATGGAGTAATTCTGATCTCAAGGTTCATGGAGTCACCAAAAGACTCACAATGGCAAGTAGGTAAAAGAATTCTGAGGTATGTAAGTGGCACAAAAGACCTTGGTATTATGTATTCAACCTCAAAAAAATTTAAACTCATTGGTTACCCTGACAGTGACAATGGACACAACATAGATGATAGGAAAAGCACATCTGGGTACACATTTCATTTTGGTACAGGTGTTGTTTCATGGTCTTCAAAGAAACAACCCATAGTAACTCTGTCTTCAGCTGAAGCAGAGTATGTTGCAGCAAGAAGTGTTGCATGTCAAGCTATCTGGATAAGGAGAGTGTTATAAAGACTTGTTACAGAAACATCAGGAACTAACAACCATCTTATTCGACAACAACTTAGCCATAGCATTATCAAAGAATCATTTGTTTCACAAGAGAACCAAGCGCATCGACACAAGGTTTCATTTCATAAGAGAGTTGGTGAACAACGAAGAAATTTGTTTGGAATTTTGCAGGTTTGAATATCAACTTGCAGACATCTTTATGAAGCCATTGGCAAAGGACACATTCCAATATCTGCATAGTTATCTTGGAATGACAAGTTATCCACAGTGAACTCTGTCATGAATAGAGCATGTCTAAGCTCTGAAACATTTTGTAAATTTTGTTTTAAAAAAATCCCCATCTGCTCATAATTAAGGGGGGGTGTTGGAAATATTAATCACTCGCAGATACGTACCTGAATCTTAGCCGACTCTGTTAGAGTCTATATAAGTCAAGATCTTATCGGTCAGTCTGACAAGAGGAAAGAGTCCATGATTCGGTAATGTAAACCAGTCGAATTTATTTCTGAAGCTAAGTTGTTAGGTAGATAGTTATTACTATCTTTAATGGTGAGTCAATCAACTCATGTAGAAGCATTTTTTAGGTTTCCTATAAATAGAAGAAGGAGATTGTAAAATTAAGTAAGTCACTAGACGCAATAGAGAGACAGAGGAACTCAGGGTGAGAAAAGAGAAGTCGAAGCTCAAGCTTCTGTGTATGTGATTCATTCGAAGAGCCGAAGCTTTTTAAAAGGATAAGTTGGTGAGCCAACAAGTCTGGACAGACAATTAAGTGAAAGATCAAAGAACCCATAAATTTCTCTCCGCGTGAAAGTTCCAAGTTTTACGGCACATTGGTCGACTCAAGTCTTCCTACATATTTGGGCATATGTTTTTATAAGTTCTTTGGAATCGTTAATGTGTTCATTTTTACTCATCTTACTCGTAGGTGAAAATTATTTGTAATTTCTTAAGTCTTTTAGACTAAGAAACATATTCTGTATATTTCAACCAAAGTGAACCGACAAGGTCGGTTGAGTCAACCGACTTGAGACGTCGAAGAGGTAAGCCGACTTGAGAGGTTGAAGAGGTTAGCCGACTTAGAGGTCAAAGTCGGTAGAACCGATAAGTTGAAGTAAATCAGTCGGGTCGAAAGTCCAAGAAAAGTTGATAGACTTGTCTAGTCGGGAGATAGACAAGTTTCATCCGACAAGTGGAAAAAAGAAAAAGAGGTCGGCGTGAAAAAGCAAAAATTAAATTTTAATATTAACTGAGCGATAAACTCAAGTTTAGTCGGCCTGGTTTTGGCTAACATTAATCAATGGGAGGTTCTTTTTAGACTTGGTAAATTTGAAAACATTGAGATGGCGGATGCAACCAGGAACATAAAACCATGCTTGTATGTCTTCCGCTCACTGTTGTCTCTACAAATTTAGCCTTAATAAGTTTGAGACATAAATTTGATTTTTTTTTTTATGGCACTGCAACAAGGGGGATAAAACCAGACTTAGACTTCTTCAGCTCCCGCTTATCTATGTTTTGTCCACCTACTTGCCTCTCTGGTCTCATATCAACCTGCACTTAGCAAAGCAAAGAGTTCAAAAAATATTTAATGTTATAATTGATTAAAAAATGCTTAACAGACATTGAAACTCAAACCAAAGAGATCGGCTCAAAACCATTACCATTCCGTTATGACTTTGGAGTTGATACAAAAAGCTTCATTCATTCTCTTCTAGCTAGACCGTAGAATTCTATTCACTATAAAAAAGACATTAACTTAGCAAGAAAGAAGGAAAGAAATAAACTATTAAATTAGTAAAAAATAGCTTTGGAGTAATATTTCTGGAATGTAACTAAAAAGGTTACATATTGATAGCAATCAAAAAATCTAAAAAAGGTCTGTAGTAATATTTATGGAGAGTAACTAAAAAGATTACATATTGAATGCAATAAAAAATTTGCATATTTGTTTTTTACATGGGGAAATGAATTTTCTTTGGTATATTTTTCAAAGTTTCCAATCAAGAATTAACAATTTTAATGATTAGTGTAACTTTTGGTAAAGGAAATGATGTATCAACAATTTTACTGATTAGTGTAATTTTTCTTTTTTAAGATGAAGGGAAAGTGAGTTTTATTTGCTATTTTCTTTAAGTTTCCAATATTATATCCACAATTTTAGTCATTAATGAAAAATGAAAATTGCCTTAATCAAAAGTATTTATTGAGTTTTCCAAAACAATCATTTAAAAAAATAGAATAATTACATTTAAGAAACAAAAATATTGAATAATTTAATGGTAAAAATGTTAGTGTGTTTATGACAAAAAAAATGACAATAAATATAGTTATAAATTCTAAGTAACTAATCATAAACAATGGTTGTTTATGGAATTTTTAATTAAACAAATAACAAATGCCTATATAAAAAGTCAAGCATAACTTTTCATCATCACTTTGGATGGTTAAACAATTTATGGAATGTACTCGTTAATGTATCATAAATTACTTGTTTTTAAGATATATGTAATCAATTAAAACAAAAATTAACATTATAATTTAAATAGCTTGAAAAAAAAGAATTATTAAAAATATTTAATTTTTATATTATTATATTAAAATTTTTATGTTTAAAATTAATTTTTAGATAATGATTGAAATATCTTTTATTTTCTAAAATAAATTTAAAAACTAATGAACAATAAAAAAAAATGTATATTTGGAAATAGTTTATACATAATTGAAATAATATTGATAAATATAGTTTTAATTTCCAAAAACTTAAGATAAGATTTAATTTCCCAAAAAGTAAGATAGGATCTCAAAGATTGATCTAACATTTTGTGTCTATTTTAAAAACTAATTAAGTTATTATAATTATATCATCTTACCTATGGATTTATTATACTTAGTAAATGATCAAATATCTTAAGGTTCTTAAGTTTTTGCAATATAAAATATGGTTTCACCTTAGGTGATTTGGTCCTTCCCTAAGCATGATAGATCTATAGTTAAGAAGTATTTACTTTGGTTTTTGAAACTAATGATGTAATGAGCACATATAGGGATCAAAACAAAATTAAAGTACAATGTATCAATGATTAAAATATCAAGATTAGAAGGGATCTATGGTAACTACCACATTTTGTTATTGTGTACTCTAGTAATTATGTGCTAGTTACAAGGTTCTATGATAACAGTGCCATATTTTATAGATTTTATAAATTTTCTTTACAAGAATTCATGGACATGTCATGGACACAAGTTTCCACCAAACACTAGTGTGTAGGAGGAAAAACACTTCACATATCATTATCTATGTCAATAGGGATTATTCCCTAGAAGGATTTGTTGGTTACTCTTATAATAGATTTGTACCACCTTGGAAATGAGCCATTGGTGAATTCAAATGTGTATTCCTAACATTCATAAGTAAGATAATACTATCGGGTTAATTGTGTATCCTAGATATGTGTTTCTATAGTATCTTTATCATGGCATATAACTACCATCATTCATAATTAATTCATATTGCGCTTAAAAACATTATTAAAAAATGGAAGACCCCCACAATTTGCTCTCGAATTATTAAGGAGGTGACATTAAAATCAAGTTAAGAAAATCCCCTATATTTTAGCTAGTAAAATGAATTATGTAAACAATCTAGATAAGATAACTCACCTTGAAATAATAGTAATTTCAATGGTTGACATTTCTTGATCATCTACCATTGCCATGAACAACAAAAATGTTATTCCCAATTCTCTATGATGACCTTACCTTAAATTGATTCATATTTCCATTTTTATGCTAGTAATCTACTTATTTTACTATTTATTGGAGTTGTTTCAAAAAAAATCTCTCATCACAAATTCCTGTAGATGGATATTTCAATTGAATATATCATCTTAGAATCATTTTTTGACTTTTTTCTTATAACATTGCCTGCAATTTTTTTTGCGAGGAAATTTTAAAGAATATCTACTTAATTTGGATGAATTTTCGCTTTTCCTAGTGTTACAACCATATCAAATTATTACATATGTATTCCTCCTTGAACCATGTGCAAATCCTCAATCCCCAAACCTAGTGCTACCAAAATTTTAATGGCATCAATATCCCCACTCAAAAATCATGAATACTATTGATAGATCATGTTTGGTGCTTTGAGTCAATATTCCTAGCCTTTGATTTCTAGAAGCTTATTTTATAGTTTCCACCTCGAGCATTCTCATTCATTCATGTACGGGACCCTAAGAACCTAAAAATCCATGTTGACACACATATTAGCACTCTAAGATACACATATCATTGGAATGTCATGTATGATTATTTTAGGTGTTAATCATGACCTTGGATTCCTAGAAGTTTCCTTTTCTAACTAAGCCTGATTTTCCTACCCCAACCATCTCTATATCCCTAAAACCCATAGATATTTCTAAAAAATCATAAGGGCACAAATATCCCGACTTATAGAAGAATAATAACCTTAGGAAATCATGTGTGGTGATTTTAGATGTCATGTTTGGACTTAAATTCCCAAAATATTTCTTTAGTTGTCAAGGAAATTAAGGGGTTTGGACTTGGATACATAGTTCCTTGGATGCATAGTTCCATGGTTTTCTTAGATCCAAAGGAACGTTAATCTTCCATGGAATTCCATTCCCAAAGACCTATGACAACTAGATATGAATCAAAACCACCAAATGGTACATACATAAAAAATCATAGGATGATGACACCCTTAGTAGGCCATGTGTTATAGGTGGAGGAGATCTTCTTATCCCTAGATGGCTAGAATATTGTTGTAGGGATCAAGCTTCATGTCTCCTCCATTGACAGTGTCCAAGGATGAAATACCACAAATCATAGATAGATAAAACCATGGATACCCATGAGAAGTCATGTGTCATTCTCTAAGATATTTATCATGGCTATGGATGGAACAATGCTTTCTTTAGGGTCAAGCACATGGTATTATTCCATAGATTCCATTTGCAAGGCCCTAGGGAACCTAAATAATGCTCAATAACCCCTAATGGAATTGACATCCTCAATCATATGTCAATGATACCCTAAATAGGGCATGTGTCATTTATGGAGGTAACTTTCTTAGCCCTATATGTCTGGAAGATTCTTGTTGAGCCCAACATTTAGGTCTCCTGCAATAATCATATCCAAGGCTCCAAGGCCATAAGAGCTATATGCATAGTGCTATAAATACCCCTTTGAAGTTATGCATGGGGATTTAAGGAAGTGTTCATGGATTTTAATGCCTCAACGATTTATTTAAGGTAAAATGAATGATATTCTTCCCTATAACTTCATTTCTATTTGTTGAGACACATACATACTACTAAAATCCACCTAATAGAACTAAAAACCTCAATAATATGCAAATAATGCACTCCAGAGCGCATGTTCCATTAGTAGAGGTAACCTCATTATTATTTGATGGATAGATGATTCCTTTAGGGACTGGAGTGCAAGTTTCCTCCATTGATAATGTTGAAGGCCCCAAGGCCATAAACGTAGATATATAGTTCCATATACACCCCTAAAATTTCATACATGTTTCCTTGAGGCATTTTTAATGGCTTTAAATACCTCAACAATTCATTTAGGGACAAACTAATGGTCTTCTTCCCTCAAACACCATTCCCAAGGTATTGACACATGTAGGTACTACTCAAACTCACCTAATGGAACTAACATCCTCAACTATAATGCAAAGATACCCTCAAGTGTCCATGTGTGGTTGCTGGAGGAAACCTTCTTATACCTATATGGATAAAATATCACTTTATGGTCATAGGTACATGTCTCCTCCCTTAACCATGTCCTAGGTCCCAAGCCCCTGGGTCTTGGATACATAGTGCCATGGATACCTTATGAAGTCATGTGTGGTTTTTTGTGCCATTATTAATGGATTTAGATGCATAAATGGTTTCTTTACAACCAAAGGCATGGTATTCTTCTATAGAATATCATTTCCAAGACCATAAGATATGTGGATATTATTACTCAAAACCACATGATGGAATCGACCTCCTAAATCATAGGCCAATAATACTCTTGGGAGGAGCCATATGTTGTTGGAAATATGGCAGTGGCAGATGATGAAGGAGCGATAGAGTAGCATCTGCACCTTTGTAACCTAACTATTTTTTATCCATTCTTGATTTGAAAAGGCAGACAACATTGGTTGTTCGCTATTTTAACTGATCTCACTTATCTCACTTCAGGCTCCAGCTGGTAGATGGTGTTGGATCTGTAGCATACAGTCACTACAATCAAGGACCAACATCACATATTATAGTCATTTAAATAAGGGAAGAAGCTTTAGTGAATGAAGGAATTTTCTGGATTAACTAAGAAACAGAGATACCAAGAATGAAATTTCTAGAGCATGCGTTTTTTAAATGGTTTTGACTCTTGAGAATCCATTCATGAAAAGGAACATAACACTGAGCAATGATTGAATAAATTTTAATAAAAAGGTAAAAAGGGTAACTTTAGAAACAAAACTATTGGAAATATGGTAGTGGCAAATGATGAAGGTTCAAGTTGTCATTGATGGCAACTAAGTAGGGTGATGGTGTGATGATGGCAAATCATGAAGATCATACTAATGTTATCAACATAGTTTTAAGGAGTAGAAGAGGCATCTGAAGGAACTGTCAGAGCATAATGTTACAATCAAGCGTACATAGGAAGCACGCAGGAGCAGCAAGCAGAGTCAGCAGAGCAATACAAGAACTTTGTGATCATGGACAGTGAAGAAAATGGAGTCAAATGAGTCAAGAAAGTCAAGAACCACATCAAGAAATGCAGTACGCAGATGCAGTCAGGCACAGGCAACACGCAGAAGAGGTAGGTACAGGAAGCACACAAAAGAGGCAGGCTCGCAAGTATTAATGGAGAAAATCAAACAGTGGGAGGTGCAAGAGATTCAGACTAAAGTCTATGGAAAATCCATTTACCGAATCAAACAATGCATAGAGAAACTCTTGAAACTTCACTCTTCATAGTCAAGTGTTTTTGTTTTTAATCCGACGGTTGCTATGTGTTACAAGATACAGTTATGAAAAACACAGAACATCGATTATAGAACAGTCTCGTATCAGTGTTAATGATTTTTTCAGTGATTCGCTTAGAGGAATCTTCTTGCTGTATAGATGTGGTCTCATTGATGGAATGTGCAGAGACAAAAGAATATGCATACTTGACATAATGATAGTGTTTTCGAATCTTTGAAAAGAAGCTGAAATGTTTATATCTGTTTACTAATGTGGTTTCGATGAGTCGGTGTACAAGTGTTGACACGATTTTTCCATTATGAAGACAAGATGAAACCTGGGATGAAGAATGGTTTTGTAACTGCTTGTGGAGAGAAGGTGAAGAGAATGCATCAGATGATCATACGATGCAAACAGTGTGTTTTGAAGGGCAGTTGAAGCGGAACCGTTTCAGTAACTGCTTCTTTATATTGCCTCGATGAAACAATGAGAAGAATTAACGAATAAGAGTATATAGAGAGAACAGAAGAGAGGAGGCTAGCAGAGTGGACCTAAGAGAATGAACAAAGCAGCAGAGCAGAGGAACAGAAGAGTGATGTTGAACAAGAGCAGAGTGGCTTTGGTACGTAGAGACATATTTGTATTGCTGTAAATGAATTCTTTTGTAAAGACTAGAAAATAAGGGAGGTAGGGTGGTGCTAGGGGAGACTTTATGTCTCTGTCTGCAAGTGGGTGCTTATAGAAAATTGAAGGTTGGTGCCTTCACCCAGTTGGTGCTGGGTTAAACTGGAATTTGGTGCTTCCACCCAGTTGGTGCTGGGTTACGGTGAGAGTTGGTGCTCTCAGCAAGTTGATGCTTGCATTCAGAGGTAGCAGCCTCATTTGAGTTGGTGCTCAAAGAAGAAGAGATGTAAGAAGTTGGATCTTGCTTGACATCCTAAGAAGAAGAGGTTTTTTCCCTTTATGGGTTTCCTCAGGAAAAATATGTGTCTCTATCTATCATATGTGATTGTGTGATGAATGTTTTCTCTCTTTTTCCATTTCTACTGCAAGTATAAATTTGTTAAGTAAAGAATGACAACAGAAGTTTCTCTATCATATTTATCATCATAAAGACTCAAAAGAAAAAGAATTTAAAGAGGTGTAAATTTGATTAAGCTTGAAATAATTGATTCACTCCCCCTCTCAGTTATTTAGATACGCTCAACAATTGGTATCAGAGCAGGTTCCTTTAGTCTAAGGTAGATCCGAAAGCTTAATCATGACAAGTCATGAAGGTTTGACCAATAAAGTTCCTATGTTTGATGGAACAAATTTTTCCTTTTGGAAGGTTAGAATGAGAACATATCTAATGTCCCTAGGTGCTGATGTTTGGGAAGTAGTAGAGACTGGCTATGCAAAACCTATTTTGCTAGTATCCAAAGATGATAAGCTAGAGTTTACTTTCAATGCAAAAGCAATGAATGCTATTCTGAGTGGTCTTGTTGAAACTGAATTTGTAAAAGTAATGCATATTGATTCTGCCAAAGAAATGTGGGATAAGCTTATTAGTAGCTATGAAGGAAATGAGAAAGTAAAAGATGCCAAAATTCAGACATACAGATTAAAATTTGAACAGCTAAATATGAATGAAGATAAAACTGTTAGTAAGTATTTTTTAAGAGTTGAAGAGCTTGTGAATGCCATGAAGGGTCTTGGTGAAAAGATTGATGAAGCCCCCTTGGTTCAGAAAATTTTAAGATCTCTGTCAGATAAATTTAATCCCAAAGTCTCTGCAATTGAAGAAATGAATGATTTGAAAAGTCTATCAATTGATCAGCTTCTAGGAACTCTAACTGCCTATGAAATGAGGATTAGTAAAGATAAACCTACCACTAGAGAAGCTTCATTTAAAGAAAACAAGAATACTGATTCGGAAATGGATGACGTTGAGGCAAAATTTGTAAGGAGGTTGAAGACTGGATCTGGAAAGTATAAAGGCAAGCTACCATTTAAATGTTTCAATTGTGGTAAGGTCAGACATTTTGCATCTAAATGCCCTCATAAGAAAAAGGAACATAATCCTGTTGATAAAGAAAAACACACATTCAAGAGATACAATAAAAATAATAATTACAGGAAGAAAATCTTGTGTGCAAATGATAGTGATTCCTCAGATGTCACGGATAGCGAGTCATCTTATGAAGAGAAACTGAATGACTTTACTCTTATGGCTATTGAAAATTTTGAAAATGAATATGCTGACAGTGATTTGAATTATGAAGAAGCTAAAGTTGATATGGAAGGTGAACTAATCAGTGCTCTAGAAGAGATTGACAGACTCAGACTAAAGAAGAGAAAAAAAAATCAATTGTTGATACAGTATGAACAGAATGTTAAAGAACCAAGTGCTGACTTTACCTTGTTAAAAGTAGAATTGGAAGAGGCAAAGACAATAGCAGACATTCTCAGACAACACTTGACTGAAATTAAGATACGGTGTGAAGCATTGGAGAAAGAAGTGGTGATTGCCAGGAAAGAATTAGAAAAATTTCAAGCTCTGTCTCATCAGAATATCTCAAGCATTAAAGCTTCAGAAGAATTGAACAACATCTTGAACAAGCAAAGATCTCCTTTGATTAAAACTAGTCTAGAATATGAAAAAGGGGCAAGTAGCAGTCAATCAGAGAATATTGAACAGACCAAAATGATTAACTTCCAAAGCAGCAAGCAGTCAGAGTTCACAAAGCCTGCAATCTCCATCAAAGCTGGAGCAAATAGAAATAAAAGTGATGACAAATTAATGACTAGCAAAAGGAATATAGCTACAGGAACAGACGACAATACTTTGCACTCAAGGAATCATGAAGAATATTTAAATATTAGAATCGAGAATTCTGATCAGCTATATCAATCAAGTTCTTCTAACGGGCAAGGTCATCGAAAGACAAGTCAATCGATTTCAAGAAGGCAGCGAATGTTCAGGTATCATAATTTTTTCCACGGCTATTGTTTATGTTGTTTTAACTTTGGTCATAAAGATGCAAAGTGTGACTTTAATTTTAGAAGCATGCGATAAAGAATATCTAGAACTAATCAGATGATGCATCATGGAGTGAGACAGTCCATGAGAAAACAAGATCATTATATTATTCCACCTTCAAACAGAAGAGGAATTCATGATAGAAATGTTAATCCTTTTGACCTTCTGTACAATGAACCTGAGTGTTGTATTTGTCATAATTATGGACACAAGGCTTCAGAATGTAATTTGAAGAACCACACAACAGATTCAAAAGTAACTTGTTCAGTTGAAACGACAAAAGTATGGAGGAAGAAAAAAGATAACCAGTGTGGTTTAGTACTTTCTGCCCAAAGGCAGAAAGACCCCTGGTATATTGACAGTGGATTCTCCAAACACATGTCTAGGAACAAAAATAAATTTATGTCTCTAACAGAACACAAATCAGGAAATGTAACATTTGGAAATGATGCTCCAGGAAAAATCAGAGGCAAAGGAATGGTAAGTCTTAGCAATGGTAAGGGAAAGGATCAGGATGTGCTATTTGTAGATGGGCTTAAGCATAATCTTCTCAGTGTGAGCCAGATGTGTGATAAAGGCTGTGAAGTTTTGTTCACTGCTGAATACTGTAAAATAAAAAAGGTCTCCTCAGGAGAACTGTTTGCCAAAGGAATAAGAACAGAAAATAACGTTTACATTTTAAAAGAGGAAAGAGAAGAGTGTCATCTAAGAAAATATGATGAAAGCTGGCTGTGGCACAGGAGACTGGGACATTTACACTTTGATCATCTAATAAAACTCAGAAATAGAACAGCAGTGAGAGATTTTCCAGTAATATCAAAACCTCATGATGCTGTGTGTAAGCCATGTCAAATGGGAAAGCTAACCAGAACGCAGTTTAAATCAAAGAATGTTCCCTCTACAAATAAGCCTCTTCAACTAGTGCATCTGGATTTGTGTGGTCCATCAAGGAAAGAAGGTACATGATAAGAAAACTATTTTATGTTGGTTATTGATGACTATTCCAGATTGACTTGGGTTGCTTTTCTTAAAGAGAAATCTGAAGCATTTGCTAAATTTAAGATATTTAAAGCCTTAACAGAAAATCAGACTGGTAGAAAGATTAAAGCAATTAGATCTGATAGAGGAGGAGAGTTAAGTTCGAGACAATTCAAGGATTTTTGTGATGAGCATGGGATCAAAAGGGAATACACAATAGCAGGGACTCCTCAGCAGAATGGAGTGGTGGAAAGATAGAATAGAATAGTCCAGCAGATGTCCAGGTCAATGATGAAAGAAAAAGGTATTTCTCAAGGCTTTTGGGTAGAAGCAATTCACATAGCTGTACATATTCTAAATAAAACTCATTTGAGACCAAAGAGTGATAAAGCACCATATCATCTATGGTTTGGGAGGCCTGCAACCATTAAGCACTTCAAAGTTTTTGGAAGAAAATGTTACATCAAGAATAATGATGAGAATCTGGGTAAATATGATGACAGGGTTGATGAGGGAATCTTCTTAGGATATGTTGCAGATAGCAACGGCTATAGATGTTATAACAAGAGGCTGCATAGAATGGTTGATTGCATAGATGTTAAAGTAGATGAAGAATGCTATGGAAATAACAGTCAAAGAAATGATGACGAATCATGTTTTGAGGATCCAGAAGAAGAACAAGTAGAACAGGTCCAAGAATCAAAAAAGGAAGAATCTGAATCAGAGGATGAAGAAGCTGATTCTCAACAACAGTCTATAAAGTCTTCTTCCAGAATTATAAGAAAGAATCATCCTGAAAGCCAAATCATTGGTGATGAGAATAAAGGGGTTCATACTAGAAGGAAAATATTGAAGGAATCTGAACAGTCACATATTGCATTTCTTTCTACAATTGAGCCCAAGAGTTTTAATGAAGCTAGAGAAGACAAAGACTGGGTAGCAGCCATGAATGAAGAGCTGGACCAGATTGAAAAGAATAGCACTTGGGAACTTGTTCCTAGGCCATCAGACAAGAATGTGGTTGGATCCAAATGGGTATTTAAGAATAAATTAAATGAACAGGGATAGATTGTAAGGAATAAAGCAAGATTGGTTTGCAAAGGTTATGCTCAGATTGAAGGACAAGACTTTGATGAAACATTTTCTCCAATGGCAAGAATGGAGGCTATCAGAATGTTTCTAGCCTATGCATGTTACAAACGATTCAAAATTTACCAAATGGATGTGAAGTCATCATTTCTCAATGGAAATTTAGAAGAAGAAGTGTTTATGGAGCAACCTAAAGGCTTTTTACTCACAAATAAACCTGACTATGTATGCAAGCTAAAAAAGGCTTTGTATGGGTTGAAGCAAGCACCTAGAGCTTGGTATGCCAGACTGGACAAATATCTACAAGACAAAGGATTCAAGAAAGGTTCTGTGGATAGAAACTTGTATATCAAATCTGAAGGTGAAAATTTACTACTTGTTTTGGTTTATGTTTATGACATTATCTTTGGATGTACTAATCCTCTCTCTGTTCAGTGGTTTGCTAACTCTATGAGCTCTGAGTTTGAAATGTCAATGATTGGTGAGCTGTCCTATTTTCTTAGCTTTCAAATCATTCAGAAGTTTGAAGGTTTATTTCTTTCTCAAGAAAAATATCTAAAGGAGATGTTAAAGAGGTTTCAAATGGAAGACTCCACTCCAGTTAGTACACCTATGGTTAGTGGCTGCAAGCTAAGCAAAGATGATTCTTCACCAGAAGTGGATCAGAAGATGTACATATCTATGATAGGAAGTCTGTTATATATTACTTCATCTAGACCTGATATCATGCATGATGTTGGGATGGTAGGAAGGTTTCAATCTGCTCCTAAATAGAGTCACTTAGTAGCTGTGAAACACATATTCAAATATTTGAAAGGTACTCTGTCTTATGGCCTGTGGTATCCCAGAAATCAAAACTTTCAACAACTAGCATATTCAGATGCAGATTGGGCAAATTGTGTACATGAAAGAAAAAGCACAAGTGGCGGTGCATTCTTCTTAGGAAACTCCTTGGTTGCCTGGTTGAGTAAGAAACAGAGTTCCATATCTTTATCTACTACTGAAGCTGAGTACATAGCTGCTGCTACCTGCTGTACACAGATTTTATGGATGGTTCAATCTCTTGCTGACTTAGAAGTGAAGTATTCTGATCCCATTCCTATTCACTGTGATAATACAAGTGCTATTAGTGTCTCAAAGAATCCAGTACTTCATTCCAAGACTAAGCACATACCTATCAAGTACCATTTCCTGAGAGAGCAAGTGACTAACAAAGCGGTGCAGTTGCATTTTATTCCTTCTACAGAACAGGTTGCTGACATTTTTACTAAACCTCCGCCCAAGGCATAGTTTGAATATCTCCGGCAGAAGTTGGGTGTCCTACCCCCTTCTAACTGACCTCCTCACCTTAATAGGGGGAGTTTGTGCTTATTGTACATTTGATATGTGTTGTGGTGGTTTTAGATTGGTTTTCCTCATCATCAAATTTTTGAGTTTATCTTGATAGGGGGAATTGTTTGTGCTCACAGTATATTTGACATTGATGTCAAAGGGGGAGACGTTATGCAGGGGTTAAAAATGACAAGGTGATTTCTAGATAGTTGCATAGTTGCCATCAATTCCAAAGGGGGAGATTGTTGGAAATATGGCAATGGCAGATGATGAAGGAGCGATATAGTAGCATCTACACCTCTGTAACCTAACTATTTTTTATCCATTCTTGATTTGAAAAGGCAGACAACATTGGTTTTTCGCTGTTTTAACTGATCTCACTTATCTCACTTCAGGCTCCAGGTGGCAGATGGTGTTGGATCTATAGCATACAGTCACTACAATCAAGGACCAACATCACATATTACAGTCATTTGAGTAAGGGAAGAAGCTTCAGTGAATGAAGGAAATTTTTGGATTAACTAAGAAACAGAGATACCAAGAACGAAATTTCTGGAGCATGCGTTTTTTAAATGGTTTTGACTCTTGAGAATCCATTCATGAAAAGGAACATAACACAGAGCAGCGATTGAATAAATTTTAATAAAAAGGTAAACAGGGTAACTTTAGAAACAAAACTATTGGAAATATGGCAGTGGCAGATGATTAAGGTTCAGGTTGTTATTGATGGCAACTAAGCAGGGTGATGGAAGAAGATGACAGAGCAGCAGCAAGCATAGTGATGGTGTGATGATGGAAAATCATGAAGATCATATTAATATTATCAACACAGTTTTAAGGAGTAGAAGAGGCATCTGAAGGAACTGTCAGATCATAATGTTACAATCAAGCATACAGAGGCAGCACGCACGAGCAGTGAGCAGAGTCAGCAGAGCAATACAAGAAATTTGTGATCATGGACAGTGAAGAAAATGGAGTCAAATGAGTCAAGCAAGTCAAGAACCACATCAAGAAATGCAGTACGCAGATGCAGTCAGGCACAGGAAACACGCATAAGAGGTAGGCACAGGCAGCACACAAAAGAGGCAGGCTCACAGGTATTAATGGAGAAAATCAAACAGTGGGAGGTGCAAGAGATTCAGACTAAAGTCTATGGAAAATCCATTTACTGAATCAAATAATGCATAGAGAAACTCTTGAAACTTCGCTCTTCATAGTCAAGTGTTTTTGTTTTTAATCCAACGGTTGCTGTTTGTTACAAGATATAGTTATGAAAAACACAGAACATCGATTACAGAACAATCTCGTATCAGTGTTAATGATTTTTTCAGTGATTCACTTAGAGGACTCTTCTTGCTGTATAGATGTGGTCTCATTGATGGAATGTGCAGAGACAAAAGAATATGCATACTTGACATAATGATAGTGTTTTTGAATCTTTGAAAAGAAGCTGAAATGTTTATATCTGTTTACTAATGTGGTTTCGATGAGTCGGTGTACAAGTGTTGACACGATTTTTCCATTATGAAGACAAGATGACACCTGGGATGAAGAATGGTTTTGTAACTTCTTGTGGAGAGAAGGTGAAGAGAATGCATCAGATGATCATACGATGCGAACAGCGTGTTCTGAAGGGCAGTTGAAGGAGAACCGTTTTAGTAATTGTTTCTTTATATTGCCTCGATGAAACAGTGAGAAGAATTAACGAATACGAGTATATAGAGAGAACAAAAGAGAGGAGGCTGAGCAGAGTATACCTGAGTGAATGAACAAAGCACCAGAGTAGAGGAACAGAAGAGTGATGCTGAACAAGAGCGGAGTGGATTTGGTACGTAGAGACATATTTGTATTGCTGTAAATGAATTCTTTTGTAAAGACTAGCAAATAAGGGAGGTAGGGTGGTGCTAGGGGATACTTTATGTCTCTGTCTGCAAGTGGGTGCTTGTAGAAATTGAAGGTTGGTTCCTTCACCCAGTTGGTGTTGGGTTAAACTAGAATTTGGTGCTTCCACCCAGTTGGTGCTGGGTTACGGTGAGAGTTGGTGCACTCAGCAAGTCGGTGCTTGCATTCAGAGGTAGCAGCCTCATTTGAGTTGGTGCTCAAAGAAGAAGAGATGTAAGAAGTTGGAGCTTGCTTGAAATCCTAAGAAGAAGAGTCTTTTTCCCTTTATGGGTTTCCTCAGGAAAAATATGTGTCTCTGTCTATCATATGTGATTGTGTGATGAATGTTTTCTTTCTGTTTCCATTTCTACTGCAAGTATAAATTTGTTAAGTAAAGAATGACAACAAAAGTTTCTGTATCATATTTATCATCATAAAGACTCAAAAGAAAAAGAATTTAAAGAGGTGTAAATTTGATTAAGCTTGAAATAAATGATTCACCCCCCCCCCCTCTCAGTTATTTAGATACACTCAACATATGTGGTTGGTGGAGGAAATATTATTATCCATGGATGACTATAAGCTTCCTTTAAGGACCTAATTTAATGTCTCCTCCACCAACAATGTTGAGTTCCCTAAGCCACAAGACCTAGATACATAGTGTCACAAATACCCCAATGAAGTCATGTGTGGAATTTTGAGGCATTGTTCATGAATCTTGAAGCCTCAATAATTCATTAATTTTAAAGGCATGGTATTAATCTCTATAATGTCATTCCCAAGGCCCTGATACATGTACATACTACTCAAAAACACCTAATTCTGTTGGCATCCTGAATCGTAGGCCATTGATACCCTCATAAGATCATGTTTGTTTGGTGGAGGAAGCATTCTTAGCCATGGATTGCACGAAGATTCATTTAGGGACCAAGCTTCAGGTCTCCTCCGATGACCATATCTAATCCCTTGAGTCCCCAAGACATGGACATATACTACAAAAAATACCCCTACGAATTCATGTGTGGTGCATTGAGTGCATTTTTCATGGATTTGGTCACTTAAATGGTTTATTTAGGGAGAAAGGGATTGTTTTATGAACCCTAGAATGTCCTTCTGAAGGCCTTAAGGAAAATGCATTTCTCAAAACCACTTAATGGAATTGGAATCCTCAATAATAGGTGAATGATACCTTCATGATGCCATATGTAGTTGGTTGAGGAAAATTTCTAATCACTAGATGGATAAAAGATTTATTTAGGGACCAAGGTTCATGTCTCTAGCAATGAACATGTCCAAGGCTCGAGGTCCCAAAGACCTTGATATAGAGAAACATGGATACCCTCGTAAAGTCATGTGTGGTGATTTGAGGTAATTTTAATGGCTGTAGATTCCTTAATGGTTTATTTAAGACCAAAGGAATGGTATTCGTCCCTATAGAATCATTCTCAAGGCCGTAAGACACATACATAAAGCTCATGGGCACCTGATGGAAGTAATGTATTCAACAATATGACAATGTTATCATCAAGAGGCCACGTGTGGATGGTGGAGTAAAAATTATTAGCCTTTGATGGATATATTATTCCTTTTAGGCCAAAGGTTCAAGTATCCTCCCATGACCATGTCCAAATCCCCAAGGCCCTAATCCTTGGATACATAGTGACACATATATCCATGTGATGTCATGCATTGTGCTTCGAAGCATTGCCCATGGATCTAAATGCATTAGTGTTTTTGTTAGGGAAAAAGGAATAGCCTTTATAGGCTAGGACATAATTCATCAATATTGTATCCCTTTAATAACCATGTCCAAGTACCCAAGCACATAAGACCGAATTACATATAACCATGGATACCCATGAAAAGTCATGCATGCGTCCTCAAGGAATTGTTCATAGACCCTAATGCTTGAATGGTTTCTTTAGGGACAATGACATGGTATTATTACATGGAATGCCATTCTAAAGGACCTTGGATAACTTTGATGGCCATACCACTATGCAAAAACCTTTGATTGTGCCCATATCCAACTTTTATGCCAAATATACACTTTAAAGGGTGTATCCTATGGTTCATGGCCTTCATCATTGCATATTACCATGATAATATTATTTTAGGGTATACTTCCCTCAATTTCCTCCATAACCATGGTTCAAGGCTTATCCATAGTGCACAAAACCACATGTTGCCACACATATTCCACTTTAAGGATAATGATCTCCTATATAGTGCATGATCTCCTATGTGGAAATTTGAGACATGAATCTTAGCATGAGATCCCTACAACCTTCCTTTGGTTTCTAAGTCCTATTATTCCTCCCATGAATATGTACAAGGTTCTAAGACCCATATATAATGTCACTTACACTAACACTTAGATGCCAAGGATAGCTTTGGGAGTTCATGGGTGTGTTTCAAATCTCCCCTTAGGCTCGAAGGCCCAAGTGTCCTCCTATGACATATACAAACCCTAATACCCATATTTACTCGAAAGAACCTCATAATAGCATTGAAGTCCTCACTTAGACGTAAAGAATACCCCTCATATGCCATGTGTTGTTGTTCAAGGTGTTACGTTTGGTCTTGGATGCCAAAATTGTTTTATTAGGGGATAAGGCCTAGGTTTCCTCCCTCAAACATGTCAAGGGCCTTGAAAACCATATACAGTGCTTAAAAACTCTTTGTGACATTAATAAACCCAATATTAGGCTAAGGATACCCTTAAGAGGACTTATGTGGTGGTTAGAGGTATACTTGTTAATCTTACATTTCTATTGGTTTCATCTAATTTTTAAGGCCTAGTTTTCATCCCTCAATCATGTCCAAGTATTTGAGACCCGTGCCTTGTGCTCAAAACTTAATACTGATACTCATATACATCAAAAGATTTAATAAGTTCAATGTAAATACACCCAATTGAATAATCAAATTTCAATTCAAATCACTTTTATTCTATTTTAGAATAATAATAAATTAAAAGCAACCGTCTTTAATTATTTGTCAATATTAACATCCTTAGGTATTTATTTCCTTAAATAATATTAAAAATGAATTGTTTGTTTAAATATTATAGAAAGAATCAATTGAATTTGCTGTGATTGTGGTATCAAATCTCATAAATTAATCTTGATAATTCTTTTGATTGAAAAAAAATGAATTAAGTAATTTACAAAATAATTATTTGTGAAGTTGTTATATTTATGGTGCAAATCATTATAAATAAATCATATTTGTACATGTCCATGTGACAAATAATCTCTTAGTACCACTATATCGTACTTACCAACATGACACTTCTATAGTCTTATGATTCATTTAGGAAAATGTGTAGGTTTCTTCTCTCAACCATGTTGATGGATACTAGACCTATCCCTAGTGATTAAAAACCTTATAATAGTGACAAGTCTCACGCTTAGATGCTAAGAATACTCTTAGGAAGACATGTTGTGACCTTTGAGGTGTCTTTCTTCATCCTAGATTATTGAAAGTTTCTTTTATTATGCAAGGTAGAGATTTTCTCCCTTCAATATGTCCATGGATTTGAAACCCGTGCCTTGCACTAAAAAACTAATTATGATATTAATATAAAAAAACTTTTTCATTGAATAATCAATTTTCTATTCAAATCATTTTTATTACTACTTTATAATACTAATAAATTAAAAGTGGTTCATTTTAATTAGGTACTTATTTATTTAAATAATATTTAAAATGATTAATTAAATTGAATAAGTTACAAAATAATTATTTGTGAGCTTGCTATCATTATGATGTAACGCATCCTAAATGAATCATGTGAATTTATTTGTTTGAAAGGTACAAAAATAAAATATAAAAATTGAATTTGTTGTGATCACTATGCAAAAACTCATAAATTAGGCTATTGAATGAGTATGAATGAGTATAAATCATCATACTGTACGCAAATGCATACGTAGACGACCATATTTTCTCTTACTGTTTACAGGCGGAATACAATGTGCCTCATCTCCCGGGTCAACTACTAAAAGTATCTTCACATGATACAATTGAATCACAATTACCAATATCCGTCATCATGGTCTCAGAACCCAAGCATCGATTCAGGTGACTTTTATTGCATTGCACCCCAGATATCCTTCATTCCACCATTTCATGACTAAGGGAAGCGAATCGCCTGAATCGCCGCCGGCCTAATATCCAGTCAGTCTGACAGCCGATGCACGGCATAGCTAGGTTGCAATGAAATTTACAATAGTGCTGCCTGTGATGATGGTAATCATCATATTGTTACTTTCATATATCCTCGTTCGCGCAAGCTGCGGAGTTCCTTTACTTGCTTCACCGGGCGTGGCTAACGATCGCGCGCCCCTTAATACCGCTCATTTGGATAGCCAAGGGGTGGAAATTGGGATCGATGACGAGACCTTGGATTCATTCCCCAAGATGCCATATAACTTCGAGAAAGAATCCCGGTCGTTCACTTCTGCAGGGAACTGAATTAGAAGAAGCGGAGGACAAGAAGTGTTGCTCGATTTGCCTGAACGATTATGAGGATTCGGAGGTTGTGAGGGTTATCCCTGATTGCGGTCACATGTTTCACAAGGATTGCATCGATGAATGGCTTCGCCTGCACCCAACATGCCCCATCTGCCGAACTTCCCCTCTTCGTTCACAGCGCAGCAGTGTTTCTTTTCCACCAGAGGCCGATGCTACTAGTATTCTCACAGTGCATGATCATGGCTCCATCCTCCCTTTTCCAGGGTGAATTAGCTGACGTTAGTGTACTGTACCATACGCCAAAACTGCGTTGTCTTACAGAAAGAATCTTTAAATCTGTCTCTGCTTCCATGTTGTATAGATATCTTGTAATACATCACACGAAACCCATCATTTATAAACTCACGTCAAGATCTTGTAGTTTTTGCCAGAATGTTTAGATTCGTGCTTTTTGTATATATAAAATGATTCGTGCTTTTTGTATATATAAAATGGTGTAGATATATTAGGGTTTGTTAATGGATCGCTTGGTCTTTACATGTTCTTCGACTGAAAATGTTGGAACAAATGTTTTGCTTGTTCCATTTAAAGAATTTCTGAAATTCAGTGTATAAGACCGAAAATGTTGCATCGTGGAGTATTTATACGAGCGGGAAGGAATTAGGTCCTCTGAAGCTGAAGCTAAAGCAGAGACATGGAAAAGGATAGCGCCATTTGGAAAATCCAAAGTCACTTCGTTAAATCTGTTTTTTATTATAAATTTCATCGAACCAGAGCTCACAATAAATTGATATAAATTGATTTGTTCATCAGTTAGAATAAGTGTGTAGTTCATTCAAGTAGTTTGATATGAATTCACTTGTTGTAAAAAAATATCTCACCCCTATGTTTCAGGTCTCAAATCTCATCCAAATTTATTTGTATTCCATATCTAAAAGGAACTCCAACAACTAATTTCACTTGAAAAAAATCGATATGTTGATAATCCTATTTTATTTTGACTTGGCCTGTTACCATGAACTCACTGCTGAAAATTCTGTCGCTCTATTCATGTATTTTAAATGGTGCCTTCAGTTTATAATCCTTTATATTTTTGAACTTTAATCTGTTCTGTAAACTCTACCCCGTTTTGAATTTGTTAAATGCTGTATTTTATAATCTTTTACATATTGTATTTTATTTGGACTTGATAAGAAGCTTAAACACGTAGTAAAACTAGCATGGATTCCTCTAAAAAGAAAGAAAGAAGTACCATAAGAAAAAAGTAAGAAGCAACTTTGTAATGGCTAGTCAGGATTTCACAGAGGCATCATTTGAAGGTGTCAGCTCTGGTCTTATTTTTTAGTAATGTTGCTTTGGGTTCATTGACTATAAAGTTACAGCAATTTAAAGGGATACGAAAGGGTAGGGGTGCTTTTTCTGGAAGCTAGAGCAGAAGCTTGTTTACTCATGTTTTCTAAGACAAATCTTTTGTCTCCAGCTATCGGAGATCCTTTTTCTATACTGACTTAGGATATGCTTCTTGGACTTTATATATCAACGATCGGAAATAATCAAGGTATTTATAGGAATAGATACCATCCTAATCCGTATCACTCGCAAAAGAAAATGTTTTCCTTGTAAGAAACCTTCCCTTTATAGTTATGATGATGTGCTCAGAGCTTATCCACAGAAACCAATTGACTTATACAGCCCAGTGGGGGAAGTGGATTTACATATCATTACCTCAGTAAACCAAAAAGCCCCTATGGAGGTTCAACACGAATCTTTAGGTACCTTATACGAAATCCATGAACATTATCTGATAAGAAAAGGTACAATGAGGAAATTATTAATATAAACATTCGAATAACTGTTGATCTTACTCGTTTCAATCGAGAAATGAAAGAAGCAATACATAGGAAAAAGAAGTGGACGTCCAAATGCATTAGGGATTAAAATTTTAAAATGGATTTTTTTTTTATAATTTTTATTGATTTATTTAATATTATTTAATTAAAATTATTAAGTATGTCAAAAATATTAAATATATTAGTTACAAAGTTGATTAAAAATAATGAATGGATGTAATGGTAAGACACTTTTTGGATGGACTTGAATTTTATTAAAAGTTATCTTAGATATAGTCTTTATTATTTTGTAATTTTACTTTGTTATTTTTGAGACAATTACGCTTATGCAGAAATGTTATGTGATTTAGTAAGTAATAATAAAATCTATTTATGTAATATTTTAGTTATGAAAAATAAATTTATTTCTTTATTTATTTGTAGAAGTTTAAAATTTAATTAAAAGTAGAATTATGATGATGATGATGGTGGTTATAAAAGTTTAGGTTTAGGTTTATCGGAATAAGCAATCATTTGTTTAAACAACTTTTTTATGTACTATAAATGTTTTAATAAAACCATTCCTAAATTTCCATAGTTGTGATGAGTTTAATTTTCATAGTTCGCATTTCTCTTTCTCCTAATTTTAGTAGCTATTTTTACCATCTTTTCAAAAAGGGTTGATACTTTCACACATTTTCTATTTGAGACATTTTTTGGAGCCTTGGAATCACTTTTGTGGTAAAATATTTTTAATGTGTGTTTTTTAGAAATTTAACAAAATAACATACATTTAGAAGAAATTTATAAGGACAAACATATGCATTTTGCAATTTTTTCCTTAAAATAAGACATTTTTATGGAAAAAATAAGACATTTATATGGAAAAAATTGTAAACAAATCTAGAAAATAAAGACATTTAAAATTATTTTTAATGGATTTTTAAAGATTTTTTGTATTAAAATTATACTATTTCATATTATTTTCTGAAAAGTGATGATTCACTTAAATTTAACAAAAACTACACAATATATTTGTAAATGACATATTAAAAACATTATATAAAGAAATTTTATTTTTAAAATAAAGCCATAAAGTCAAAACATTATTAATATATCTTATAAAAATTTTGTCAAATTTAACATTTTCTTCAAGACATACTCCAAAAATTTTCATCTAAATTGGAATTGGAATTTTATGGAGCATCAATGTCCTCTTTCATTGGCTATTCTGCAAGAGGCCCCAAAATGCTCCTCAAGCATAGTTAAAAAATAATAATGAAGAATAAAAAACAATAAAAATTAAAATATGCTTTCATATGTACTATTATAAATTTAACGTGAACCCGAGAACAAAACTAAAAACTAATCTCCTTATCTTGAAAATATTGCTTTTGATAGATCTTTACATTAGTGCTCCTTTCAAATCCTTTTCTCTAGATGTTAATTTTTTAACCAAGGCATTATAAGTGAAGGTGTGATTATATTTTCCTTCACTATTTTCATTTATTAAAACAAATAGATTCATAAGTCTCATCTTTTATCCAAGTTGCAAGATGTATATTTTCAATATCATTGAAAAATAAATCATTAATGAAACTATGTTTGTCTATAACAAAATATTTAAAAAATATTTAAAAACAAACAAACAAATAAAAATAATAAAAAACCAATATTTAAAAAAGAATTAAAAACAAAAGTATAAAAATGATTTTTTAAACTTCAATGTTTTAAAGAAAAAAAATAAACAAAAAAAACTAAACTAATCTAAAATAAACTAAAAAAAAAACAAATAAAATAACAAAAAAATAAACAAAACAACACAAATAACAAGCTACCCCTTTTACACACCATCTCTACCATCTGGCCACCACTAGACCAACACCTACCTAGAAAGGTTTAATGATAATGTAAGGTGTGCATTTTTTTTTTCTTTTAAACAATTTACTTTTTAAAATTACTTTTACACTTTCTTTTTATAAAGTTTAAAATCTTTAGTTTTTTACATGTTTTTATTTATTTATTTTTTTACTTATATTTTAAAATAGTTTTTCAATTTTTTAAAATTTTGTATCTTTAATTTTGTTTAGTAAAAAACAAAATTTGTTTTAATTTTTTTAGAATTTTTTTTTTAATTTAATTTTAAAATTTTTGGGGCTAAATTATTTGTTCTTGTATGGTCTAATATGATTTCATTATCAATCACATCATAATTTCTTTGATTTTCTATGGTTAGAGTGGTGAAATTATTTAAAAAATATATATTTCTTTTTGTTTAATATGAAGTTTTAAAAAAATTGTAATTTATGTCTTGAAGAAAAAAACATTTTTTGAATTTAGGGGTTCATTTTAAAGTTTTTGATTTTAAAGTTTATGGCTAATATGTTTTTGAAAAATTTTCAGTCTTTCTTCCCCTTCTCATCAGCTCAACTTAGCCTTTCATGTCGACACCATTGGCCTTACTCAGGTAGTTCAACTAACATGAATCGGTGGAACTCGACAAACCTAGCTGATATGCAAATTTTTCCAACACTTCAGAAAAATTATTAAAATTCTTCTGCTGGCCTGTGCTCAATAAAGGTTGATTCTTCCTCTGTCAACTATTCATCTTAACCCATTGAGGCCCAACGCTGCAACCAGTGCTCTAATACCAACACTGTCACATCCCCTCCCCTCATCTCAATGATGGAGAGGACGAGACCTACGTGCATTTTCTATCAAACAAGAAATCTATCGTGTTAAACATAACATAAAATTCCTTGAACATAAAATACAAATGAATATGTATAATTCATTAAATATACAACGAAAACAAATCATTCATTCAACATATTCATCCTATTCATAATTCATGAAACAAGCAGCATTCAACATGTTCATGATAATTTAGTAACTAAATACATTGCAGATATTAAACACACAAGAATACTTATCTTAAGAAGAATCTTCCCCGCAACTAGCTATGTTGCTGCAACGTTCCACCCAACCATAGGCCAGTGGGCTCATCAATCTCTCAGTATCACTGCCACTCCAGAGCTGGGCATGATTTCCAAAAGGAACTAGGGAAGAACATGCTTACACACAGTAAGACCATACACCCATAGTCAAGCCAACACATAGTTGGGTTTCACAGACTACCCAGCCAAACCAACGGCTAGTTGGGTTAATAGGCTGTAGGCTTACCAAGCCAACACTCACAATCAGAACAAGAAAAGGGTTACACAATACCTCAACCACAAAAAAACACAATATCCCACTCTGTAACTTAGTAAAACAGGCTCATAACTATACACGGGGAAAACACTGTAACAAAGGAATTTGCATTGAGGGAAGGACACCAACGCTGGGAACCAATAAATAAACAATTTGTCTTGTAAAATTGTTTTCACAAAACGTTCAGGGACATTTAGGAACAAAAACGACCATCATTCACACCCAAATCGTGAATCCCAAAATCAAAAGACGCCTATGGCATTTCGGGAGAAATTACGACCCCAACAAACACCAATACCGTGAATCCCTACTGCACATGCACTCAGCAACAACAAGACATATTTATGGGAATGAAGGAGTGATGAAACAATAGAAATCATGAGGGGAAATGCCCAATAAGCTTAGTTGCGTGAGGAAAATAAAAACATCCTCTTAAACCCCCAAAATCATGGATCTCTTCTCTTCCCACTCACTGAACAATACCCAAAAGCAGATTTTCCTAGTCGTAGAATGAGGAAGTGACACACAAACATCCAGGAGAGATCCCAACCATAAAGCATTACCCAAAATGACTTCTCATCCATGGGAAAAATGAGAAAACTGCAAAAAACGTGAAGGACCGACCTTCCCAAACTTTAGCTGTGCGAGGAAATGAACGGCATCCCTGCCTAAGGGGTTGGGCAGACATTTTGTGGGTGTTTACTTACCCCCTAATCCAAGTACGTTTTCCCAAAATGGGTGGTCTTCCCAATTCGAATTTGACCTCCATACCTTTCCCATCCCAAGGAAATAACTTCCTCAAGCAATTTTTTGCAGAAATAAATGATTGACACAAAAGGAAAAAAATGTGTAGTTGACAGCTTTATGGGTTTACCCTTTAACATTTGGCTTTTCTCCATTGGCTCAAGGATTTTAATATCCCCCCCTATTCCTTGTGCAATCATGGCCCCATTTGTTTAACGTTTGCAATCCCATAGCTAGCTGTGGTTTTATATTAATTTGTACATTTACATGATATATCAAAGTATATCCATCGTGCTTGAATTGGCCTTGAGTTCCATGCCACAATCTCAATACAATATTTACATTGGGTCAAAACTGGGGTGTTACACTACACATGTGGTTCTTTGCTCTATATATACTTCTACTTCTACTTCTACTTCATTGGATAACGAGGATACGGAAAGTTGGATCAGTGAGGGGACCTTGGATTCATTCCCCAAGATGCCATATAACTTGGAGAAAGATTCCCGGTCCTTCACTTCTGCAGAGGGAACTGAATTAGAAGAAGCGGACGACAAGAAGTGTTGCTCGATTTGCCTGAACGATTATGAGGATTCGGAGATTGTGAGGGTTATCCCTAATTGTGGTCACATGTTTCACAAGGATTGCATCGATCAATGGCTTCGCCTGCATCCAATATGCCCCATCTGCCGAACTTCCCCTCTTCCTTCACGGCGCAATAGTGTTTCTATTAATCCACCAGATCAAGCTGATCATGAAACTACTATTATCACAGTGCATGATCATCACTCCATCCCGCGCCCTTTTCCAGGGTTACGCTAACGTTGTACTCTACCTGCATACCCCTAAAACTATATTGTTGTTTTACTGAAAGAATCTTTAAATCTGCCTCTATTTCCATGGTATGTAGATACCTTGTAATTCATCACACCAAACCCATCATTTATAAAACTCAGATCGACATCTTGTATTTTCTGCCATAAAGTTTGAATTTGTGATTTCTTTGTATATAAAAATGGTGTAGATATATTAGGGTTTGTCAATGGAGTGCTTGGCCCTTACATGTTCTTCGAATCAAAATGTTAATTTGTGCTGGAAACTCTACGATCGTATTGTGTTTTGTTAAATTGTGCTTTTAATATTCTCTTTTACATTTTGTACTTTATTTTGCACTTTCTAAGTTTAAAGACTTAAAACTAGGCTAGATTAGTGTAAAACCAAAGAAGTGGCACAGGGAAAAGAAAAGGAGGTCCAAATTCATTAGTGATTAAATATTTAAAAGGATGAGTGTTTGTTTCATGTTTTTTAATTTTTTTTAATTAATTTTCTATTTAATACTATTTAGCTAATCATTTTAAGCATGTTACTCGGATGGACTTGAATTTATTGGAAGTTTTAGTTTTTTTTTTTTTAAGATGATCAGGTTTATGTATAAATGTACTTAAATTTATTTGAATTTATTTGAAGTTTGGTTTTATTGTTTTCAGTAAGATTAGGTTTAAGAACATATTTTATAATAATTTAGTTAGGATTATTGAATACTTTAAGGATATTTCTCAAAGTATAAATTTTTTTATGAATTTAATTATTTTTTAGATTTGCAAGCATAAAAGATTTAACAATTTTTTTTATTGACAATTTTGCTGACAATTCTAAGTTTGTGGAAGAGGAAGGCAACCATTGATATTCACCTACATCAATGTGGCTCTTTGTTGAAGTGGTCCACCCACATTTTCAAGAAGGAACTGAGGCTTTAGATGCATCATCATCATGTCACTATGTGATATCATATTGTAGTCATTTATTATGTCACACTATTACTTTCTTTTAACTTCTTAGTATCACAATGCCATATCATTTTGAATACACTTTCATGATTAGTCACCCTCTTAATCTCACAATGTGAAATAATACTCAAGTCAACCATAACATCAAATGTAGCATTATTTTGAAGTCGACTCTCTATACCATAGCCAAACAAAATCAACCATGATCAATATTAGTCAACCATGGATATCCATGGTGAATCATAGACTTATATGATTAACCACATTCAAACATAGGAAATGAAAACCAATAATACTAAAACATGGTCACCCATAGTCAAATATTCAAACATGGTGATATCAAGGGTAATCAAACACTATTAAACATGCTTAACTAAAGTTAACCAGAAGCAAACATGGTGAACAATATCAACCTTAGTAAAGAATTTTTGACCATAATTAACCATAGTTAAACATGGGAAACCATATTCAACAATTGTCAAACATAATCAACCTTGTACAAACATGGTCAACCATAATCAAATATGGTCACTAATATTTATACATTGTTACACAAGTTCAACCACCTTAAAAAATAGTGAAAAGCTATGCAACATTGTCAATTATTGTCATGATAGTTAATCACAATTAAACAATTTCCAAACATGGTTAGCTATAGTTAAGCATTGGTAATCATTATTAAACACCTCTAACCAAAGTCTACCATAGTTAAACATTGTGAGTCGAATTCAAACATGCTCGACCATAGTTAACCACAATCAACCATAGTCAATGCTCATTCAAAGCCAACTATGTAATGAACATAACATAAGATTATAATTAAATAATTAAATAATTTATAGTCAGGTTAGAATGAAAGAGGTGTCTCCTCATCATGAATGTCCAAACCATAAATATGGCCAAGACATCGTTGTAATATTCATCATCTAATATATTATTCATATTTCATTATTTAAAATGATAGTCGGATTCGACTACTAATGGACCAACTGGATTCAGTTGCTCCAAACTATGGTCAAATTTGGTTACCCATATTCAACCATGGTTGACCAAAGCCAATCATTACTCAATGTTGACTATAGTCAAACATGTTCAAAGAAAATCAATTTTAGTTAGCCAAGGTTAACAATAGTCAACCAATGTTAACCAGAATCATCCATAGTTAATATCACACTAATATCAAGAGTATTCACCTTGACTAACCATATGAGCCATAATAAAATGTTATTGATATGAATAATTTAGTTCATTAGATTACTAATCTAATCTTCAACATGATGACTAATACAATGATTCATTCTCCACCTTTTAAAGTTAATTAAACTTATCAATATTTTAAAGTTTATTCTCTATTTTATATAACTTGAATGGGTCTCACCATTAAGAATATCTTTCTCCCTATATATATATATATTCAAATGACATGATCTTAAAAATATATTATTATTATCTCAATGTTTAGATATTTTAGTTGATATAATTTTAAAAATATATCATTATTATTATATAATCCTCTTTATTAATATGATTTTTTTTCAAAATAAAAAAGACAACTTTATATCTTAAAAAAAATTATGTGATACATAATTACAAAAATTCCAAAAGAAAAATGATACCAAATAAATAACTCATCCATCCCAAATCATCCCAAGAGACTTAAAAACCCAACTATTGAACTACTTAATCTTTATTAGTATGACGATTTGGTTATAATAGTAATACAGTATACACTATTCCAAGACACACTATACTAACTAGTGTTATTTAGATCATTTGGTTGTGATAGTTATATTTATGATACATTATACTAATTATGTCTATAATCGTTAGATATTATGTTAGATTTTGGATTTGCTTGAGCACATCAACAAGATTAACCTAAGTGTAACAAGTGTACATGAGTAATTCATTACCTGGTAGTCTTATTTTGTTAGGCTTAATTAAGTTTTAAATAAATTTAGTTAAAAGATGGTTTAAAAAAACCATAACAATTTGTTACTCTAACAATCTAGTATGAATAATAAATATAAAATTAAATATTTTAGTCTTTAAATATAATTGTGTCTATCATCATTTTATACTAATTAGTTTACTTGTAACTATGGTAATCATACTACTTCACAAAAGCATTTCCATAAAACCAGTGAATCTAAAATTTCATATGCATCTGGTACGAAAAAACATTGCCATATCTCTTTTGAACTATGCATTCAGCTCGAATGTGATGGTGAGAGGACACGAAATTGTTAATGAATCTATAACAGTTAAAAACGCATCCGAGATGAGTTACTCTACTGTAACAATATGTAGACGACCATATTTTCTATTACTGTTTGCATGCCAAATACAATGTGGCTCATCTCCTGGGTCAGCTAAAAGTACCTTCACATGATAAAATTGAACCACAATTACCAATATCCATCATCAAGATCTCATAATGTTGTAACACTGTAAAATGTTGTTATTCCTCAATAATTGTAAGAATAAGCTTGGTAAGCAACAATTGTAACATCCCCGACCCTCCGACCGGTGAAGAGGACGCTACCATACCATTAACTATCTGGGAAACTAGCCCCATGAACATGTACATACATAAAAATTGAAATGCTTTGAGGACGCTACCATACCATTAACTATCCGGGAAACTAGCCCCATGAACATGTACATACATAAAAATTGAAATGCTTTGAAGTAAAACATGCAAAGATGCATAATTATTAAGCATACAGCGGAAGCAAAACATACATTCAAGCATTCAACATGTTCATCATAATTCATTAAACATCAAATATGATTGCAGATATTGACACAAGAATACTTATCTTATGAAGAATTTGTCCCGCAACCAGCTACATCGCTGCAACGTTCCACCCAACCATAGGCTAGTGTGCTCCTTAATCTCTCAGCAACATTGCCACTTTCGAGTTGGGCATGATTCCCCAAGGAATAAGGAACAAAGCAGGCTCACAAATAGCCAAAGGTACATAAATCAGCCAAGCCAACATAGTTGGATTTGCCAGGCCATTAGGGAGCTAGGAAAAACTGAATGCTAAGCTGGTGGGCTCATTGAAGAGCTAAGGACACCTACACTAGAACTAGCCTGAATTCTAGGACACCCACACACACCTAACATAAGGAATCAGGCCCTTCTCTACTACACAGTCCCTCAGGCCCTGACTTCCCTTCCAGTTCTATTCAGGGGTTGTGGAGAAGAAATCCTTCCCTCTAGCTCTGTCTATGTGGCTCCCAAACACACCAGGTTTATCAAGCATACCAATCCTTCATTCCCACTCCAACATAGTCCAAAGACCAACCACTGCATACACACAACAAAACAAGCGATTCACAGCTCTGGGGAAGAAAATCAAACACCACAAAACAACCAAGGTGACAATTTGGGTAATACGCAGCCCTGACTGGGAAGAGCTAAGGACACCTAAACCAAAACTAGCCTGACTTCTAGGACAACCACACACACCCAATGCAAGGAATCAATCCCTTCTTTGCTACACAGTCTGTCAGGCCCTGACTTCCCTTGCCGTGCTATTCAGGGGTTGTGGAGAAAAAATCCAACCCTCTAGCTCTGTCTATGTGGCTCCCAAACACACCAAGTTTATCAAGCATACCAATCCTTCATTCCCACTCCAACATAGTCCAAAGACCAACCACTACATACACACAGCAAAACAAGCGATTCACAGCTCTGGGGAAGAAAATCAAACACCACAAAACAACCAAGGTGACAATTTGGGTAATATGCAGCCCTGACTAGGAAATTCGATTCTTGAGTCATTCTTGGCCCTATCGTGGCCAAAGCAATTCAATAAGAACCCACAACAACCCAAAAACGTAGATGAACCCACAACAAACTAAAATCATGGGGAAACCAACGAAAATAGATTTCTCAGCTGCGTGAGGAAGGAAAAACAACCCATGTGGAGGTGAATTCACATGGTCAGACCCACAACAAAGAGAAATACACACAGCAAAATTCCCCAAGCATGAAATTCACACACACAGCAAAATCGTTCACGTGAGGCCACTCTCCCAGCTCTTTGCGTGAGTAAAAATGCCAAGACCTGTGCATGAGGAGAAGAAAAACACTGTCTCTAGGTGAGGATGGGAAAGAATGGAAGAATTCCTATGTGAGGGTGAAAGAGTCTGCTGGTGGAGTGTGCATGTGGGTAAGGACTGACAATCCTGCCACACACCATTGCCCAGTAATAACTGCCCAACTAACATCAGAGGTTTTAATTTGGTAGTTGACTGATTGAGACAAGGGAAGGTGAGTAAGTCAAAAGGGGTGGGTGGTAACTAAATGGGTTTAACAGCTGACACTTGGCTTTTCCCCATTGGCCCAAAGTTTAATAATTCCCCCTCTTATCCTTAGGAAAATCATGCCCTTTTCATCATGGTTGCATTGACATAGCTGGTTGGGGTTTATTTTAATTAAAGCGCATAATTACATGATGCCAAAATTATAATGTGCCGGATATCACGATATACCATCTGCAACAATTTTAATCAGAAGAACATTAAATGCTAAATCGATGGTGGGTATTTTACCTTTAGCTCCACACCATGATTAATTACAATATATACATCATATACATTTAATGCAAACGCAGTCAAAACTGGGGTGTTACAGCAATACATATATCGTTATGGTTCTGGGTGAACCTATTAAGTAACAACGACTAGATCAAGTGGCTTTGAGCCTGGTTGCTATTAATTATTGGAAATATAAATCACTCACAGATCCATACCTGACTCTTAGCTAACTCTGTCAAAGTCCTGTATCAGTCAAGATCTTATCGATCAGTCTGACAAGAGGGAAGAGTCCACGATTCGACAATGTAAACCAGTCGAATTTATTTCTGAAGCTAAGTTGTTAGGTAGATAGTTATTACTGTCTTTAATGGTGGGTCAATCGACTCATGTAGAAGCAATTTTCAGGTTGCCTATAAATAGAAGAAGGAGATTTTAAAATTAAGTTAGTCACTAGACGCAATATAGAGATAGCAGAACTCAGGGTGAGAAAAGAGAAGTCGAAGCTCAAGCTTCTATGTATGTGATTCAGTCAAAGAGTTGAAGCTCTATAAAAGGATCAGTCAATGAGCCAACAAGTCTGGACAGACAATTAAGTGAAATATCAAAGAACCCATAAAATTCTCACCGTGTGAAAGTTCCAAGTTTTACGGCGCGTTAGTCGACTCAAGTATTCCTACATATCTGGGCATATGTTTTTATAAGTTCTTTGGAATTGTTAATGTGTTCATTTTTACTTCATCTTACTCACAGGTGAAAATCATTTGTAATTTCTTAAGTCTTTTAGACTAAGAAACATACTCTATAGATTTCGACCAAAGTGAACCGACTTGAGAGGTCAAAGAGGTAAGTTGACTTGAGAGGTCAAAGAGGTTGGCCGACTTAGAGGTTGAAGTCAGTAGAACCGATAAGTCAAAGTAATCAGTTGGGTCGAAAGGCAAACCAAAGTTGATACACCTGTCTAGTCAGGAGATAGACAAGTTTCACTTGACAAGTGGAAAAAAGAAAAAGAGGTCGGCATGAACAAGTAAAAATTAAATTTAATATTAACTGAGTGGTAAACTCAAGTTTAGTCGGCTTGGTTTTGGCTAACATTAATCAATGGGAGGTTCTTTTTAGACTCAGTAAATTTGAAAACATTGAGATGGCGGATGCAACTAGGAACATAAAACCATGCTTGTACGTCTTCTGCTCACCGTTGTCTCTACAAATTTAGCCTTAATAAGTTTGAGACAGAAATTTGAAATATTTTTTGATGCCACTGCAACAAGGGGCATAAAACCAAACTTAGACTTCTGCAGCTCCCACTTATCTATGTTTTGACCACCTGCTTGCCTCTCGGCTCTCATATCAACCCTTGGTCTCATATCAACCTACACTTAGCAAAGCAAAGAGTTTGAAACAATATTTAATGTTATAATTGATTAAAAAATGCATAACAGATCGGCTGAAAACCATTACCATTCACTTATGACTTTGGAGTTGATACAAAAAGCTTCATTCATTCTCTTCTAGCTAGAACGTAGAATTCTATTTACTATAAAAAAACGACATTAACTTAGCAAGAAAGAAAGAAATAAATAAACCTATTAAATTAGTAAAAAATATCTTTGGAGTAATATTTCTTGAGTGTAACTAAAAAGGTTACATATTGATAGCAATCAAAAAATCTTAAAAAAGGTCTGTAGTAATATTTATGGAATGTAACTAAAAAGGTTACATATTGAATGCAATAAAAAATCTGCATATTTGCTTTTTACATTGGGAAATGAATTTTCTTTGGCATATTTTTCAAAGTTTCCAATCAAGTATTAACAATTTTAGTGATTAGTGTAACTTTTGGCAAAGGAAATGATATATCAACAATTTTAGTGATTAGTGTAATTTTTCTTTTTTAAGATGGAGGGGAAATGAGTTTTAGTTTCTATTTTCTTTAAGTTTCCAATATTATATCCACAATTTTAGTCATCAATGAAAAATGAAAATTGCCTTTATCAAAAGTATTTATTGAGGTTTCCAAAACAATCATTTAGAAAAATGGAATGATTACATTTAAGAAACAAAAATATTGAATAATTTAATGGTAAAATTGTTAGTGTGTTTATGACAAGAAAAATGACAACAAATATAGTTATAAATTCTAATTAACTAATCATAAACAATGGTTGTTTATGGAATTTTTAATTAAACAAATAACAAATGCCTATATATAAAGTCAAGCATAACTTTTCACCATCATTTTGGATGGTTAAACAATTTATGGAATGTACTCATTAATGTATCATAAAGTACTTGTTTTTAAGATATATATAATAAATTAAAACAAAAACTAACATTATAATTTAAATAGCTTGAAAAAAAAGAATTATTAAAAATATTTATTTTTTATATTATTATATTAAAATTTTTATAATTGAAAGTAATTTTTAGATAATGATTGAAATGTCTTTTATTTTCTAAAATAAATTTAAAAACTAATGAACAATAAAAAAAAATGTATATTTGGAAATAGTTTATAAATAATTGAAATAATATTGATCAATATAGTTTTAACTTCCAAAAACTGAAGATAAGATCTTAATTTCCCAAAAAGTAAGATAGGATCTCAAAGATTGATCTAACATTTTGTATTTATCTTAAAAACTAATTAAGTTATTATAATTATAGCATCTTAGCTATGGATTGATTATACTTAGTAAATGATCAAATATCTTAAGGTTCTTAAGTTTTTGCAATATAAAATATGGTTTCACCTTAGGTGATTTGGTCCTTCCCTAAGCATGATAGATCTATAGTTAAGAAGTATTTACTTTGGTTTTTGAAACTAATGATGTATTGAGCACATATAGGGATAAAAAAAAAATTAAAGTACAATGTATCAATGATTAAAATATCAAGATTAGAAGGGATCTATGATAAATACCACATTTTGTTATTGTGTACTCTAGTAGTTATGTGCTAATTACAAGGTTCTATGATAACAATGCCATATTTTATAGATTTTATAAATTTTCTTTGCAAGAATTCATGGGCATGTCATGGACACAAGTTTCCACCAAACCCTAGTGTGTAGGAGGAAAAACACTTCACATATCATTATCTATGTCAATAGGGATTATACCTAGAAGGATTTGTTGTTTGCTCTTATAATAGATTTGTACCACCTTGGAAATGAGCCATTGATGAATTCAAATGTGTATTCCTAACATACTTAAGTAAGATAATACTATGGGGTTAATTGTGTATCCTAGATATGTGTTTCTATAGTATCTTGATCATGGCATATAACTACCAACATTCATAATTAATTCATATTGTGCTTAAAAACATTATTAAAAAATGGAAGACCCCCACAATTTGCTCTCGAACTATTAAGGAGGTGACATTAAAATCAAGTTAAGACAATCCCCTATTTTTTAGCTAGTAAAATGAATTCTGTAAACAATCTAGATAAGATAACTCACCTTCAAATAATAGTAATTTCAATGGTTTACATTTCTTGATCCTCTACTATTGCCATGAACAACCAAAATGTTATTCCCAATTGTCTATGATGACCTTACATTAAATTGATTCATATTTCCATTTTTTATGCTAGTAATCTACTTATTTTACTATTTATTGGAGTTGTTTCAAAAAAACTCTCTCATCACAAATTCCTGTAGATGGATATTTCAATTGAATATATCATCTTAGAATCATTTTTTTAACTTTATTTTTATAACATTGCTTGCAATTTTTTTTGCGAGGAAATTTTAAAGAATCTCTACTTAATTTGGATGAATTTTCGCTTTTCCTTGTGTTACAACCATATCAAATTATTACATATGTATTCCTCCTTGAACCATGTGCAAATCCTCAATCCCCAAACCTAGTGCTACCAAAATTTTAATGGCATCAATATCCCCACTAAAAAATCATGAATACTATTGATACATCATGTTTGGTGCTTTGAGTCAATATTCATAGCCTTTGATTTCTAGAAGCTTCTTTTATAGTTTCCACCTCGAGCATTCTCCTTCATCCATGTACAGGACCCTAAGAACCTAAAAATCCCTGTTGACACACATATTAGGACTCTAAGATACACATATAATTGGGATGTCATGTATGATTATTTTAGGTGTTAATCATGACCTTGGATTCCTAGAAGCTTCCTTTAGTGACTAAGCCTGATTTTCCTACCCCAACCATCTCTATATCCCTAAAAGCCATAGATATTTCTAAAGCATCATAAGGGCACAAATATCCTGACTTATAGATGAATAATAACCTCAAGAAATCATGTGTGGTGATTTTAGATGTCATGTTTGGACTTAAATTCCCAAAATATTTCTTTAGTTGTCAAGGAAATTAAGGGATTTGGACTTGGATACATAGTTCCATGGTTTCCTTAGATCCAAAGGAACGTTAATCTTCCATGGAATTACATTCCCAAAGACCTAGCACAACTAGATATGAATCAAAACCACCAAATGGTACATACATAAAAAGTTCATAGGATGATGACACCCTCAGTAGGCCATGTGGTATAGGTGGAGGAAATCTTCTTATCCCTAGATGGCTAGAATATTGTTGTAGGGATAAAGCTTCATGTATCATCCATTGATAGTGTCCAAGGATGAAATACCACGGCATAGATAGAGAAAACCATGGATACCCATGAGAAGTCATGTGTCATGCTCTAAGATATTGTTCATGGTTGTGGATAAATCAATGGTTTCTTTAGGGTCAAGTACATGGTCTTATTCCATATATTCCATTTGCAAGGCCCTAGGGAACCTAAATAATTCTTAATAACCCCTAATGGAATTGACATACTTAATCATATGTCAATGATACCCTAAATAGGGCATCTGTCATTTATGAAGGTAACCTTCTTAGCCCTATATGTCTGGAAGATTCTTGTTGAGCCCAACGTTTAGGTCTCCTACAATAATCATATCCAAGGCTCCAGGGCCATAAGAGCTATATGCATAGTGCTATAAATACCCCTGTGAAGTCATGCATGGGGATTTAAGGAAGTGTTCATGGATTTTAATTCCTAAATAAATTCTTTAAGGCCAAAGGAATGACATTCTTCCCTATAACTTCATTTCTATTTATTGAGACACATACATACTACTAAAAGCCACCTAATGGAACTAAAAACCTCAATCATATGCCAATAATGCACTCTAGAGAGCATGTTCCATTAGTGGAGGTAACCTCATTATTATTTGATGGATAGATGATTCCTTTAGGGACTGGAGTGCAAGTTTCCTCCATTGATAATGTTGAAGGCCCTAAGGCCAGAAACGTAGATATATAGTTCCATAGACACTCGTAAAAGTTCATACATGTTTCCTTGAGGCATTTTTAATGGCTTTGAATACCTAAACAATTTATTTAGGGACAAACTAATGGTCTTCTTCCCTCGAACACCATTCCCAAGGTATTGACACATGTAAGTACTACTGAAACTCACCTAATGGAACTAACATCCTCAACTATAATGCAAAGATACCCTCAAGTGTCCATATGTGGTTGCTGGAGGAAACCTTCTTATCCCTAAATGGATAAAATATCACTTTATGGTCATAGGTACATGTCTCCTCCCTTGACCATGTCCTAGGTCCCAAGCCCATGGGCCTTGGATACATAGTGCCATGGATACATTATGAAGTCATGTGTGGTTTTTTGTGCCATTATTAATGGATTTGGATGCATAAATCATTTCTTTACAACAAAAGGCATGGTATTCTTCTATAGAAAATCATTTCCAAGACCATAAGATATGTGCATATTATTACTCAAAACCACATGATGGAATCGATCTCCTTAATCATAGGCCAATAATACTCTTGGGAGGAGCCATATGTGGTTGGTGGAGGAAATATTATTATCCACGGATGACTATAAGCTTCCTTTAAGGACCCAATTTAATGTCTCCTCCACCAACAATGTTGAGTTCCCTAAGCCACAAGACCTAGATACATAGTGCCACAGATACCCCAATGAAGTCATGTGTGGAATTTTGAGGCGTTGTTCATGGATCTTGAAGCCTAAATAATTCATTAATTCCAAAGGCATGGTATTGATCTCTAAAATGTCATTCCCAAGGCCTTCATACATGTACATACTACTCAAAAACACCTAATTCCATTGGCATCTTGAATCGTAGGCCATTGATACCCTCATAAGATCATGTTTGTTTGGTGGAGGAAGCATTCTTAGCCATGGATGTGAGGAAGATTCCTTTAGGGACCAAGCTTCAGGTCTCCTTCGATGACCATATCTAATCCCTTGAGTCCCCAAGACATGGATATATACTACAAAAAATACCCCTGCGAATTCATGTGTGGTGCATTCAGTGCATTTTTCATGGATTTGGTCACTTAGATGGTTTATTTAGGGAGAAAGGGATTGTTTTTTGAACCATAGAATGTCCTTCTGAAGGCCTTAAGGAAAATGCATTTCTCAAAACCACTTAATGGAAATGGAATCCTCAATCATAGGTGAATGATACCTTCATGATGCCATATGTAGTTGGTTGAGGAAAATTTGTAATCCCTAGATGGATAAAATATTTATTTAGGGACCAAGGTTCATATCTCCACCAATGACCATGTCCAAGGCCCGAGGTCCCCAATACCTTGATATAGAGAAACATGGATACCCTCACAAAGTCATGTGTGGTGCTTTGAGGTAATTTTAATGGCTGTAGATTCCTTAATGGTTTATTTAAGACCAAAGGAATGGTATTCTTCCCTATAGAATCATTCTCAAGTCCATAAGACACATACATAAATCTCATGGGCACCTAATGGAACTAATGTATTCAACAATATGACAATGTTACCATCAAAAGGCAAGGTGTGGTTGGTGGAATAAAAATTATCAGCCTTTGATGGCTATATTATTCCTTTCAGGCCAAAGGTTCAAGTATCCTCCCATGACCATGTCCAAAGCCCCAAGGCCCTAATCCTTGGATACATAGTGACACATATATCCATGTGATGTCATGCATTGTGCTTCGAAGCATTGCCTTTATTTAAGACCAAAGGAATGGTATTCTTCCCTATAGAATCATTCTCAAGGCCGTAAGACACATACATAAAGCTCATGGGCACTTAATGGAACTAATGTATTCAACAATATGACAATGTTACCATCAAGAGGCCAGTTGTGGTTGCTGGAGGAAAAATTATTAGCCTTTGATGGCTATATTATTCCTTTCCGGCCAAATGTTCAAGTATCCTCCCATGACCACGTCCAAAGCCCTAAGGCCCTAATCCTTGGATGCATAGTGACACATATATCCCTGTGATGTCATGCATTGTGCTTTGAAGCATTTCTCATGGATATAAATGCATTAGTGTTTTTGTTAGGGAAAAAGTAATAGCCTTTATCCCTAGGACATCATTCATCAATATCATATCCCTTTAATAGCCATGTTCAAGTACCCAAGCACATAAGACCTAATTACATATAACCATGGATACCCCTGAAAATTCATGCATGTGTCCTCAAGTAATTGTTCATAGAACCTAATGCTTGAATGGTTTCTTTTGGAACAATGACATGGTATTATTAGATGGAATGCCATTCCAAAAGACCTTGGATAACTTTGATGGCCATACCACTATGCAAAAACCTTTGATTGTGCCCATATCCAACTTTTATGCCAAATATAAACTTTAGAGGGTGTATCCTATGGTTTATGGCCTTCATCATTACTCATTACCATGATAATATTATTTTAGGGTATATTTCCCTCAATTTCCTCCATAACCATGGTTCAAGGCTTATCGCTAGTGCAAAAAACCACATATTTCCACACATATTCCACTTTAAGGATAATGAGCTCCTATATAGTGCATGATCTTCAATGTGGAAATTGGAGACATGAATCTTAGCATCAGATCCCTACAACCTTCCTTAGGTTCCTAAGTCCTATTATTCCTCCCATGAATATGTACAAGGTTCTAAGACCCATATGTAATGTCACTTACACTAACACTTAGATGCCAAGGGTAGCTTTGGAAGTTCACGGGTGTGTTTCAAATCTCCCCTTAGGCTCGAAGGCCCAAGTGTTTTCCTATGACATATAAGGCCTAGGTTTCGTCCCTCAAACATGTCAAAGACCTTGAAAACCATATACAGTGCTTAAAACCTCTTTGTGACATTATTAAACCCAATATTAGGATAAGGATACCCTTAAGAGGGCTTATGTGGTGGTTAGAGGTATACTTGTTAATCTTACATTTCTATTGGTTTCATCTAATTTTTAAGTCCTAGTTTTCCTCCCTCAATCATGTCCAAGTATTCGAGATCCATGCCTTGTGCTCAAAACTTAATATTGATACTCATATACATCAAAAGATTTAATAAGTTCAATGTAAATACACCCAATTGAATAATCAAATTTCAATTCAAATCACTTTTATTCTATTTTAGAATAAGAATAAATTAAAAGCGACCATCTTTAATTATTTGTCAATATTAACATCCTTAGGTATTTATTTCCTTAAATAATATTAAAAATGAATTGTTTGTTTAAATATTATAGAAATAAACAATTGAATTTGCCGTGATTGTGGTATCAAATCTCATGAATTAATTTTGATCATTCTTTTGATTGAAAAAAAATGAATTAAGTAATTTACAAAATAATTATTTGTGAAGTTGTTATATTTATGGTCCAAATCATTATAAATAAATCATATTTGTACATGTCCATGTCACAAATAATCTCTTAGTACCACTATATGGTACTTACCAACATGGCACTTCTATAGTCTTATGATTCATTTAGGAAAATGTGTAGGTTTCTTCTCTCAACCATGTTAAGGGACACTAGACCTATCCCTAGTGATTAAAAACCTTATAATAGTGACAAGTCTCACGCTTAGATGCTAAGAATACTCTTAGGAAGACATGTGGTGACCTTTGAGGTGTATTTCTTCATCCTAGATTATTGAAAGTTTCTTTTATTATGCAAGGTAGAGATTTTCTCCCTTCAATATGTCCATAGCACTAGAAACCTAATTATGATACTAATATCAAAAAAAATATTAATAAAAAAACATTTTCATTGAATAATCAATTTTCTATTCAAATCATTTTTATTACTACTTTATAATACTAATAAATTAAAAGTGGTTCATTTTAATTACGTACTTATTTATTTAAATACTATTTAAAATGATTAATTAAATTGAATAAGTTACAAAATAATTATTTGTGAGCTTGCTATCATTGTGGTGTAACCCATGATAAATGAATCATGGGAATTTATTTGTTTGAAAGGTACAAAAATAAAATATAAAAATTGAATTTGTTGTGATTATGGTGCAAAAACTCATAAATTAAGTTTGATGATTTATTTGAATGAGTATAACAAAAAGAAAAAAAATTGAATTAGGTTATTTATAAAATAATTATTTGTAAAGTACTTGTAATTATGGTGCAAATTCTCATAATTAAATCCTATTTGTACATGTCTATGTGACAAATAATGTCTTAGCACCACTTTAAGGTATTTGCCAACATGGAATTTCTCTTAAAGTGGATGATTGAAAAATCTATTTGCAATAATATTAATAAACATTGACATCATTTTGGCACCACAAAACATAAGTGATGCTAATATCACCACCTTTAACACCACAAAATGTAAATGGTGTTAACACCACAACTTTAACATCACAAAAGTGTAATTGGTGTTAATACCACCATCTTAACACCACAAAATAGAAGTGATGCTAACTTATGGTGCTAAAACATGGATTTTATTGTGTACTACTATTCTCACACTGCATTATCATGGCTCCATCCTCTCTTTTCCAAGGTGAATTAGCTGAGGTTGTACTGTACCATACCCTAAAATTGTGTTTTCCTACAGAAAGAATCTTTAAATATGTCTTTGCTTCCATGTTGTATAGATATCTTGTAATACATCACACGAAACCCATCATTTATAAACTCACGTTAAGATCTTGTAATTTTTGTCAGAATGTTTAGATTCGTGCTTTTTGTATATATAAAATGGTGTAGATATATTAGGGTTTGTTAATGGATCACTTGGTCTTTACATGTTCTCCGAGTGAAAATGCTGGAACAAATGTTTTGCTTGTTCCATTTAAGGAATTTCTGAAATTCAGAGTATAAGACCGAAAATGTTGCATCGTGGAGTATTTATACGAGCGGGAAGGAATTAGGTCCTCAGAAGCTAAAGCAGAGACATGGAAAAGGATAGCGCCATTTGGAAAATCCAAAGTCACTTCGTTAAATCTGTTTTTGGCTTATAAATTTCATCGAACCAGAGCTCACAATAAATTGATATATATTGATCTGTTCATCAGTTAGAATAGATGTGGTTTATTGAAGTAGTTTGATATTAATTCACTTGTTGTAAAAAAGTTATAAAATTAAATCTCACCTTATGTTTCAGGTCTCAAATCTCATCCAAATTTACTTGTATTCCATATCTAAAAGGAACTCCAACAACTAATTTCACTTATAAAACAAAATCGATATATTCATCAATCCTACTTTATTTTGACTTGGCCTGTTACCATGAACTCACTGCTGAAAATTCTGTCGCTCTATTCATGTATTTTAAATGCTGCCTTCAATTTATAATCCTTTATATTTTTGAACTTTAATCTGTTCTGTAAACTCTACTCCTGTTTTGATTTTGTTAAATGTTGTATTTTATATGTTAATTTTTTTTTTATAATCTGTTTAGTAATCAATATCAATTATTTGATTACAGGACCTAGAACTTTCAGGTTCTTTACCAGCATCATATAAAGCGGAATTTGAACATGAATTAATTTATTACCTGACTCCATTTTGTTTTTGCAGATATCTGACTGCTTCAGATCTTCAGATCAGTAAACCCTCTCTGCTTCAGGCTTCAGCACAGTAAATCCTCTGCTACCGGATTTTTGAACAGTAAACCCTTCTTTAAAATAGAAAACCTGTTTCTCTCTCTTACCCTTTTCCAATACGCCTTTTCAAATATCTATCGATGGGTATTCTGAAGGTTCCTTTTATGGGTGGAGAGAGGACCGGTTTCCTCAAGACCATTATTCTCCACTTTCCCATCATAGTAGGAGATTCGAGACCATTCCCCTGAATTCGTTAGCAAGAACTCCATGAAAAAACGTAACTGCTGCCAGCACATGCGTCTCATTATGTGGGTCATTAAAAACTGATTTAGGAAATTAGTCTTACATTCTCCCACTTGGCACATATGATAGCTTAACGTTAGAGTTTAACAGAGTAGACATTAGATGCGCCATAAGTCATATTCATCTTGGTTTTCAGTGGGTCATCATAATATTATAATTAAACAATCTAGTAATGCGAGTCATGACGGTTCCATGTCAATAAAACAACATAGTCCCTTTAATTTACCACAACATTAGTAACCTATTTAATTAGTCTGTAAGAAAGGAGTGTGTTCATAAGGTCCAACAATAATGTCCCTTGTCAGAGACTATTCCTGTCATCATACATTTTATTCTCATACATGTACGTACACATTTAGAACAAGATTTATCAAACAGAAACACCTTTATTAAGATCTCAAAGTGTCAAATAAAACAAACAACATAATGCGATTTATTTCATAAAAATAGCAACTGTTATGTGCTACGTTCAATACCCATTCTATTAGCATGTTCCTTAAATGTCTTTGGTGGTAATCCTTTTGTCAATGGATCTGCAACCATGAGCAGTGTGCTTATGTGTTCAATTGACACTCGTTGTTTCTGAACTTCTTCTTTAATGGCAAAGTATTTCAGTTCCATGTGTTTAGCACCATTAGAATACTTGTCATTCTTAGAGAAAAATACAGCTGCGGCATTATCACAATAAATCCTCAGTGGCTTGGAAATAGAGTCGACAACCCCAAGTCCTGAGATAAAATTTCGCAACCACAATCCATGAACCGTGGCCTCAAAGCATGCCACAAATTCAGCTTCCATAGTGGATGAAGCAGTGATGGTTTGCTTCGCACTTTTCCATGATATTGATCCTCTAGCTAATAGGAACAAATAACCAAAAGTGGACTTCCTACTGTCAACACATCCAGCAAAATCCGAATCTGAGTAGCCAATCACCTCTAGATTATCATACCTCATAAATGTGAGCATGTAATCCTTCGTTCCCTGCATGTACCTCATCACTTTCTTTGCAGCTTTCCAGTGATCCAATCCAGGATTAATTTGGTATCTTCCCAACATACCAACAGCAAAACTGATGTCTGGTCTAGTGCAAGTCTGTGCATACATTAAACTTCCTACTGCAGAAGCATAAGGAATTCCTTCCATATGTTTTCGTTCACATTCATTCTGCAGACATTGCATAAGGATGAATTTATCCCCTTTCTGAATAGGGCCATCACCAGTTGAACATTTATTCATTCTGAATCTTTCTAGAACTCTTTCGATATAAGCCTTCTGAGACAATCCTAACAATCTACATGATCGAGCCTGGAATATTTCAATTCCTATCACGTAAGATGCCTCACCCATATATTTCATTTCAAAATTCATAGAGAGAAACTTTTTGGTTTCATGTAATAAACCAAGATTACTGGTGGCAAGCAATATGTCATCAACATACAAAATCAGAAATATAAACTTACTCCCACTAACCTTCAGATATATACACCGATCAACAGTATTTTCCTTAAATCCAAAAGAAGTAATGGTATTATGAAACTTAAGATACCACTGTCGGGAAGCTTGTTTAAGTCCATATATTGATTTCTTAAGTTTGCAAGCCAGGTGTTCTTTTCCTTTAATGGAGAAACCCTCAGGTTGATCCATATAGACTTCTTCCTCTAAACTCCCATTCAAAAAATCTGTTTTCACATCCATTTGGTGCAGTTCTAAATCGTAATGAGCTACCAATGCCATAATGATTCTAAGTGAGTCCTTCTTGGACACAGGAGAGAAGGTCTCTCTATAATCTATGCCTCCTTTCTGAGTGAAACCTTTGGCCACAAGTCTAGCTTTATGTCATTTGATATTACCCTTAGAGTCGCGTTTGGTATTAAAGACCCATTTGCAACCAACTTTCTTGTATCCTTCGGGCAATTCAACGAGATCCCAGACTTCATTTTGGTCCATTGATTTCAATTCATCATTCATGGCATTAATCCATTTAGTAGAATCATTACTTTTTATGGCTTGTGAAAATGAAACCGGATCCTTACGTGTTCCTACATCAAAATTTGATTCTTGTAGATAAACCACATAATCATCCGAAATAGTAGACCTCCTCTCCCTTTGAGATCTCCTTAATACTACTTCTTGTGGTCCATCTACCATCGGTTCATCGGTGACAGCCTCATTATGGAGTGGTGGTTCATTAATTTGTTGTTCAATGTTGTCAGGTTGTTTATCAATGATAGGAACAACAATTTCCTTTGAAGCCATAGGTACAGGAACTTGTACCCTAACTTCTTGGATAACCACAGTTTGTAATTTATCACTCCCACTGACTTCACCATTTTCAATGAATCTGGCATGACCAGTCTCTACATTTCTCGTACTGTGATTAGAGCAATAAAACCTATACCCTTTGTATTTTTCAGGGTAACCAATCAAATATCCACTGATCGTTCTAAAATCCAATTTCTTTTCATGTGGATTGTACAATCTAACCTCTGCTGGACAACCCCAAACATGTAGGTGTCTTAAACTCGGTTTCCTTCCTGTCCACAGTTCAAAAGGGGTTTTTGGAACTGACTTACTAGGAACCCGATTTAATAAGTATACAGTGGTCTTAAGAGCATACATCCACAATGACTTGGGTAAATTGGAATTACTTAACATACTCCTAACCATATCCATTAAAGTACGATTACGCCTTTCAGCTACACCATTCTGTTGTGGCGTTCCAGGCATTGTATATTGTGCACATATACCATGCTTTTCAAGGATTTTAGCAAATGGGCCAGGGCACTTCCTTGTTTCATCATACTTTCCATAGTATTCACCACCTCTATCAGATCTGATGATTTTCACTTTTCTGTCTAATTGCCTTTCAACCTCAGTAAAATATACCTCAAGGGCATCCACCGATTGAGATTTTTCATGCAGCAAATAGACATAACCATAGCATGAAAAATCGTCAATAAATGTGATAAAATACTTTTCTCCGCCAAAAGATGGATTGTCAAAAGGCCCACAAATGTCTGTATGGATAATCTCAAGAAGCTCAGTACTTCTTGTGGCACTTTTTCTAGTGTGTTTGATTTGTTTTCCCTTAATACAATCTACACACACTCCAAGATCAGAAAAATCTAAGTTCAAGAGAATCCCATCTTTTACTAATCTAAGTAACCTTTCTCTAGAAATATGTCCCAGCCTTTTATGCCACAAGTATGAGGAATTTTCATTCATGAGACTACGTTTAACACCAACATTATGATGCAGGGTAAGAATATTTTCAGCAAATTGATTATCAAGTTTTAATTTGTACAAACCATCAGAAAGAATGCCCGAACCAACAAAAGAGGTACTCTTAAACAAACTGAAACTTTTATTTCCAAAATTACAGAAGTAACCATCAACATCAAGTCTAGACAAGGAAATTAAATTTCTGGAAATAGAAGGAACATAAAGAGTCTGAAACAAATCCAAATGATAACCAGAATCTAGAAATAAACGATAAGTCCCAATGGCTTCAACTGGAGCTTTAACCCAATTTCCCATGAATAGAAAATTCTCATTTGGATTTGTGGTCTGGGTTGTAAGGAATCCCTGCAGGGTATTAGAAACATGAGTAGTATCCCCAGAGTCAATCCACCAAGTATTAGAAAGAACTTCAGTTAGGTTTGATTCGAAACAAACAGAAATGAAATTCATACCTTTCTTTTCGAACCATTCCTTACGTTTCGGACAATTTTTCTGATAGTGTCCCGACTTTTTACAGAAGTGACACTTATCATTGTTCCTTTCCTTCTTATAAGCCTGAGAACCTTGATTAGGCTCATTAGCCTTGGATGATGTTCGCTTCATGCCCTTTCTAGGATTTTTCCCTTTCCTTTCGGCTCCTTGAGTTGTGAAATGAACTGAATGTTGTCCATGTTGCTTAAGTATTGCCTCTTCTTGATTGAGCATACCGGCCAACTCATTCACCTTCCACTTATCCTTAATAGTGTTATAGTGAATCTGAAATGGCCCATACTGAGGAGGTAAGGAGTTTAAAATGAATTGCACAAGAAATAACTCATCCACATTCATCTCAAGAGTCTTTAATTGAGCATCCAAGTTTGTCATTTCAAGGACATGCTCATGCATTCCACGCTTACCATCAAACTTCATGGTGGTAAGCTTCGCCATCAATGTCCCAACAAGAGACTTGTCTGCAGTTTTGAAATGCTCTTCCACATATTTTAGAAATTCTTTAGCATTTTCAGTATTAGGAAGAGTTGACTTAATGTTGTTTGCTACAGTCATTCGCATAAACTTAAGGCTCAGTCTATTCGATCTTTCCCATGCTTTGAATGAATATTTTTCTTCTGCACTGCTGTCACTAGTAATAGCAGCCAATTTTTTAGATTCAAGTGCTACATCCAGATCCAAAACACCGAGGTGAAACTGAACCTGTTCTTTCCAATCTGAGAAATTCATTCCATTCACGATCGTGATAGAAGAGGCATGTGAATGCAGCGAAATAGGAACTGATACTGCAATCATAAATACATGCTTGTGACATTAATGCTAAGAGTTATAAATAATTTGAAAAACATGGTTAAATAATAGAGAATAGTATTACCGTGACCTACCTTTGGGCTAATCTTATGGTAAACTATTAACAATTATGGTGATTTCCTTTCACCTAATAGGACTAATTGATAAAATATTCACAACTAAGTAAGTATGTTACCTTTGACTATCTGTACTAGCCTCAATCGTGAATACCCATCAACCATCCTACTCCAATTAATTAATCTTTCAAAAATTGGTGCACCTTTGGGTCAACCTAATATTCTTGTGACTAAATAATTCCGATTTGTAGAGTCATTATTTTAACACGAGGGAAAACAAGCATTAAATTTCGATAAGTTGACTTAATATCTACGTGTCTTTCCGGTTGGGCTACTTTGGTGGCTACCAAACCGTATCTTCATATAGACCTTAAATCAATGTAACGACTTTGCATATTGAATTAACAATAATGTGCTTCAACAGAGTAAAATAAAACATTCTGTCATCATTCACTATGACAAAAAGAAAGCATTCACTATAACAGAGTAAAAGAAAGATTCACTATAATAATTATACTTACGGGAAACTAAACTTGGTTGAGTTTCCAACACCTCACCTTTCCATAACTGGATTCATTAACAGTTAATTTTTGTCTATAATTTGCACACTGTATACCCTTATTTCATACAGTGGCTTTCAACCTATCTATTACTATGTATTCACGAAACTGATCTATCACTCTGCATTCACGAAACTGATATATGATTTCACAGGATACATTTGTCAGATAAAAATTTATGGAAAGAGAAAAGAAAGTTCTATACACAGGCTCTGATACCACATGTTAATTTTTTTTTTATAATCTGTTTAGTAATCAATATCAGTTATTTGATTACGGGACCTAGAACTTTCAGGTTCTTTACCAGCATCATATAAAGCGGAATTTGAACATGAATTATTTTATTACCTGACTCCATTTTGTTTTTGCAGATATCTGACTGCTTCAGATCTTCAGATCAGTAAACCCTCTCTGCTTCAGGCTTCAGCACAGTAAATCCTCTGCTACCGGATTTCTGAACAGTAAAACCTTCTTTAAAACAGAAAACCTGTTTCTCTCTCTTACCCTTTTCCAATACACCTTTTCAGATATCTATCGATGGGTATTCTGAAGGTTCCTTTATGGGTGGAGAGAGGACCGGTTTCCTCAAGACCGTTATTCCCCACTTGCCCATCATATTAGGAGATTCGAGACCATTCCCCTGAATTCGTTAGCAAGAACTCCCTGAAAAAACGTAACTCCTGCCAGCACATGCGTCTCATCATGTGGGTCATTAAAAACTGATTTAGGAAATTAGTCTTACATTATAATATTTTACATATTGTATTTTATTTGGACTTGATAAGAAGCTTAAACAAGTAGTAAAACTAGCATGGATTCCTCTAAAAAGAAAGAAGCAACTTTGTAATGGCTAGTGAGGATTTTAGAGAGGCATCATTTGAAGGTGTCAGCTCTGGTCTTATTTTTTAGTAATGTTGCTCTCGGTTCATGGATTATAAAGTTGTAGCAATCTAAAGGGATACCAAAGGGTAGGGGTGCTTTTTCTGGAAGCTAGAGCAGAAGCTCGTTTACTCATGTTTTATGAGACAAATATTTTGTCTCATACCGACTCAAGATATGCTTCTTGGACTTTATATATGAACGGAAATAGCAAGGTATTTATGAGAATACCATCCTAATCCGTATCACTTGGCAAAGAAAAGGTTTTCCTGTAAAAAACCTTCCTTTTATAGTTATGATGATGTGCTCAGTGCTTATCAACAGAAACGAATTGACTTATACAGCCCCTTGTGGCTCCAATGGGGGATTCAGTGGATTTGCGTATCATTACCTTAGTAAACCAAGAAGCCCCTATCGAGGTTCAATACGAATCTTTGGGTACCTTACACGAAATCCCTGAACATTATCGGATAAGAAAAGGTAGAATGGGGGAAATTATTAATATATACATTCGAATAACTGTTGGTCAAACTAGAAATGGAAGAAGCCATACATAGGAAAAAGAAGTGGAGGTCTAAATGCATTAGGAATTAAAATTTTAAAATGGATTTTTTTTTTATAATTTTTATTGCTTTATTTAGTATTATTTAATTAAAATTATTAAGTATGTTAAAAATATTAAATATATTAGTTACAAAGTTGATTAAAAATATTGAATGGATATAATGTTAAGACACTTTTTGGATGGACTTGAATTTTATTAAAAGTTATCTTAGATATAGTTTTTATTATTTTGTAATTTTACTTTTTATATTTTTGAGACAATTAGGCTTATGCAATGTTATGTGATTTAGTAAGTAATAATAAAATCTATTTATGTAATATTTTAGTTATGAAAAACAAATTTATTTATTTGTAAAAGTTTAAAATTTAATTAAAAGTAGAATTATGATGATGATTATGGCTATAAAAGTTTCACTTTATCCGAATATGCAATCATTTCTTTTAAAAACTTTTTTATGTACTATAAATGCTTTAATAAAACCATTCTTAAATTTCCATAGTTGTGATGAGTTTAATTTCCATAGTTCTCATTTCTCTTTCTCCTAATTTTAGTAGCTATTTTTACCATCTTTTCAAGAAGGGTTGATACTTTCACACATTTTCTATTTGAGACATTTTTTGGAGCCTTGGAATCACTTTTGTGGTAAAATATTTTTAATATGTGTTTTTTAGAAATTTAACAAAATAACATACATTTAGAAGCAATTTATAATGACAAACATATGCATTTTGCAATTTTTTCCTTAAAATAAGACATTTATATGGACAAAATTGTAAAAAATCCAAAAAATAAAGACATTTAAAACTATTTTTAATGGATTTTAAAGATTTTTTGTATTAAACTTATACTATTTCATATTATTTTCCAAAAAGTGATGATTCACTTAAATTCAACAAAAACTATACAATATATTTGTAAATGACATATTAAAAACATTATATAAAGAAATTGTATTTTTAAAATAAAGCCATAAAGTCAAAACATTATTAATATATCTTATCAAAAAGTTGTCAAATTTAACATTTTCTTCAAGACATTAAACTAATCAACAATATCATGCACGCCAAATTTTTTCATCTAAATTGGAATTTTATGGAGCATCAATGTCCTCTTTCATTGGCTATTCTATGTCTACAAGAGGCCCAAAATGCTCCTCAAGCATAGTTAAAAAAAATAATGAAGAATAAAAAACAATAAAACTTAAAATATGCTTTCATATGTACTATTATAAATTTAAAGTGAACCCGAGAACAAAACTAAAAACTAATCTCCTTATCTTGAAAATATTGCTTTTGATAAATCTTTACATTCGTGCTCCTTTCAAATCCCTTTCTCCATATGTTAATTTTTTAACCAAGGCATTATAAGTGAAGGTGTGATTATATTTTCTTTCACTATTTTCATTTATTAAAACAAATAGATTCATAAGTCTCAACTTGGATACTTTTATCCAAGTTGCAAGATGTATATTTTCAATATCGCTGAAAAATAAATCATTGATGGAACTATGTTTGTCTATAACAAAAATATATAAAAGATATTTAAAAACAAACAAAAAAATAAAAATAATGTAAGAAGCTAATGTTTTAACAGAAATTAAAAACAAAATTATAAAAATGATTTTTTAAACTTTAATGTTTTAAAAGTAAACTAAACTAATCTAAAATAAACTAAAAAAACAAATAAAATAAAATAAAATAACAAAATAATAAACAAAACAACACAAATAACAAGCTACTCCTTTTACACACCATCTCTACCATATGGCCACCACTTGACAACCACCTCCCTAGAAAGGTTTAATGATAATGTAAGGTGTGCTTTTTTTTTTTAAATTTTTTAAATTTTGGTTTCTTTAAAACAATTTATTTTTTAAAATTACTTTTACACTTTGTTTTTTATAAAGTTTAAAAACTTTAGTTTTTTTACATGATTTCTTTTATTTTTTACTTATTTTCTAAAATAGTTTTTCAATTTTTTAAAATTTTGTATCTTTAATTTTGCCTTTTTTTACTAAAAAAACAAAATTTGTTTTAATTTTATTAGAAATTTTTTTATTTAATTTTTAAACTTTTTGGGCTAAATTATTTGTTTTTGTATGGTCTAATATATGATTTCATTATCAATCAGATCATAACTTCTTTGATTTTCTATGGTTAGAGTGGTGAAATTATTTTAAAAATATATACTTCTTTTTGTTTAATATGCAAGTTTTAAAAAAGTTGTAATTTATGTCTTGAAGAAAAAAACATTTTTCCAATTTAGGGGTTGATTTTAAATTTTTTTATTTTAAATTTTATGGTTAATATGTTTTCGAAAAAATTTCTGCCTTTCTTCCCCTTCTCATGAGCTCCACTTAGCCTTTCATGTCGACGCCATTGGCCTTACTTAGGTAGTTCAACTCACATGAATCGGTGGAACTCGACAAACCTAGCTAATATGCAAATTTTTCCAACACTTTAGAAAAATTATGAAAATTTTTCTGCTAGCCTGTGCTCAAGAGAGCGTGATTCTTTCTCTATCAACTGTTCATCTTGACCCATTGAGGCCCAACGCTACAACCAGTGATCTGATACCAACACTGTCACGTCCCCTCCCCTCATCCCGACGATGGAGAGGACGCGACCTATGCGTAGTTTCTATCAAACGAGAAATCTATCCTGTTAAACATAACATAAAATTCCTTGAACATAAAATACAAATGCAGATGTATAATTCATTAAATATATAGTGGAAACAAATCATTCATTCAACACATTCATTCTGTTCATAATTCATGAAGTAAGCAACATTCATCATGTTCAAGCATTCAACATGTTCATGATAATTTATCAACTAAATACATTGCAGAGATTAAACACACAAGAATACTTATCTTGAGAAGAATCTTCCCCGTAACTAGCTATGTCATTGCAATGTTCCACCCAACCATAGGCTAGTGTGCTCATCAATATCTCAGCATCACTGCCACCCCCGAGTTGGGCATGATTTCCAAAAGGAGCTAGGGAATAACATGCTTACACATAGCAAGACCATACACCCATAGTCAAGCCAACACATAGTTGGGTTTCATAGACTGCCCAGCCAAACCAACAGCTAGTTGGGTTAATAGGCTGTATGCTTACGAAGACAACACTCACAATCAGAACAAGCAAAGGGTTACACAATACCTCAACCACAAGAAAACACAATAGCCCACTCTGTAACTCAGTAAAATAGGCTCATCACTATACATGGGGAAAACAATGTAACAAGGGAATTTAAAATAAGGGAAGGACACCAACGCTGGGAACCAATGGATAAACAATTTGTCTTGTAAAATTGTTTTCACAAAATGTTCAGGGACATTCAGGAGCAAAAATGACCATCATTCACAACCAAATCGTGAATCCCAAAATCAAAAGACGCCTATGGCATTTTGGGAGAAATTACGACCCCAGCAAACACCAATACCATGAATCCCTGCTGTACATGCACTCAGCAACAACAAGACATATTTATGGGCATGAAGGTTTGATGTAACAATATAAATCATGAGGAGAAATGACCAGCAAGCTTAGTTGCATGAGGAAAACAAAAACATCCTCTTAAACCCCAAAAATCGTGGATCTCTTCTCTGCCCACTCATTGAACAATACGCAAAACCAGATTTTGCTAGTTGTAGAATGAGGAATCAACACACAAACATCTAGGATAGCTCCCAACCACTAAGCATTACCCAAAATGACTTCTCATCCATGGGAAAAATGAGAAAATTGCAAAAAACATGTAGGATCGAGCTTCCCAAACTTCAGCTGCGTGAGGAAATGAAGGGCGTCCCTGCCTAAGGGGTTGGGCAAACATTTTGTGGGTGTTTAATTACCCCCTAGTCCAAGTATGTTTTCTTAAAATGGGTGGTCTTGCCAATTCGAATTTGACCTCTATACCTTTCCCATCCCAAGGAAATAACTTTCTCAACCAATTTTTTGTAGAAATAAATGATTGACACAAAAGGACAAAAATGGGTAGTTGACAGCTTTATGGGTTTACCCTTTGACATTTGGATTTTCTCCATTGGCTCAAGGATTTTAATATCCCCCCCTATTCCTTGTGAAATCATGCCCCCATCTCTTTAACGTTTGCAATCCCATAGCTAGTTGTGGTTTTATATTAATTTGTACATTTACATGATATATCAAAGTATATCCATTGTGGTTGAATTGGCCTTGAGCTCCATGCCACAATATCAATACAATATTTACAATGGGTCAAAACTGGGGTGTTACACTACACATGTGGTTCTTTGCTCTATATATACTTCTACTTCACTGGAGATGTGTGTCTAGTTAATGGATTATGTCATTCCATAGTCTACTCCCTCTTTCTAAGACAAACCACGAACCTTGCTGTGTATACTTGTTCTTGTAGATCCACATGGAAGACACTACAGAGTTCCCTTCAGGTCTCGGAACATATCCTAGACATCATTCCCCATGATCAACTGGTACTCTTTGATCATAGCTTCTTCCATAGGTGGAAGGGTCTTTATTAATGATGTCACTCAACTCTGCCACATAACTAGAGTGTATTCTAGGCCTCTTACTTTAGTTGGAAGTCCAGTCATATTTTCTTCATCTTGAATTATCTCTCATTCCCAAGGTTGTCTTCATCTCTCGGGGTGGATGTACTGCTCTCTTCTTTTATTTTGAAGTTATTTCTTGTCACGGTGTCCCTAACCATGGGAGCTTTAGTTTCATCATTATGTATGTTTATTGGAGTGAATCTTGAACTGTCATGACTTTTTCTTCGAAACAAGTCTCATCCTTTTTTTCTTGTAGGCGATTGTACACAATCTTTCCTACAAGTCAAATGCACCAGTTTGATCCCTACATAAGACATATTCATAGTGATAGATTATGTATAAGGATATAATCATGCAACTATTTTATCCAATACAACATTAATCCATATCTTGTATACACATGAAAGATTTCCAGGTTCCTTCCATCTCTACCATAACATCATTGAGATTGTGCACTAATCCCAATATGTCAGCAAAGAGGTTTCATTCTAGATAAGTAGCAATGGAGTGTTCTATAAAACCCTGGGATACTTACCCATAACATGCATATTAGTAGTATACTTTCATTAATGCAAACATTCTATCATGAATAATACACAACATATATAGGAAAGGAAATTCAAATACTTACCTTTGTTTGTTTGGTATACTCCTTCTTATGCTTTGTCTTCATCTCCTTCTGGATCTGTAGCTTCTTCTTTGACCTAGTTCTCTAGGTCATGCTTCTTCAGGTATGAGAAGAACTCTATACTTCCATGCTCAAAGGTTCTCTACTTCTTCAATCTTTTTCAAGATTGACATTGTTGTGACATCATGATAAAAATGAGAACCTCAAATGGAAATAGAGAGGATAGAATTTACCAATGATATTGCTTCAATATAATGCTTGCTTGAAATCTTTTCTAGAAGACTGCTTTTGGTGGATCTAGGGCTTGATAGAGAAACCCTAATTTTTTAAGTTAGGTATCTTTCAGATCCGATTGGATCGAAAGATGCGCCTCCTCAAGGCGAGCTGAGAAACATACTCAATTTCCCAAAACTATGAACATAACTGCAAAATATCCGATGCCCTAACTTTCTCTGACAACAATGTTAGGTCGAAAATTGAAAATCCACAGAATGGAAAACATCTTCCATATAAATATGTGCCCTCTGAGGGATAGTTTGATAGTCCTCCTTTTTCAACTAATTGGTGGAGGGAATTTCCCGGAAGCGGAAGCCCTAGTTTTCTTCAATTTCTTTTGTAGAATTGTCTGATCTTGTTTATGTTGTATCTCTGAAACTCCTGCTCCTCTCAGTCTTAAAATTATCCCTAAGGTATCTTGGTATGTCTTCTTCCCAGCCACACATGTTATAGAAGAATTGGTTTCACTATGTGGGACTTATGCGAAGTTCCCGAAGGTGACTTGTTTCAAGATTATTCACTATAGCGAGCTTGTATGGACTTCCACGTGTCATAGTTTCACCTTCGGGGTCTGAAATTTTTAACACAAAAACTAAAGTTTGTTCCCTATATTCAACATCTTCTGAAATTCAATTTGGACCTTCCTAGTCCGAGATATAGAAATTCTCCCTAGGTCACCTATTTAAGGTTGAATCCTGGGAAAGGTTGGAATACTACATTGGAGGAATCATATATCCTATATTATAGAGATTATGAGACTGAAACGTTTACACATGGTACATCAAGATTTCATCTCTGTCCTATAAACATTTCGGCGCATGTTCCTTCTTCAATATCGATTTATAGTGAAATTCGCAACATGAGTATTTTTTTTATCTTTTAGGGTTTTCAAGCATAAAACACTAATCTTCAGTAGTTGTAGCTATATTAGTGTTTCGACTGCACAAAGATTTCTTTCAGGGTAACTCTGATACCATGTTAATTTTTTAATGGTTAGATAATATCTAATTACATTTTAGCATCATAACATCATAAATTCATACAAAAGGATCACTAAAAGATAGACAAACACAACCACACAAAAGAGTAGAGATATTTATCTCAGGAAACCCTCATGGGGAAAATAACCCAACAAAACTTCCGCTACATATAGGTATAAGATAAAACCCCAAAACATGTATTCCTCCTTCTTGTTGGTATGTCTCTCTCTCTCTCTCTCTCTCTCTCTCTCTCTCTCTCTCTTATGCGCTATACACAAATGAGTGTGTGTTCAAATGAAGAACACAACTCCTTCATTTATACTTTTTCTATCACTTGACTTTTAACTTGACAAGTTGGCCCCACTAAACTGACTAGGATGAATTCATCTAGGAAGACTCAAAACAATATTATATTATATTCATTAGGGTACTATTGACCCAACTTACAACGGAGGTTATACCTCATGACTCTATGATGACCAAATACAATAGTAACATACATACGAAGGAATAATACATATCCCTTGGCCCTACATCAGTAAAATACATTTAGAATAAATTATTTGAAGTTACAATATTTCAACAAGAGAGAGATAATGATATAGAGAGAGTGTGAGATAGAATAAGGTAAAGAGGAAGGATGGGAAGTGAGGGAGGGATAGAAGGTGTGGGGGGGGGATAGACACATGGAGAGAAAGGGGGGAGGGATGTACACACACACACACACACACACATATATAGAGAGAGAGATGGAGGTATAAAGAAGGTGGATATATGTTATGACAGAGGGTGAGTGAGGGAGGGACACACACACACATAGAGATAGAGAGAGAGGGGGTGGAGGGACACACACACAAACAGAGAGAGAGAGAGAGAGAGAGAGAGAGAGAGAGATTATGAGGGAGAGAGGGGGAGGGGTGAGCAACAACGAGAGAGGCGAGAGGTGGGATCAGTAGAGAGAGAGTGATGTAGGGAGGGATAATGAAGGAGGGATAGTGAAGGAGGTATAAAGAAGGTTGAGAGAGGTTTTGAGAGATGGGGAGTGAGGGACATACCTACTACTCAAAACCACCTAATTCCACTAGCATCTGTATTCATAGTCCAAATATACCTATTATAAGTCATGTGTGATTTTTTAAGGCATCGTTCCTATCCCTGGATTCCTATAAGCTTTAGTTAGGGCCTAAGGCCATAGTTTCCTCCCCTGACCATGTCCATGTCCTTGATATACATACCTAGTGCTCAACAAATTATTATGGCATGCATATCCCCATTAAGATTCAAATGATTCGCTTTCAACGTCATGTGTGGTGGTTGGAGGAATCAATTTTGGTCCTAAATGGTTAACAACTTCCTTTAAGGTCAAGTATTTCCTGCCACCCATGTCAAGGGGCCTAATATTTGTACTTACTGCTAAAATTTTTCTAATGGCACTTATATTCCTATTTCAAGGTAAATGATACTCTTGAAGGCTTTGTTGAGGTTGCTCAACACATCATTCTTGGTTCTAGATTCCTAGAATCATCTTCTAAGGGCTAAGGCCTGGGTTTTATTCCCTTATTATTTCTAAGGTCTCAAGACACATACATAGTGCTTAGAAACCCCTAATGGTTCCCATATCCCCATTCAAATCAAAACTATCAACCTGAGAGGCCATCCATGGCGCTTCAAGGAGTTGTTCATAGATCTTGATTGCTAAAAGATGGTTTGCAACTTAAAAATAAACCTTAATGTACCAATCATGATTAACACCTTATCCTCCATATATAATGCTAAAAAAATCCTAATAATGGCCATACATAGGGTATTCACTTAGTGAAACCATGTCATAGAACCTTCGTTCATGGGATATCAATTAATACCCCTAATTTCACTCGATATTGATAATTAATTACAAGAATCATTTTGTTGATCCCCCCTCCCAATACATATTTCCAATTAAAAAACCCTTAATTTTACAATATATTCCTTATTTTTACTAGAAACCTCTTTTCATACCCCCAATACATATAAACCCCCCATGCCCTATTCCCTGGCCCCCAATACCTATATTATATTGAACTTATTTTTCACAATTAAAAACCCCCCTTTATGAATGAACGTGATAAGATATTGATCAATAAGGTGAATCCCCCATGTGGCCATATCCCACCTTAAAGATTAAGTATTCCCTTAAGATATCATGTGTGCTTGTTCAAGGCATTGTTCTTGGTGTTATATGTCTATAGGATTCCTTTAGGCCATAAGGACTAGGTTTCCTCCCTCAACCATGTCTATGGATTTGTTCCTAGTCTAAGAGAATTCTAATTCACTGCATATTATTTCTTAGATGTAAAATATCACATACATAGGTCCTATGTGCAGGTTTGATTCCTTGTTCATGGACTTCAAGCCGTAAAAATTACCTTTAGGAAATAAGTCTTGAGTTTCCTCCCCCAAGCATGGTCAAGGGACTATGTACTTTGTTCTTAAATCCTCCTAATGGTGTCCATGTTACAACACAAATAGAAATTATGCTCATGGGAGGTTAGGCATCGTTGTTTGAGATGTTGTTGTTGATGATGCAAAATATTACTACAGGTCCTATGTCTTGATGATGCAAGTTATTTTTGTTTATTCATTTCCCTCGCCACGTACCAAAACATTTTTTGTGGTTCTCCATAATGCGCGTGTTTTTCTTCTCCAAAATGCATGCACGTTTTTCTTTTGCATAATGCGTGCGTGTTTTGTAACTATAAAATGCATGTGTGTTTTGTAACTAGAAAACGCGTGTACATTTTTCTTAGCCTAACCAACGTGTCATATGATATGTCAGGATCAAGATTAACCAAACCAAGCATTACATAACATGAGCGCATTGTATTTTTATGTATTGCGAGCGTGTTTCCTAAAAGTAGGATTGCATCTAAAAGGTCCATCATCTTCTTGCACACACCCTATAGTTAAACATTGTTAATCATAATTAATCATCTACAACCAAAGTATACCATAGTTAAAAATGGTCAACCATAGTCAAGTAGCCAAACATGGTCAAACATGATCAACCAAAATCAACTATAGTCCAATTTGATCATTCACAGTCAAGCATGATTGATCAAAACTAATCATAATCAACCATAGTCAGTGAATGTCAACTACATTCAAACAGGTTCAATGAAAGTCAACGTTAGTTAGGCAAGCTTAACCATAGTCAACCTTGCACAACTATAGTCAACCATTGTTAACCACATATATCCATAGTTTAATATAGTTAACCATATTCAAAGATAATCATCCTCAACCATAATAAAATATAATATGTATCAACCTTGTCTAACCATAATCAAATATTATAAATATTTTAATATTGTGAATATTAATATTTTAATTTATTTGTTTTTTAAAATAAAATAAAAATACTTTTATATTAATAAAACAAATACTTTTATATTAATAATAATGAGTAACACCTTGTCCTCCATATATAATGCACTAAAAAAATCCTAATCATGGCCATATCCCAACTTAAAGATTAAGTATGCCCTTAAGATATCATGTGTGTTTGTTCGAGGTGTTTTTCTTGGCCCTATATGTCTATAGGATTCCTTTAGGGCCTAAGGACTAGGTTTTCTTCTATCTACGGATATGTTTCTAGTGTTAAGAAAATTCTAATTCACAGCATATTCTCTCTTAGATGTAAAATATCACATACAAAGGTCCTATGTGCAGGTTTGATGCCTTGTTCATGGAACTCAAGCCTTAAAAACTACCTTTAGGGAGTAATTCTTGAGTTCCCTTCCCCAAGCATGGCCAAGGGACTATGACCAATACTTAGTTCCTAAATCCTCCTAATGGTGGCCATGTTACAACAAAAATAAAAATTATGCTCTTGGAGGTTAGGCATGGTTGTTTGAGATGTTGTTCTTTATGATGTTAAAATATTACTATATGTCCTAAGTCTTGATGATGCAAACTATTGTTTTAATTCATTTCCCTAGCCATGTACCAAAACCATTTTTGTGGTTCTCCATAATGCGTGCGTGTTTTCCTTCTCTAAAACGTGTGCACGTTTTGCTTCTCCATAACGCATGCGCGTTTTGTAACTATAAAATGAGTGTGTATTTTGTAACTATAAAATGTGTGCACATTTTTCTTAGCCTAACCTACCAGTCATATGACATGTCAGGCTCAAGATTAGCCAAACCAAGCATTACATAACGTGAGTGCATTGTATTTTTATGTATCACGAACGTGTTTCCTAAAAGTAGGATTGCATCTAAAAGGTCTATCATCTTCTTGCACACACCCTGTAGTTAAACATAGTTAATCATAATTAATCATCTACAACCAAAGTCTATCATAGTTAAAAATGATCAACCATAGTTAAAAATGGTCAACCATAGTCAAGTAGCTAAACATGGTCAAACATAGTAACAAATGGTCAAACATGGTCAACCAAAATCAACTATAGTCAAATTTGATCATTCACAATCAACCATGATTCATCAAAACTAATCATAATCAACCATAGTCAGTGAATGTCAACTACATTCAAACATGTTCAATGAAATTCAACCTTAGTTAGCCAAGCTTAATTATAGTCAACCTTGCACCAGTATAGTCAACCATTGTTAGCCACATTCATCCATAATTTAATATAGTTAACCATATTCAAAGATAATCAACCTCAACCATAATAAAATACTATATATCAACCTTGGCTAATCATAATCAAATATTATAAATGTTTTAATATTATGAATATTAATATTTCAATTCATTTATTTTTTTTCAAATAACAAAAATATACTTTTATATTAATATACATTTTTTTTATCGAAACAATATTACCTTGTCAAGGCATCCTTCACAAGTACAAAGAAATTCTATGAAAAGGACAAAAAAACCAGCTATATAAAGATAATGAGATGAACATTATACCACTTAAACTATCAAAGCCAAAAGAATTAAAAAATTATTACATCTAAAACCACTTTTCATATTTAAGAAAACAAACATGCTAAACAACTTAATAACATAAATCTCCTCCATAACTATAAAAAAAAGTTATGTATAAAGTCATGGGGAAGCTAAATGCTCCATATCAAACCTCTATAATAGAAACTTCTAAAATAAATACTTAATCACAAAAAATAACATAAATCTCCTCTAAAACTTTAAAAAAAATATGTAGGAAGCCATGTGGAAGTTAACACCTAAAAAAAAGTGATACATATCAAACCTTTATAATAAAAATAAAAAATAACATAAATCTCCTCCATAAATTTAAAAAAATTATGTATAAAGTCATGTAAATGCTAATAGAGAAGAAAAATGCTACATATCAAACCTCTATAATAGAAATAAAAAAATAACATAATTCTTCGCTGTAACTTAAAAAAAAACATGTACTAAGTTATGTAGAAGCTAACAGCAAAAAAAAATGCTACATATCAAACCTCTATAATAAAAAATAATGTAAAAAAATATTTGAATCACAAAACTCTTTAAAATAATTAATGCCTACAACTCCACTCCTTTGTTTTAGAAAACTATTAACTTCCATATTATGTTCTCTGTACACAAACTATTAGCTTCCATATTGTGTCTTATGTTCATAGTATGTTCTATGGTGAAATGTTAAATCTTCACAATCTACCAACTTTTTTGATTATTCTACTAATCATCCACACGATTATGATTAATCTAATGATTTATTCTCCGCCTTTAAAAAAAATTAATAAATAAAAAATAAACCTATCAACCTATATCAACGCACCTTTATCATACGGTTGTGACAGTGATATTTATACAATATTCCAAAACACAATATACTACTTGGTGTAAACGCACGAATCTAGGTTTTCGTATACATGTGATGCGAAAAACCCTTGACATGGAATTTGAAGAGGTTTTGCCTGTCAAATGGCATTTTTCTCGTTAAATACTTATTGAGGCCCGGAAATTCGCAGGCAGCAACAGTAAGAGATTCTCCCCAATCAACGTTCCCAACTAGTCTGTTGACTGTTCGGTATAGGTAATCTATCCGGTTTGCGGTCCGACCACCGTAGATTAAGTAACAAAACAAAGGCTTTTACCGGTTACGGCCCGATCCACCGAGTTTTTGTATTTTGACTTAAATTATGAAATGCAAGTGCCTAACTAACAATGCAGGGTGATAAAGATGTAGGGAGCGGTCACAATGTGATGCGCAGGTTCTTACCTCTCGTCTTAAGGCTAACAAGCATCCAAATCGCATACGAAAATAAAATCACTACCTAAACTATCCCTAGGGAGCAGGATTATCATTTATTGGTGAGTAATACATTTTGTACATGCATTATGAAAAGTTACAGATAGCTGATACTTCTTTCAAGACACATAAACAATTACAAATATTTAAACAACTAGATAGCCAATTGTTTTATGAACAACATTCATTACTCACAGTGGAAAACATCACAAAGTATACTGAAGAACATTTAAACAAGAACATAGGTTCAGGAAGTTAAAACGCTCTCACAGTTAACGAGACACAGCTGAAAACGAAATAGTTCCTCTTCAACATTGTTCATTTAATCACATTGACATATTCCACATTTCGGTTTCTCCAACAGGCAAAAATTGCAGTTTCTGATTGTAAAACGAAATAGTTCCTCTTACAAGCAAAATGGTTTACAAGTTTTGCTAGGGAAAAAGTCCTTTCTAAGTCCTATCTTTACAATATTTAAACTACACAGCAGACTGTTTGGGTTGCCCCCAAACGTGTAACTTTCTAGTCCCTCCAACGTTTCAGATTCTTCTTCAGGCCACTTTGTCTTCGTATGTTCGTGATTAGTTGAGTAACTGCTGGACCTTTTAGATCTGCGTTTTTTGTTGCTTTCGATTTTTTGTCTTTTCCTTTGCTTTGTCTTCCTTGCGACCCTGCCGGATTCGACTTGATCAAGCTACGCCTTCACACCGTGGTCGCCTCAAAAATCCATCGAGGTCTACCTACAATCAATTACTGTGCGTTATTCGTTGGAATGGCGTTTTAAACATTAAAATTAACCACCTGAAACGGCTAATCCACAAGAAAATGGCCAGGTGCATCCCTTGATCTGGAAAGAGTTTTGATTAAGCCTTGGCCGGGAAAGTTCTAAATCGGCAGTCGGAAGGCTTTGACATCGGACGCGAAAAGGCTCTCCTAGCCGCAACGACGGAAAATACACGGGCTAAAATCACGCAAAATGCGGGTGGGAGAGGCTTTAATTGGAAATCGGACGGCTTTACACTTCAGCAGCTAAAGGACTTTGAGAGCCGCAACGGCGGAAAAGAGAAAGCTAGAGCCACGCGATGCACAGTCAGAAGTCGGACGGATTTGCACTTCGGAAGCCAAATGACTTCCCTAGCCGCAAAGGGGAAGAGAAACGGCTTCGGGTACGCGGCTAAAACAGGTCAACATGCATCGGCAGTCAGAATGATTTGGATTTCGGGTGCTAAACTGCTTTGGGTTCCGCAACGGCGGGAGCGAAAAGGTTCTGGCTTCCAATCCAACAAGAATGACTCCCGATCAATATAAAAATACTAAGTGTTTAGATAGCTTTAAAACTCAACAACGGACAGAATCCTGTTATACCTCTGCAACGGCGACCCATAATAAAGAACACTTGGTTCAATCAACAAGCGAAACAAACTTAGAATCTGTGACTCACCATAAACTCCAAACGCAATCAAAATCCGAAACCTTGGGCAAGAGTTAAGCTTTTATAATCATCTAAAATTAAAACACGACCACACACTCAAAAGATCCAACGATTAAAACACTGCAAAATCATGAGGAGGGGCCCAAAATTTAAGAAATTTGGGGAGAACAGTTGCGACGGCAACAATACTTTGTAAATATTTTCAGAGAAGCAATCAATTTTTCAAAACTTTCTCTAAATATTTTGAGAGAACATTCAATTGAATGAGCAATCAATTTTTCAAAACTTTATTTTTGAGGTTTGGTAATTTTTATAAGTAATTATTAATTCTTTTTAGAGATGGTTGAAAAAGGTTTATAAACCTAAATTTTAATTGTAGGTAATCATGGGTTTATGTTGTTTACTGTTGGACCATTTCTGCGTATTCTGATTATGGACCATTTCTGATTATGTACCATTTTAGAGACCTTGATATTTGATCAATTTCAAACATCCCAGTCCAAACTGATCCCGGAGTCCCATGCTATGATTTGCAGGCTGCAAATTTAGAGTGATTTCCTTTGAGGGAAGGTTTAGATTCATAGTTGAAAGGTTAATTTTTTAAGAAAACTTCATGGGACAAGGTAAATAAAAGTTCAAAACCTCAAGAGAATTTATGGACCATTTCTGCTTATTCTGATTATGAACCATTTTAGAAACTCTACTTGTCATTGCTTTGATATTTTGATCAATTTCAGACGGATTCCCAAATCCCAAACTATGATTTACAGGCTGCAAATTTAACCTGATTTTTTCTGATAGTGAAAGCCTAGATTCATGGTTGAAAGATTGCTGATTGCGAGAGTCTAGATTCATGGTTGAAAGATAACTTTTTAAGGAAACGTCATCAGACGGGGTAAATAAATGTTCAAAACTTCAAAAAAAAATTAGCCAAGCAGAGATAAAATGAAATCAGCTTGAATCCGTTGACCTATCTCTTTTAAACTCTGAATTCAGCTTGCATCCGTTGACCATATCTCTTTTGAACTCTGAATTCAGCTTGAATCCGTTGACCAGATGCATTCAGCTTGAATGTGATGGTGCGAATCATGAAATCGTTAATGAATTTATAGCGGTTAAGAACGCGTCCGAGATTAGTTGCTCTACTGTTAGAGTGATGGTATTTGTTTTGAATAAGTCCAACGCTTACCCCGATTGCCCGCAATGCAGCTAGACGAACATATTTTTCTCTCTTACTCTCTCCACGCTGAATACATTGCAACACTAAGCTTTCTTGCTGTCCCCGGTGTAAAATGTTTCCATCTGTATAATTATGGAATTGTTATTATTAGCATAGATATATTTTAAAAAGGGTTTTAAGCTTTTTTGTTTTCCTTGTGTTAAATGTTTTTACTTGTATAATTATGGAATTGTTATTATATAGATTCATTTTAAAAAAAGTTTTATTAAGTTTTTAAAAGGATCAAATTTTTCTAGGTCTATATTGTTTTCAGTGTAAATCTTGTTGAAGTTAAGAAGAATCAAATCTCTAGATGGTACGAACTTTTCTTTAAAAATGTAAATATTGAGGAAGTGTTTTTATTTATCTAACTTGTATAGTTTTATAAATATGTTGTTATAAATGTTTGAATCTGAAGAGACATTATTTTTTATAATATTTTATTATTTTTAAAAGACATAATTATATAAAATAAAATTAAAAAAATTAAACTTATAGAAAAAATTGAACTTGGCTATAAACTGTAGAATAGAAAAAGTAGGCTGTAAGGCCCTCTTCCCACAAAAATGTGTCAAAAATCTGGATGAGAGATGAGAAAGCACGAAATCGTCGAGGATTCCGTATGTTGTGCCTCATGTCCCGGGTCAACTAACAAATGCCTTCACAGGATAAACTTCAAGAACAACCAGCCGTCATCATGGTCTCTGGATCATACATCAAGAATGCCTCATAATCTCATCTTGCACTGCAGCCCACAAATCCTTCATTCCTCCATTATATGACAAAGGGAAGCGAACTGCCCGAATCGCTGATTTGCGAGGATATATCCAGTCTAACAGCCGATGCACGCCATAGCTAGCAATGTCTAACATAGTGATGGTGGTCGGTGCAATTCTGATGATGGTAATCGTCTTATTGTTACTTTCATTTGTCCTCGCTCGCGCAGGCTACGTAGTTCCTTTTCTTCTTGCTTCAGCGGGCGTGGCTAACGATCGCGCGCCCCTTAATACCGCTCATTTGGATAGCCAAGGGGTGGAAATTGGGATCGATGACGAGACCTTGGATTCATTCCCCAAGATGCCATATAACTTGGAGAAAGAATCCCGGTCGTTCACTTCGGCAGAGGGAACTGAATTAGAAGAAACGGAGGACAAGAAGTGTTGCTCGATTTGCCTGAACGATTATGAGGATTCGGAGATTGTGAGGGTTATCCCTGACTGCGGTCACATGTTTCACAAGGATTGCATCGATGAATGGCTTCGCCTGCACCCAACATGCCCCATCTGCCGAACTTCCCCTCTTCCTTCACAGCGCAACAGTGTTTCTCTTAATCCACCAGATCAAGCCGATCATGATACTACTATTATCACAGTGCATGATCATCACTCCATCCCGCGCCCTTTTCCACGGTTACGCTGAGGTTGTACTCTACCTGCATATAACCCCCAAAACTATATTGTTGTTTTACTGAAAGAATCTTTAAATCTGCCTCTGTTTCCATGGTATGCAGATACCTTGTAATTCATCACACCAAACCCATCATTTATAAAACTCAGATCGACATCTTGTGTTTTCTGCCAGAAAGTTTGAATTTGTGATTTCTTTGTGTATAAAAATGGTGTAGATATATTAGGGTTTGTCAATGGACTGCTTGGCCCTTACATGTTCTTCGAATGAAAATGTTAATTTGTGTTGGAATCTCTGCGACCGTATTGTGTTTTGTTAAATTGTGCTTTTAATATTCTCTTTGACATTTTGTACTTTATTTTGCACTTTCTAAGTTTAAAGACTTAAAACTAGCCTGCGTAGTTTCCTCGTGCTACTCCTCCATGAGCTTCAGCGAGAATAAAAGGTCTCTCATGTTCTACTACGCATCTCCTTACGATCTCATCTGGCCCTAACTTGTACAACTGTCCTGCCATAAAACAACTCCAGACCTCCATGCTTAGATGACATGACCACAAAGAAGAGATGCACCTATAGGAATAGCGGGAAGAGCAAATTTGGGCATTGTGGGAATAAGTGTTTTACATCAACGAGCAGGTGCAAGCAAAAAATCAGGGGCTAGAGGTAGCTACAAAATAGTCCCTTCTTTTTTTTTTTTTTACCCTTAACAACTGGAAAATACTTGACTAAATAGGGAGATTTTTACCAAGTAATTATATTCCTACCATAACTCTAGTTACATCGACAACTGAACCTCAAAAGCATTCCATTGTCGAAAGAAGTGGCACAGGGAAAAGAAAAGGAGGTCCAAATTCATTAGTGATTAAATATTTAAAAGGACGAGTGTTTGTTTCATGTTTTTTAATTTTTTTTAATGGTTTTTATTTAATACTATTTAGCTAATCATTTTAAGCATGCTACTCGGATGGACTGGAAGTTGTTTTTGTTTTTTGTTTTTTTTTTTAATTAAAGATGATTAGGTTTATGCATAAATGTACTTGAATTTATATGAAGTTTGGTTTTATTGTTTTTAGTAGGATTAGGCTAAAAAAGCATATTTTATAATAATTTAGTTAAGATTGTTGAATACTTTAAGGATATATAATTTTCTCAAATTATAATTTGTTTGTGAATTTAACTATTTTTTAAATTTGCAAGCATAAAATATTTGACAATTTTTTTTTTATTGACAGTTTTGTTGACAATTCTAAGTTTGTGGAAGAGGAAGGCAACCACTCATATCCACCTACATCAACGTGGCTCTTTGTTGAAGTGGTCCACCCACATTCTCACAAGCTTTATATGCATCATCATCATGTCACTATGTGATATCATATTGTAGTCATTTATTATGTCACAATATTACTTTCTTTTAACTTCTTAGTATCACAATGCCATATCATTTTGAATACACTTTCATGTGAAATAATACTCAAGTCAACCGTAACATCAAATGTAGCATTATTTTGAAGTAGACTCTCTATACCATAGCCAAACATAATCAACCATGATCAATATTAGTCAACCATGGATATCCATGGTGAATCATAGACTTATATGATTACCCACATTCAAACATAGGAAATGAAAACCAATAATACTAAAACATGGTCACCCATAGTCAAATATTCAAACATGGTGATATCAAGGGTAATCAAACACTATTAAACATGCTCAACCAAAGCTAACTAGAAGCAAACATGGTGAACAATATTAGAATTTTCAACCATAATTAACCATAGTTAAACATGGGAAACCATATTCAACGATTGTCAAACATAATCAACCTTGTACAAACATGGTCAACCATAATCAAATATGGTCACTAATATTTATACATTGGTCACTAATATTTATACATTGTTACACAAGTTCAACCACCTTAAAAAATAGTGAAAAGCTATGCAACATTGTCAATTATTGTCATGATAGTCAATCACGATTAAACAATTTCCAAACATGGTTAACTATAGTTAAACATTAGTAATCATTATTAAACACCTCTAACCAGAGTCTACCATATTTAAACATTGTGAGCCGAATTCAAACATGCTCGACCATAGTTAACCACAATCAACCATAGTCAATGCTCATTCAAAGCCAACTATGTAATGAACATAAAATAAGATTATAATTAAATAATTAAATAATTTATAGTTAGCTTAGTTCATCATCTAATATATTATTCATATTTCATTATTTAAAATGATAGTTGGATTCGACTACTAATGGACCAACCAAATTCAGTTGCTCCAAACTATGGTCGAATTTGGTTACCCATAGTCAACCATGGTTGACCAAAACCATTCATTACTCAATGTTGACTATAGTCAAACATATTCAAAGAAAATCAATTTTAGTTAGCCAAGGTTAGCAATAGTCAACCAATGTTAACCATAGTTAATATCAAGAGTATTCACCTTGACTAACCATATGAGCCATAATAAAATGTTATTGATGTGAATAATTTAGTTCATTAGTTTACTAATCTAATCTTCAACATGATGACTAATACAATGATTCATTCTCTACCTTTTAAAGTTAATTAAACTTATCAATATTTTAAAGTTTATTCTCTATTTTATATAACTTAAATGGGTCTCACCATTAAGAATATCTCTCTCCACACACACACACATATAGATATATATATATATATATATATGTGTGTGTGTGTGTGTGTGTGTGTGTGTGTGTGTGTGTGTGTGTGTTCAAATGACATGATCTTAAAAATATATTATTATTATCTCAATCTTTAGATATTTTAGTTGATATAATTTTAAAAATATATCATTATTATTATATAATCCTCTTTATTAATATGATTTTTTTTCAAAATGAAAAAGACAACTTTATATCATAAAAAAATTATGTGATACATAATTACAAAATTCCCCCCCAAAAAATGATGCCAAATAAGTAACTCATCCATCCCAAATCATCCCAAGAGACTTAAAAACCCAAGTATTGAACTACTTAATCTTTATTAGTATGATGATTTGGTTATAATAGTAATACATTATACACTATTCCAAAACACACTATACTAACTAGTATTATTTAGATGATTTGTTGTGATAGTTATATTTTATACATTATACTAATTATGTCTATAGTAGTTAGATATTATGTTAGATTTTGGATTTGCTTAAGCAGATCAACAAGATTAACCTAAGTGTAACAAGTGTACATGAGTATTTCATTACCTGGTACTCTTGTTTTCTTAGGCTTAATTAAGTTTTAAATAAATTTAGTTAAAAGATGGTTTAAAAAAACCATAACAATTTGTTACTCTAACAATCTAGTATGAATAATAAATATAAAATTATATATTTTAGTATTTAAATATAATTGTGTCTATCATCATTTTATACTAATTAGTTTACTTGTAACTATGCTAATCATAATACTTCACAAAATCATTTCAATAAAACCCATGAATCTAAAATTTCGTATGCATCTTTTATGAAAAAACATTTCCATATCTCTTTTTGAACTATGCATTCAGCTCAAATGTATGGTGAGAGGACATGAAATCGTTAATGAATCTATAACAGTTAAAAATGCATCCGAGATGAGTTGCTCTACTGTAAGAATACGTAGACGACCATATTTTCCATTACTATTTGCATGCCAAATACAATGTGGCTCATCTCCCGGGTCAACTAAAAGTACTTTCACATGATACAATTGAACCACAATTACCAATATCTATCATCAAGGTCTCAAAAGGTTGTAACACTGTAAAATGTTGTTATTCCTCAATAATTGTAAGAATAAGCTTGGTAAAAAACAATTGTAACATCCCCGACCCTCTGAACAACGAAGAGGACGCTACCATACCATTAACTATCCGGGAAACTAGCCCCATGAACATGTACATACATAAAAACCGAAATGCTTTGAAGTAAAACATGCAGAGATGCATAATTATTAAGCATACAGCGGAAGAAAAACATACATTCAAGCATTCAACATGTTCATCATAATTCATTAAACATAAAATATGATTGCAAATATTGACACAAGAATACTTATCTTATGAAGAATTCATCCCGCAACCAGCTACGTCGCTGCAACGTTCCACCCAACCATAGGCTAGTGTGCTCCTTAATCTCTCAGCAACACTGCCACCTTCAATTTGGGCATGATTCCCCAAGGAATAAGGAACTAAGAAGGCTCACACATAGCCAAAGGTAGATAAATCAGCCAAGCCAACACAGTTGGGTTTACCAAGCCATCAGGGAGCTGGGAAAAACTAAATGCTAAGCTGGTGGGCTCATTGAAGAGCTAAGGACACCTACACCAGAACTAGCCTGACTTCTAGGACACCCACACACACCCAACACAAGGAGTCAGTCCCTTCTCTGCTACACAGTCCCTCAAGCCCTCACTTCCCTTCCAATGCTATTCAGGGGTTGTGGAGAAGAAAGCCATCCCTCTAGCTTTGTCTATGTGGCTCCCAAACACACCAGGTTTATCAAGCATACCAAGTCTTCATTCCCACTCCAACACAGTACAAAGACCAACCATTGCATACACACAGCAAAACAAGCGATTCACAGTTCTTGGGAAGAAAATCAAACACCACAAAACAACCAAAGGTGACAATTTGGGTAATACGCGGCCCTGACTGGGAAGAGCTAAGGACACCTACACCAGAACTAACCTGACTTCTAGGACACCCACACACACCCAACACAAGGAATTAGTCCCTTCTCTGCTACACAATCCCTCATGCCCTGACTTCCCTTCCAGTGCTATTCAGGGGTTGTGGAGAAGAAAGCCAACCCTTTAGCTCTGTCTATGTGGCTCCCAAACACACCAGGTTTATCAAGCATACCAAGCTTTCATTCCCACTCCAACACAGTCCAAAGACCAACCACTGCATACACACAGCAAAACAAGCGATTCACAGCTCTAGGGAAGAAAATCAAACACCACAAAACAACTGAGCTAACAATTTGGGTAATACGCAGCCCTGACTGGGAAATTTGATTCCTGAGTCGTTCTTGGCCCTATCGTGGCCAAAGAAATTCAATAAGAACCCATAGCAACCAAAAAACGTAAATGAATCCACAACAAACCAAAATCATGGGGAAAACAACGACAATAGATTTCTCAGCTGCGTGAGGAAGGAAAAACAACCCACGTGGAGGTGAATTCACATGGTCAGACCCACAACGAAGAGAAATACACGCAGAAAAATTCCCCAACCATGAAATTCACACACACAGCAAAATCGTTCACGTGAGGCCTCTCTCCCAGCTCTCTGCGTGAGTAAAAATGCCAAGACCTGTGCATGAGGAGAAGAAAAAAACTGTCTCTACATGAGGATGGGCAAGAATGAAAGAATGACCACATGAGGGTGAAATATTCTACTGGTGGAGTGTGCATGTGGGCAAGGACTGACATTCCTGCCACACACCACTGCCCAACAATGACTTCCCAACTAACATCAGAGGTTTTAATTTGGTAGTTGACTGATTGAGACAAGGGAAGGTGAGTAAGTCAAAAGGGGTGGGTGGCAACTAAATGGGTTTAACAGTTGACACTTGGATTTTCCCCATTGGCCCAAAGTTTAATAATTCCACCTCTTATCCTTAAGAAAATCATGCCCTTTTCATCATGGTTGCATTGACATAGCTGGTTGGGGATTTTAATTAAAGTGCATAATTACATCATGCCAAAATTATAATGTGTTGGATATCACAATATACCATCGGCAACAATTTTAATCACCAGAACATTAAACGCTAAATAAATGGTGGGGATTTTACCTTTCAAGCTCCACACCATGATTAATTACAATATATACATCATATGCATTTAATGCAAATGGGGTCAAAACTGAGGTGTTACAACAATACATATATTGTTATGGTTTTGGGTGAACCTATTACATAACAACGACTAAATCAAGTGGGTTTGATCCTGGTTGATATTAATTGTTGGAAATATTAATCACTTGTAGATCTGTACCTAACTCTCAGCTGACTCAGTCAGAGTCTGTATCAGTCAAGATCTTGACGATCAGTCTGACAAGAGGGAAGGCTCCATGATTCGACAATGTAAACCAATCAAATTTATTTCTGAAGCTAAGTTGTTAGGTAGATAGTTATTATTGTCTTTAATGGTGAGTCAATCGACTCATGTAGAAGCAATTTTCAGGTTGCCTATAAATAGAAGAAGGAGATTGTAAAATTAAGTTAGTCACTAGACGCAATAGAGAGATAGAGGAACTCAGGGTGAGAAAAGAGAAGTCGAAGCCCAAGCTTCTTTGTATGTGATTTAGCTGAAGAGACGAAGCTCTTTAAAAGGATCATTTGATGAGTTGACAAGTCTGGACAGACAATTAAGTGAAAGATAAAAGAACCATAAATTTCTCACCGCGTGAAAGTTCCAAGTTTTACGGCACATTGGTCGACTCAAGTATTCCTACATATTTGGGCATATTTTTTATAAGTTCTTTGGAATTCTTAATGTGTTCATTTTTACTTATTCTTACTCACGGGTGAAAAGCATTTGTAATTTCTTAAGTCTTTTAGACTAAGAAACATACTCTATATATTTTGACCAAAGTGAACTGACAAGGTCGGTTGAGTCAGCCGACTTGAGAGGTCAAAGAGGTAAGCCGACTTGAGAGGTCAAAGAGGTCAGCCAACTTAGAGGTCAAAGTTAGTAGAACTGATAAGTCGAAGTAAATCAGTTGAGTCGAAAGGCTGACTAAAGTTGATAGACTTGTCTAGTTGGGAGATAGACAAGTTTCACCTGACAAGTGGAAAAAAGAAAAAGAGGTCGACATGAAAAAATAAAAATTGAATTTTGATATTAACTGAGCAGTAAACTCAGTTTAGTCGGCTTGGTTTTGGCTAATTGGTATCAGAGCAAGGTTTATATCAGAGGAAGGTTTATATCACTACAAGGTTTAGGAAATAAATCTTGTCTTAAAACGTGGAAAATTAATTTTCTAAGGAAAGTTAATTAAACATTAAAAATGGCTTCCACTTCAGGTTCATTGCAAACTCCAATTTTTATAGGAAATAATTTTGAATATTGGTCTTTAACAATGAAGGCTTTATTCATAGATCAAGATGTCTGGGAAATAGTCTAGCATGGTTATGCAGAACCAGCAAAGATGACAGCATATAAAAATCTCACACAGGATGAGAAAGATGTCTTGATGGAACAGAGGAAGAAAGATGGAAAGGATTTGTTTTACATACATCGAGCTGTGCATGAGAGCATACTCCCAAGAGTAGCAGAAAAAACTAATGCTAGGAAGGCATGGGATACATTGGAGACTTCCTACCAAGGTTTGGATAAGGTAAAGGCATCCAAGCTTCAGATTCTGAGAAGAGATTTTGAATCTATGTCCATGAAAGATTTAGAGACTGTAGACTCATTCTACACCAGAGTTGTTGAGTTGATAAACCAACTGAAATCTCATGGAGAAGCCATAGAATACCAAATGGTTGTTGAAAAAATTCTCAGAAGTCTTCCCCCAAGATTTGAAAACTTGGTTGTGACCTTGGAAGAACACATAGACATGTCGACATTTACCATTGATGAGCTGCAAGCTTCACTCATCAATCATGAACACAGAATCAGTAGAACCCAAACATCATCAGAAGGTGTATTCACAACACAGTCATCCATAAGTCGTGGTAGAGGCAGGGGGAGAAACAACTTCAGAGGTAGAGGAAGAAGTTCTTCAAGAAGAGGACGAGGCAAAAGTCCTTCAAATGTCGGTGGTAGAGGAGAAAATAAGAACCCAAGTCAGCCAAGTGGCCAGAGGTTGGATAAATAAAAAATCCAATGTCATTATTGTAAGAAATTTGGTCATTATGCATATGAATGCAGGAAGAAAAAATATGACAAAGGAAGACAAAGCCCAAATCAGTTGACCAGCACCAGCACTTCAACAAGTGCAATGTTAATGGCATTGACATCTCCACTCAAATGCAATGTTGTTCAAGAAAGTCCACATGACATATGGTACTTAGATTCGGGATGCAAAATCACATGACTGGTAATTTAAATTTGTTTTCCAGTCTAGACAATTCAGTTAAAACTGATGTTACACTTGGAAACAATGTCCAAGTTACTGTCTTAGGAAAAGGAACTGTTGATGTTCTAACCAAACAGGGGGAGAGTAAGTATATCCCTGATATCTATCATGTCGAAGGTCTGAAACATAATTTGTTAAGCATTGGACAGTTGATACAAAAATTCTACAGAGTCTACATGGAAGATGATCACCGTGTGATCAAAGACAAGCGTCCAAGCGACCAACTAATAGAAAAAGTGTCAATGACAAGCAATCGCTTGTTTCCATTGAGGATAGTTCCCGACATGAAAGGGAAGACAAAAAAAGGAGCTACATTCAAGGCGGAAAGTAAAGAAACAGTCGAGCTCCTAGACAAGAAAGACAATGGCAGCGCTAATTTGCAAGCTGCATTTCAGACAGAAGTTCAGGATGAATCCTGGTTGTGGCATTTCAGATTTGGACATCTGAATTTTAGTGGGCTGAGGTTACTGCACACAAAGAATATGGTAAAATGATTACCATTGATCGACAGTCCAGAGAGGGTTTGTGAAGGTTGCATTTTTGGCAAGCAACACAGAGAGAATTTCCAGTCAGAAATTCCTATAGATCACGCACACCACTTGAAATTGTGCACTCTGATATTTGTGGTCCAATGCAGACATCATGCATTGGTGGCTGCAAATATTTTCTAACTTTTATTGATGACTACTCAAGAAAAACATGGGTATATTTCTTGAAACATAAATCTGACGCATTTAGTTATTTTCAGCAGTTCAAGGCACTCATGGAGAACCAGAGTGAACATCACATCAAGATCTTAAGGACCAACAGAGGAGGTGAATATGTTTCAAATGAATTTCTAAATTTTTGCAAGACCCATGGCATACAGAAGCAATTCACTGCACAGTATACACCTCAGCAGAACAGTATTTCTGAAAGAAATAATAGAACCATCATGGAGATGGCACGCAACATGTTGGCATCTAAGCATTTTCCAAATGAATATTGGGGTGAAGCAGTCGCAACTACCATATACATTATGAACTAGTGTCCGACAAAGAGTGTGAAGAACAAAGTTCCCCAAGAAGCATGGACAAGTATGAATCATAGTGTTTCACATTTAAAAGTTTTTGGTTGTGTTGCATATGCTCATGTTCCAGATGAGCTGAGAAGGAAGCTAGACAAGAAGGGACAGAAATGTATTTTTGTCGGTTATTCTAAAGACACAAAAGCATACAAGTTGTATGATCCTGTCACAAGGAAAGTGATAATCAGTCAAGATGTTCAATTTGTCAAGAATGAATCATGTGATGGAACCGTCGACATAAATGTCAATATTGTGTCGAATGTCAACAATGATGATATGGAAGAGGAAGTGGTTCAAACACCACATGTAATTCAACTGGTCGCAACACCATCGACTCCCATGACACCATGACGTGGTTCATCACTAGGACCATCGACACAAGTAGCAGCTCAAGCTACACTGACAAGTACACAAAGATCACAACAGGCTCCATAAAGCATTTCGTCAAGGTCAACATCGACAAAACCGGTGAAGACAAGAAGTCTGCGCGGAGAGATATATGAAACTGGTACACCAAATTCATTCTCTCTCTTTGCATTATTTTCTCCTATATATGATCCGCTAACATTTGAAGAATTTGTTGAAGAAGAAGTATGGGCACAAGCCATGGATGAAGAAATATAATGCATTGAGAAGAACCATAAATGGGAACTGGTTGATGTACCAAAAGACAAAGAAAGATGTTGATGGGAATGTGCAAAAGCACAAAGCAAGAATGGTAGCAAGAGGGTTCACTTAGAAACCCGGCATCGACTTCAATGAAACATTTGCACCTGTTGCATGCATGGATATAGTCAGAATAGTCTTGGCCTTTGTTGCACAAAACAAATGGCATGTTCATCAAATGGATGTCAAGTCGGCATTGTTAAATGGCTATCTAGAAGAGGAAGTATACGTGGAACAGCCACAAGGGTATGAAGTTCCAGGTCAAGAGAATAAAGTGTACATACCGAAAAAGGCACTCTATGGGTTGAAGCAAGCTCCTAGATCTTGGTACAGTCGGATTGATTTCTATCTCACTGAAAATGGATTTCACAGAAGTGAAAGTGAGCTGACATTGTACACCAAAGTGAATAAGAAAGGTAAGATGTTAATTTTCTGCCTTTATGTAGATCATTTAATATTTACTGGTGATTTTCGCATAACATATTTTAAAGCAGTCATGGAAAGTGAATTTGAAACGACTGATCTGGGGCTTATGAAGTTTTTTTTGGGAATTGAAGTTCAATAGTTTGAAAGTGGTATTTTTATATCACAGAGAAAGTATGCAAGTGAAGTTTTAAAAAGATTTAACATGTCTAATTACAAGACATCCCCAACAACAATAATAACAGGTTTAAAATTGAGCAAGGATGATGAAGGGTCCACTGTCGATCCTACACTGTTCAAAAGGCTTGTTGGAAGCCTTATGTATTTGACAGCGACAACACCAGACATCATGTATGGAGTAAGTCTGATCTCAAGGTTCATGGAGTCACCAAAAGACTCACATTGGAAAGCAGGTAAAAGAATTATGAGGTATTTAAGTGGCACAAAAGACCTTGGTATTATGTATTCAACCTCAAAAAATTTTAAACTCATTGGTTACACTGATAGTGAAAATGGAGGCAGCATAGATGATAGGAAAAGCACATTTGGGTACACACTTTATTTTGGTATAGGTGTTGTTTCATGGGCTTCAAAGAAACAACCCATAGTAACTCTATCTTTAGCTGAAGCAGAGTATGTTGCAGAAACAAGTGCTGCATGTCAAGCTGTCTGGATGAGGAGGGTGTTAAAATACTTGTCATAGAACCATCAAGAATCGACAACCATATTCTGCGACAACAACTCAGCCATAGCATTATCAAAGAATCATGTGTTTCACAAGAGAACCAAGCAAATCGACACAAGGTTTCATTTCATAAGAGAGTTGGTGAACAACAAAGAAATTTGTTTGGAATTTTGCAGGTTTGAAGATCAACTTGCAGACATCTTTATGAAGCCATTGGCAAAGGAAACATTCCATTATCTGCATAGTTATCTTGGAATGACAAGTTCTCCACAGTGAACTCTATCATAAACAAAGCATGTCTAAGCTCTGAAACATTTTGTCAATTTTGTTTTAAAAAATTCCCCATCTACTCATAATTAAGGCAGAGTGCTAGAAATATTAATCACTCACATCTCCGTACCTAACTCTCAGCCAACTCTGTTAAAGTCTATATCAGTCAAGATCTTGTCGATCAATCTGATAATAGGGAAGAGTCCACGATTTGACAATGTAAACCAGTCGAATTTATTTCTGAAGCTAAGTTTTTAGGTAGATAGTTATTACTGTCTATGAGTCAGCCGACTCATGTAGAAGCAATTTTCAGGTTGCCTATAAATAGAAGGAGATTTTAAAATTAAGTTAGTCACTAGACGCAATAGAGAGACAGAGGAACTCAGGGTGAGAAAAGAGAAGTCAAAGCTCAAGCTTCTATGTATGTGATTCAATCGAAGAGCCGAAGCTCTGTAAAGGATCAATCGGTGAGCTGACAAGTCTCGACAGACAATTAAGTGAAATATCAAAGAACCCATAAATTTCTCACCGCGTGAAAGTTCCAAGTTTCATGGCACATTGGTCGACTCAAGTCTTCCTACATATTTGGGCATATGTTTTTATAAGTTCTTTGGAATTGTTAATGTGTTCATTTTTACTTCATCTTACTCATTGGTGAAAAGTTTTTGTAATTTTTTAAGTCTTTTAGACTAAGGAACATACTCTGTAGATTTTGACCAAAGTGAACTGACAAGGTCGGTTGAGTCAACCGACTTGAGAGGTCGAAGAGGTAAGCCGAATTGAGAGGTCAAATAGGTCAGCCGACTTAGAGGTCAAAGTCAGTAGAACCGATAAGTGGAAGTAATCAGTTGGGTCAAAAGGCCGACAAAAGTTGATAGACTTGTCTAGTCGGGAGACAGACAAGTTTCACTCGACAAGTGGAAAAAAGAAAAAGAGGTTGGCATGAACAAATAAAAATTAAAGTTTAATATTAACTGAGTGGTAAACTCAAGTTTAGTCGGCTTGGTTTTGGCTAACATTAATCAATCGGGGGTTCTTTTTAGACTTGGTAAATTTGAAAACATTGAGATGGCGGATGCAACTAGGAACATAAAACCATGCTTGTACGTCTTCCGCTCATCATTGTCTCTACAAATTTAGCCTTAATAAGTTTGAGATAGAAATTTGAAATATTTTTTGATGCCACTGCAACAAGGGGCATAAAACCAGACTTAGACTTCTGCAGCTCCCGCTTATCTATGTTTTGTCCACCTGCTTGCCTCTCTGGTCTCATATCAACTTGCACTTAGCAAAGCAAAGAGTTCAAAACACTATTTAATGTTATAATTGATTAAAAAATGCATAACATACATTGAAACTCAAACCAAAGAGATCGGCTAAAGACCATTACTGTTCACTTATGACTTTGGAGTTGATACAAAAAGCTTCATTCATTCTCTTCTAGCTAGAACGTAGAATTCTATTTACTATAAAAAAAATGACATTAACTTAGCAAGAAAGAAATAAATAAATAAACCTATTAAATTAGTAAAAAATAGCTTTGGAGTAATATTTCTGGAATGTAACTAAAATGGTTACATATTGATAGCAATCAAAAAACCTTAAAAAAGGTCTGTAGTAATATTTATGGAATATAACTAAAAAGGTTACATATTGAATGCAATAAAAAAACTGCATATTTTCTTTTTACATGGGGAAATGAATTTTCTTTGGCACATTTTCCAAAGTTTCCAATCAAGTATTAACAATTTTAGTGATTAGTGTAACTTTTGGTAAAGGAAATGATGTATCAACAATTTTAGTGATTAGTGTAATTTTTCTTTTTTAAGATGGAGGGGAAATGAGTTTTATTTTCTATTTTCTTTAAGTTTCCAATATTATATCCACAATTTTAGTCATCAATGAAAAATGAAAATTGCCTTAATCAAAAGTATTTATTGAGGTTTCCAAAACAATCATTTAAAAAAATGGAATGATTACATTTAAGAAACAAAAATATTGAATAATTTAATGGTAAAAATGTCACTGTGTTTATGACAAGAAAAATGACAACAAATATAGTTATAAATTCTAAGTAACTAATCATAAACAATGGTTGTTTATGGAATTTTTAATTAAACAAATAACAAATGCCTATATAAAAAGTCAAGCATAACTTTTCACCATCATTTTGGATGGTTAAACAATTTATGGAATGTACTCATTAATGTATCATAAAGTACTTGTTTTTAAGATATATATAATCAATTAAAACAAAAATTAACATTATAAGTTAAATAGCTTGAAAAAAAGAATTATTAAAAATATTTATTTTTTATATTATTATATTAAAATTTTTATAATTGAAAGTAATTTTTAGATAATGATTGAAATATCTTTTATTTTCTAAAATAAATTTAAAAACTAATGAACAATAAAAAAATGTATATATTTGGAAATAGTTTATACATAATTGAAATAATATTGATCACTATAGTTTTAATTTCCAAAAACTTAAGATAAGATCTTAATTTCCCAAAAAGTAAGATAGGATCTCAAAGATTGATCTAACATTTTGTATTTATTTTAAAAACTAATTAAGTTATAACATTTTGTATTTATTTTAAAAACTAATTAAGTTATTATAATTATAGAATCTTAGCTATGGGTTGATTATACTTAGTAAATGATCAAATATCTTAAGGTTCTTAAGTTTTTGCAATATAATATATGGTTTCACCTTAGGTGATTTGGTCCTTCCTTAGGCATGATAGATATATAGTTAAGAAGTATTTACTTTGGTTTTTGAAACTAATGATGTATTGAGCACATATATGGATAATAAAAAATAAAAAGTACAATGTATCAATGATTAAAATATCAATATTAGAAGGGATATATGGTAAATACCACATTTTGTTATTGTGTACTCTAGTAGTTATGTGCTAGTTACAAGGTTCTATGATAACAATGCCATATTTTATAGATTTTATAAATTTTCTTTGCAAGAATTCATGGGCATGTCATGGACACAAGTTTCCACCAAACCCTAGTGTGTAGGAGGAAAAACACTTCACATATCATTATCTATGTCAATAGGGATTATACCTAGAACGATTTGTTGGTTACTCTTATAATAGATTTGTACCACCTTGGAAATGAGCCATTGATGAATTCAAATGTGTATTCCTAACATACTTAAGTAAGATAATACTATCGGGTTAATTGTGTATCCTAGATATGTGTTTCTATAGTATCTTGATCATGGCATATAACTCCCAGCATTCATAATTAATTCATATTGTGCTTAAAAACATTATTAAAAAATGGAAGACCCCATAATTTGCTCTCGAACTATTAAGGAGGTGACATTAAAATCAAGTTAAGAGAATCCCCTATTTTTTAGCTAATAAAATGAATTATGTAAACAATCTAGATAAGATAACTCACCTTGAAATAATAGTAATTTCAATGGTTTACATTTCTTGATCCTCTACCATTGCCATGAACAACCAAAATGTTATTCCCAATTATCTATGATGACCTTACATTAAATTGATTCATATTTCCATTTTTTATGCTAGTAATATACTTATTTTACTATTTAATGGAGTTGTTTCAAAAAAACTCTCTCATCACAAATTCCTGTAGATGGATATTTCAATTGAATATATCATCTTAGAATCATTTTTTTGACTTTTTTCTAATAACATTGCCTACAATTTTTTTTGCGAGGAAATTTTAAAGAATCTCTACTTAATTTGGAGGAATTTTCGCTTTTCCTTGTGTTACAACCGTATCAAATTATTACATATGTATTCCTCCTTGAACCATGTGCAAATCCTCAATCCCCAAACCTAGTGCTACCAAAATTTTAATGGCATCAATATCCCCACTAAAAAATCATGAATACTATTGATACATCATGTTTGGTGCTTTGAGTCAATATTCATAGCCTTTGATTTCTAGAAGCTTCTTTTATAGTTTCCACCTCGAGCATTCTCCTTCATCCATGTACAGGACCCTAAGAACCTAAAAATCCATGTTGACACACATATTAGCACTCTGAGATACATATACCATTGGGATGTCATGTATGATTATTTTAGGTGTAAATCATGACCTTGGATTCCTAGAAGCTTCCTTTAGTGACTAAGCCTTATTCTCCTATCCCAACTATCTCTATATCCCTAAAACCCATAGATATTTCTAAAGCATCATAACGACACAAATATCCCGACTTATAGATGAATAATAACCTCAAGAAATCATGTTTGTTGATTTTAGATGTCATGTTTGGACTTAAATTCCCAAAATATTTCTTTAGTTGTCAAGGAAATTAAGGGGTTTGGACTTGGATACATAGTTCCTTAAATACATAGTTCCAAGGTTTCCTTAGATCCAAAGTTATTGTTAATCTTCCATGGAATTACATTCCCAAAGACCTAGGAAAACTATATATGAATCAAAACCACCAAATGGTACATACATAAAAAGTTCATGGGTCAGTGCAAGAAGATGATGGACCTTTTTGGCGCGTTAGATGCAATAGAAACCTGAAAAATCAGGCATCCTTGGATTTTTTGAGATACTTATGCAAAATATCTTGCATTGAGTAAAAAAAATGAAAAGTAGGAAATTGAATCACCTTTTCGAATATATAACTTTTATGTATCGAAAATTTGCATAGCTATGTCAAATTTCATTTTTCCTAACAGGAACTTTTAATTTTCAGGGAAATTATAAGGTATATGTTTTTGTGGGTGCAGCCTTTGAGGGCCTAAATGATCGAATCAAGATACACAAATTGACATCCATGTAGAGAACCCATAGCACTAGTGCGGCATTATTTTTCGAAAATTAAATTAGTAATTTTTTAATATTTTTATAATTGTCTAAGTGAGAAAACCTCGAAAATGGTACGTGTTTTGTGGGTGCAGCCTTTGAAGGTCTTAATGCAAAATCATGAAATGGGGTTTTAATAGAACGTATAGGTTAGTGTCTACTTGTGCACCATACAATTTTTGTTTGAAGTGATCAAGAATTGAAAAATTTATAGAAGAAACACTACCAGTGTGTTTTTTGAGTTGAGGAGTGATGATAGAAGATAAATAAGAAAAAAATAGAAAAAATTATGCATTCTTGTTAAAATTTAGATATTTAGAATCTGCAAAAAAAACCATATCTGTTTCTAAAATCTCATAAAAAATGGAGGTGTGCAGCACAATCAGACGAACCGTTAAACATGAGCATATTGAAAATATGGATATAATGCTGAATTTGCCATGGTTTATCATACTCCAAGGCACAGGCATGTTGAATCCGAAGCAAAGTACAAAGCAAACACATAGGCATAGGAATTCCATGAAAGCATGGGTGGAGGCTCGGCCTTATCATTTCGATGGAATAAAAATTTGAATTTAACAATACGCGCGCGCGATTTAACACTACAAAACATGTGCGCGTTATATAAACATAAAACGCGAGCGCGTTATGTTCATATAAATCGCATGCGCTATATGTGAAACCAAAAAAATAGTGCCAACCTAATTTTGACATAATGCTTGGGATCATAATGCTTCTATTCTTCAAGTTGGTGTACACTCCACATATAACATAAGGTTTGTAGGTTCATTAATCTAAAATACATCAAATGGTATCACACAAATGATATAGAATGTGTGTGTATACTATTACTACTAGAAGTATTAGTATTAAACTAGTTACTAATTGTACACCGATTGGTGATGGAGAGAGGGATATGGTACATAACGATGCCTAGGGATTTCCACTAGTGACCTACTACAACCTCTTCCATAGCCTTAATGACCTGCTACAATTTTCCAATGCATCATGTCTCCAGTATCATGCCAATAGCGGCAACCTTAGCTCCTTCAATGGCGACATCTGATGCTCCCACAGGTGCTTTATATGATACACAAATAATAAATCCCTCTTGTAGTGAAATAATTCATCATCATCATCATCACCTTCCTCATCATCATCATCACCATCGCCATCATCATTATCCTCATCATCATTATCATCATCCTCATCGTCATCATCAGCTTCATCATCACCATCATCATCATCATCAACATGATCATCATCATCACCATCAACATCATGAACATTATCATCACCATCGTCGTCATCATCACCATGAACATCGTCCTCATCACCACCATTGTCATCATCATCATCATCATCCTCGTCATCATCACCACCTTCCTCATCATCAACATCACCATCACCATCATTATCATCATCAACATCGCCATGATCATCATTATCATCTTCATCATGTCCATCTTCATCATCATCATCTTCACTATCATCACCTTCATCATCACCATCGTCATCATCATCATCATCACCATTGCCATCATTGCCATCATCGTCATCATCATCATCATCACCATCAACATCATGAACATCGTCATCATCATCATCACCATCATCCTCATCATCATCACCATCAACATCATGAACATCGTCATCATCATCATCACCATCATCCTCATCATCATCACCATCAACATCATGAACATCGTCATCATCATCATCACCATCATCCTCATCATCATCACCATCAACATCATGAACATCGTCATCATCATCATCACCATCATCCTCATCATCATCACCATCAACATCATGAACATCATCATAATTCATCATCATCATCATCATCATCATCAACATTCATCATCATTCATCATCACCATCAACATTGTGAACATCATCATCATCCTCATCATCATCACCATCAACATCAACAACATCATCCTCATCATGAACATCATGAACATCATGAACATCATCATCATCATCC
>LPNX010049648.1:49226-95777 GCA_001517045.1 Pseudotsuga menziesii | reverse complement strand
AACTTTATTAAAAGAATAAATTATAAAACATTTAAATTAATATATAAGTTAAGTTTTTTAATTAGAAATTTTCATCTAAATTTTTCTATTTATCAAATAAAATTATAATTTTTCATATTTTCTTTTAATTTAAAAGAAAATTATCTTTATGCCAAAAAATATGATTATTGTTCTTAATCAATAAGTAATATTATTCTAATTAGCCCGCATGGGTATGGCTCATTGGTGGTTCCATTGTTATGAAGTCACTTGTTGTAAATTGGAGGTCATGAGATCAATCCCACCCAGGTTTACCTATGTCCCATGTCTTGCGGCGTGTGTGGGGCAAAAAAAAGTAAGATTATTCTAATTATTTATAAGTTGTATTTGATTTGACTTGACGTAGATAGATTAAGGAGGGGTCTACTCTTTGATTTGTAACACGGTCGAAAATCGATACGCATTGTATTCTTACCAGCTGTATTATGATGGTTGATGCCTCTTGTATTGTATGCTTCGCCTTCTAAAACACCAAGCATGCACAAACTGAAAGAGACACTTCCAGGTTGACTTCACCATGCCTTTTATGGTGAAGAAAACTATAATGAATGTAGCCAAGACGAAGACGAAGGTTTGTGTAGAAGATACAAAGGGATTCATGAGAGTCATGGCTTATAGATGGGTTCTCCTCTTGTTCTCATGTCTTCTCCTTTCAACATTCCTCACACTTGCACAACTCAGAGACATCGAACGTGTATATCAACAATGGATGCCGAATCCCACCACTTCTAGATTGATCATGGCCGAGGCAAGTGTTAGTCCTCTAAGTTGCTATTATCATACATAAAATTAGTGTAAGTGTCATTCTTGCATTTGATAACCATAACCTTTTTTTTTCACTGTTGACAGTCATACCCATGGTAGAGAAAAAATCCTTAAGAAGTCGTAATTGCTTATCAAAATCAGATGGACACCTTGCCAGAAGAACAATATCGTCATCATAAAGAATCAAGATGATGACTATTCCAACTAAGAACATGCCAACACTTTGAACCCTCAAACATTATATATATAATTTAAAATATAAAAAAAACTTTAAAATGTTTTATTTTATTTTATTTATATGTTATTAATTTAAGAATACTGTAAAACCATTTATATAAAAATAAATAAAATTACCTATTAACCTTACTTCTACAGGTTAAAAAATAATTAAAAAGAAACACACAAAAACAAAGAATAGTTACTTTTCTTGTTAAAAAGCATAATTCACTTTTTTTTTTCACCAAAAAAAGACAATATTTGATATAACTATTTGTAAGGTTGTAAAAAAAACATCAATGGAGAGATAAACAGTCAGGAATTATTCACATAATTCGCATGTTCTATACATGCTATCGATAACCTTTCTCGTACACAATTTTTTTTGATGCATTTGTTTTTTAAGGTAATTATTCTATCCACCCATTAATAAATAAATTAAAAAAAATTGTATAATGGATATAACCAAATCAGTGACCCTGATGACAAGGCAAGTATTTCGGTCGAAACGCTTTGGCTCAAAAATATTTCACACCATAAAAACTAGAAATATACATGAAAAAACATATCTTCATTTACACAGCTTTTCTTAAAAGGAGGCCGTTCATCAGAAATTGTATATTATATCAAAGGATTCTTCTAAAATGCAACAAAATAATCTAAACACTTTAACACCATTAATTCCCCAAAATCTGTCCTTATAACTATGCCCTCACTACTCCACCACTACTCGTGCATCTCCATCTCGATTTGCTGTGAAAGTTATCATCTCTACCCTTGTTTATGGCTTTTATTTTATTGATTAACCCAGTGGTAAATTGACTTTCATGCTCTTGTTAAGGTAGAACCCTTTTAGCTACCCACTGTGCTTTTTGGCTTTTAAACTACTAGCCCAAGATATTTATCCTGGGGAGGTGGGTAGTCGAACCGCGTAAACTTAGTAAAAAAGTGAGGATCGTGGCTATATCCTCTTTATTTACTGCCAGCTATGGTGCTGCATTCTCAATGATAAAGGGTACCACTATAATTGATTTCCCAAAGGGCTTAAATTACCACTACCATATCGTTTTTTATATCAATTATTTGAGAGTAACTGTAAAACTTTTTTAAGGACTAATTCTTTGAGATTAAAGGAATAACACAACATCAACCCCATAAATCAACAACTACTTGCTATGTGTATTTACCTCTCCCTAATTCCTAATAAATTTTTCATATCAGTGGAAAGTAACTTTTATGTACTCAACTAAAATTCTTACTCTTTCCATTATTTCCTATATATTTATTCACCTAAACAATGTTAAATGCTTAGGATCCAAACCAAGTATATATTCACCTAATCAATGTTAAATGATTAGGATCAAAACCAACATGAAAAAAACCATTACAGTATTTTCGTCTACCCATTTACTTATTATCTTCTATAAAATATATATATTTACTTCCAATTAATTGGAATGACGTCTCTCTGAAGAACAACCTTACCCAACCATTTGCAACTCATAATTTTATAAAACATACTTAAAATATCTAAAAGTGAATCAGGATTATCACTCAAACTATCTTAAATCCAAGCATCAAACATATTATGACTGTTTCTTTTGAGAAAGGAATTGGGCTTTTGTTCATCCACAAGAATAAATATAAGACATTGTGTAACTAATTAAGAAGATTGTGAATTGTAGTTTTTTTGCTGGGTGTGGGAGATGTAGGAGGCGCACCTTTGTCTACTTCTAGGCAACAAATACCAAACTCAAGCATATAATTCCATAAAACAAGATGCTATTTCCGTCACATGGCAGTCAACCCCTTGTTAAATATATAAAAATTCAAGTAGGTTCTAATGTCCCCAAAAATTGAAAATAAAAATAAAAATTTATAGGCTAGTGAAAACTACCCAAAAGGGATCATTAGTACTCATGCAGAAACATGGATGCTCCTTAAACTTTTAACCTCTTCGGATTCTGCCCATTGTCTTGTTAATCTCTTATCCATTCTGTGACTATTAGTTCGTTTACTTCTTATGTCTTAATTTTGTTATTTAAACTGTCGATCTATCATAGTTACTACTGTCGGTGAATTAATGAATTATTTAGATCATTGTTTTACTCCTGCATAAGTGTACTTTGTTTATTAAACAAAAGCTAACTTAACTTTTTTGATGGGGATAAAGTAGTGGAGTGGTAGGACTTGTTCTCCCATGATGATCTGAGAGGTAAGGTTACTCTTTGTTATGCAGGCTTACTTCATTCATTCAAACTAAGATACCTTATTCATTGATTCACATGTTACTCTTGCAATATCAAGATTATTGGTTACTTGACACAATTCAGTTCTTAATTAAAATTCTCATTCCACCTTGTACTTTTGTCACTATTTCGTTTTACTATTCAGGTACATCCTATGTTTACTAATTATGTGTATTCTTTAAATTACTAAATGTTTATAAATTATCTTACTGTCCTTCCATTATTAATCTCTATATCTTGTTTACCTACTTACTCGTCTCTTGTTTCTATTTTGCACGTTTTACAATGGTGACGAGCTTGTAGACTTATGCTTGTCCTTCCTAGCGATGGCATTATGACATAGTACATTTTCCATACTTCCTAAATGCTACAACCTAGACCTATGACTTGAGCGCATACACTACCTATATGGCTAGCATAAAAGGAAAGTGATAACACTAAAAGCTTGATGCTAAGGGCACACACTATAACGTTATAATATAGTGTTAAGGGAAAACATTGTAACACTATATGATAGTGTTAAAGCTACGCATACCAAAAGGTTGAGACTATGGTATATATACCATGTCAATTGTATTGAGCATGCACTGACTTTTAAGGGGTGGCAAAACCATATTATAGAGGGTTTAACATAAGAAAAGTTTGATATGATGTTGGTCCATGATCTTATGGTTGGGGTTTATGGTGGGGTTAATGGCCCCCAGCTGCTACCATTAATTCCATCGAGGTTGGTGAAAACCCTTGGCAAAGGTATTGGAACTCGTTGTAAGTGCATTATGGTATGGGCATTTTGGTGTAGTGAAGCCTTTGCATGTTTGGAGAATGGAGTCGACCCTAATGATTCAAAGGTAAGCTCGTCCGACTTTGTGTAAAAATGCAAGTGTTTCATTTGGTTTTCTCCATGCCACGGTCATGCTCCTCATGCCATTGTGGGTTTGTTGCAGGTGGAGATGAAGGCACTTCAGGGTTTGCATAGGGCTATGCTGTCAAGTTGGGATTTATCCTTGATGGCCATGGTAAGCCTGTCAGCAAGAATCCCTTTCCTCCTCTTGTTTTGGGCATTCCTGAGTTGGAAATATTTACTGGGTTGGGGTTTCATGTGCCATTTGGTTACTATGCCTTCGGGGTTTATGTTGTAAATTGCTCTTGTTTTAAATGGACTCTCGTAGAGAGATTTGGGAGTTGCTTGGGCCATGGCTGCACCATTACTTGTAATGGTTCCATAGCTCATAACTTGCCATTAACGTTTTAATTACTTGACTGTCTGACAAAGGGGTTTCGTGCCTTCCTATGTAAATACACTACACATTGGTTTTTAATAGGAAGAATGTAAATGATTTGATATGAAAAACTACAATTTCATTTAGCGTTTGAATACTGTGTAAACTTGGGTTTTGGTATGGTTTATTTACGTACTGCGTTTTATGTGGACTGTAATGGAATCGATCGTGGACTTAAAGCCTTTGGAAATTTACTCTGTGTATAAATTATTATGCTGGCTTATATCAGTTTGCATGACTCTCTATTTGTTTGGTTTATATGTTGAGTAGGGTGCTTCTAGAGCTTAGCCGTTATGCCATGGGCTACACCATTGTAACAATCATGCCGTAGCCCATTGGCTTGCCACCAGGTGCTCTGTGTTAGCATATAAATAGAGTCTTTGTTTTTAAATAGAGTATTTTGTTCTTATTTTGCATTGGCTCAGTTTGGGCATGGGCCATGCCACGAATGGCATGTGCCTCTCCCAATGACTGCGATAGCTTTTTAGTTGGTATTTTAAAAAATGTAAATTGTTTACTTGGAAGAAAAAATAAGGCTGTAACAGCCCCGGGTTATGTCGACCCATGATATTTGTTGGTTTTAAAACGCGACTGTGTGTTTATTTTGAAATCTTGGTTGATGCTGGAACTAGGGTCTTTACGACCTCGCTGTTAATGTAAGCATTGTTTGGGTTTTTAAGGATTGTGGCATAGCTTTAGAGCGTATCCTGTGCATATTAGATATATAGCATGGACTGTAGAGAATGGTTAATAAGATGTTTGGTTATGTGTAGATAGATTTAGAGGGGAATTTTAAAACCCTTCGTGTTTATAATTAATCACTGTAATACTAGGACTATGAATTTAAATACTTGAGTTATGCTAATGGGTACGATCTGGATTGTGGATTTTATATATTAAAATAGAGTTTGATAATGGACCACATGGATGGTCACGATTCCTTCTCTATTTGGTTAATGTTGATTATGTTTATTAAAATTTAATCTTATGAAATATAAATTTGTTTTTACATGTTTAAGTAAAGCAGACCTTAGAAGTTCTTTAATAATTTGTTAGCTTGTTTATTATATAAATTATGTTCTTTAGTTTATAATAAATCAAAATAGTACATAATTTATAAAACTATTTGAAGACTAATATATATATGTAATTCTATATCTATATATATTTAACCTATACTCCTGAACTAAACTTGAATTTAAAAACAACCCTCTGCTGCAAATGGAATATGTCAGCAGAGTATTAAATACAGAGGACACGTTAAAAACATAATACTAATATCAAACCTAGTTAATATAGGAACATTTATGAGAGATGAAACCCTAAACATAAACAACCTATGATTAGTAAATTACAGATACAAACCCTAGCAAATTTTTAACCATAAGACAGAACCATTAGGTTTAGAAATTTCATTGCAGCCATCACTTAACACAAACAGTAATGAAACTTTGGAAAGAAACAGAATAGGCCTTCAAGGGGTTCATACCTGAAATTGAATCTTTGTCAATGGATGCACCTGTACATTTAAATAATCATTGTTAACAAATCAATGCATATATGACCTATGTTTGATGACCAAATCACTTGGGAACTACCACGTTCCTCCCAACCATGACCCAGAACCATTCCTGGTTCTAATCCGGATCCCTCCGAGATGGATTCCATCATGCAAGTAGCTTAGAGCTCCAAAGGTAGGGTTTCCTAATTGGTAATCAGTTCTGGATCAATCCTCCTTTCCTTGCAGGAAAAGTTCTTCAAGAAAACACTTGAGAGCAAAACAGGAAGAATAATGGTTCTCCTAGATAAAAAAAAATTAGAACCCCCAAGCCTTTGCTTGTCTTGAGTCTTTATAGGCAGAATTTTGAGTCAAGGGGGTAGTTAAATCAAGAAATCCTTGATTTCTTGATTTAACCCTTTTTAATTTACTAGCGTAATTTTCAATTCTTAACCTAGGAACTTTTAACTAGCTCGTAGTTAGTCTTTCATAGATATTTCACTAGTTATTAATCTTTTAATGATAAATAATGATTGTGGAGCTTCTCTTCGTTCTTTATTCAATTATATAATTAATCGTAATTAATTCTTTATACATACTATGTATAAAATACATAGTATTAAAATACTTGTTAACACTTGTCTTCAGGCATCATGTGCCATGATCCCTAGACTTAACGACACTTATTTCATGAAGGTCAAGTAGATATATGGCTTAGGTCTACTGGGCTAGGCAACTCTAAACATCCTTGCATGTTGGATTTCCCTCATATAACGTGGTAATTCTTCAGTACTTGATGAGAATACAGAAATTCAAAACTTCATTTAATAACTTGAAAATAAGTATGATGAGATCAATATTATTCCTCCAGTTGTTTTCACTCGAAGGTGATTTTAATATTTTCAATAACCCCTAGGGCTTACTAGAGCCCATACTCAACGCTTATAACAGGGAGTTACAAACATATTACAATTCCAGAGCTCTCCCTCAACACTAAAATCTAGGATGTACTTGTATGATACACCTAGGGATACAATGGCCAAAGATCCAATGCTCCAGAGCTTATGCTCAACACGAACATGTAACGCTCCAAAGATTATGCCCAACACTTCCAATTATATTTCTATGTGTTCCAGAGCCTCTCGCTCAACACAAAACATCTCATCAATCATGTGCTTAAAGGTCCACGTCCAGTACAAACATTTCATCAATCCTGTGCTTCAGGGTCCACGCCCAACACGAAACATATATATACCTATATATCATCAACAATTGACTTATACCCAATATACAAAACAAATCATCATGTTCATATCTAGTGGGGTCTTTGACCCAAAAATAAAAATTAGTGGAAATTTCAACTCAAAATGGGCCTACTAAGGAAAATTAATTTAATAATAGTTAAAATAATAAAATAATATTCATTAATTTTGGAGGAAGAAAAGAAAAAACTATTTTTTTGTTCGTATTTTCGACATATCTCTCTGTGTTTTTACTCAAATTTCGATCAAGAGAGCTCGTTGGATGTGGAATTAAATTCTGCATCCAATGAGTACCCACTCGGCATGCTTTTGGTGGGCCCCACTAGCCCAAAATCAAGAAATACTTGAAAAAAATGTGATGATGATGTCATCATCATGTTTTTAAGGTATTTCTTGATTTTGGGATAGAAGGGCCTGCCAAAAGTATGCCGAGTGGGTACTTGTTGGATGAATAATTTAATTCTACATCTAACGAGCTCTCCCAATTGAAATTTGAGTACAAACACAGAGAGATATGTCAAAAATACGAACAAAAAAAGTAGTTTTTTTTATGATACCTATCCCCAAATTTATATTAAAAAATTGTTTAAGAGGTGTTCCCTTTTTGAATTTTAAATCATTTTGATTGGATAATACCCGATGACATGGAATTTGTGTTATTTTTGGAAGGCCTATTTTAAATTGAAATTTCCTCTAATGACATCAATATAATCATCATGATCAGTAGGCTTATGCCTATAAATGGTAGATCCAAAAATTAGAACATCCCTCCCCACTTAGTACAACACCGTCCTTGGTGTTCTAGGGACTCTGAATGATATCATGAAACAAGGTCGGGTGAGCCTTTCACATGGTGGCATCATTCTCCCTGGTAGCCTCATCTACCTCAAAGTGCTTCCACTGCACTTTCAATTCGACCACAGTGCGCTTCTGAAGTTGTACTTCTCTCTTCTCCAATATATGGAAAGGCTTAGGGGAAAATTCCCCCTCAGGTTCGACTTGTAATAAGGACCAATCAATAACATGCTTAGTGTCATAAACATATTTCTTTAATATAGATGCATGGAATACATTATGAACTCTTACGTGCGCAGGTGATGCTAATTCATAAGCCATTGGTCCTTTCTTGGCCAGAATTTCAAAATGTCCACAAAACCCAGGTTCCAACTTACCACACCTACCTAAGCTCAACGAGATTTATTTTGCTTTCATTTTGCTTGATATTCTTTATCTTTTCTTTTCTTACCCAAATAACATTTTTTATTGTCTTGTGCCTCTTTAAGGTTTCCCTGGACCTTGGTAACTAACTGTTCCAAGTCCAATAACAGGTCAGGCCCTAACATGAGCTGATCCACCAGACTATCCCAACTAACTACGGTCCTGCACTTCCGTCCATAGAGTACCTTGAAAGGACTCATGTTGGCGGAAGCCTGATACCCGTTGTTATATGCAAACTCTACAAGGTGTAGATAATCCTCCCACTTGGTGGGGTTGTTCATGACATACATTCGAAGCATGTCTTCAACAATTTGGTTCACTTTTTCAGTCTACCCACCCGTCTACGGGTGATAAGCAGTGCTAAATTTTAGTTGCATCTCTAATCCAGAGAATAAAGATCTCCAAAAGTTTCCTGTAAACTAACATATCGATCTGAGTAATCACTTTGGATATCCCATGTAATCTAATTATCTATTTCAAGAATATATCATCAATGTTCACAGCCTTGTAGATCGATTTCATGGGGATGAAGTGTGCCGCCTTTGACAACTTGTCAATGACTACGAAGATGGAATCATTTTGATTCTTACTTTTGAGTAAGCCAGTAATAAAATCCATACTAACCTCCCACTTCCATTCTGGAATGGGAAATGGATGTAGCAATCCTAAAGGATGTTGGTGCTCAGCTTTAACTAGCTGGCATTCCTGACATTTCATAATAAAAATTGGAATGTCGACCTTTAACTTAGGCCAGAATAAGTGTCACTTGACAACAGATATCATCTTTTGATATCCTAGGTGCCCCAAGTAGGGTTCCCTATGAAATTCTGTGAGGATGTTGGACTCTATGTCCCCTCCAACTGGAACATACAATCTATCTTTGGACCATAGTAGTCTAGATTCATACACCTTGTATTCCTTCTGTTGTTGAAACAATCGGTCCTCTTGGACCTTCTTGAGGATCTCCACATTAAAAAGGTCAACCTTGTTGGCTGTTCTAATTTTCTCATGCAAATCTACATTAGTTTGACTCAAGGTCACCTCATATACCATATCAGTCCATCAACTCAAAGCATCGGCAAATTTGTTCTCTTTGCCATTAATGTGCTTTAGTTCAAAGTGATACTCACTCAGGGAAGCCAACCATTTTGCTTGCCTTGCATTCAGATCGATTTGATCGAATAGATACTTTAGACTCATATTGTCAGTCTTCAGAAGAGCCTTCCTTCCCATGAGGTAGTGCCTCCACTTCTTCAGAGCGTGGATAATGGTCGCTAGCTCAAGATTGTGTGTGGGATAACTATGTTCATGCTCTTTTAATTTTCGTGATTCATAACAAATCGCATGATCATTTTTCAAGAGGACTCCTCCAAGTCCTTCCTTGCTTGCATCCGTGGATACAATGAAATCCTCATCGGGATCTGCAATCTACAACACTGGTGTAGTCATCAAGAGCTGCTTAAGCTTTTGAATTTTTTTTCACATTTGTCAATCCATAAGAACTTGTTTCCTTTCTTCTGCAAAGCCGTCATGGGGCAAGCGATTCTTGAGAAGTTCTCAATGAAGTTTCGATAATACCCGGCTAAACCCAAAAAAGGACCTAATGTCAGTGACACTAGTCAGGGTCGGCCAATCCTTTATGGCTCGAATCTTTTCCGGGTCCACAACTATTCTTGCGTCAGATACGATGTGACCTAGGTACTGTATTTGTGGTTTGTAAAAATCACATTTACTAAATGTAGAGTAGAGTTGGTGTTCTCTTAACACTCGAAGTACTATGTGAAGGTGTTCTTCGTGTTCCTCTTTATTCTTGGAATAAATGGGAATGTCGTCAATAAAGACTAGTACAAACTTATCCAGATATTTACTGAATATGATGTTCATCATACACATAAAGTTTTTGGGTGCATTTGTCAACTCGAACAACATCACTACAAACTCATAGTGCTCGTACCTTGTACGAAGAGTAGTCTTGGGAATATATTCGTCTCGGATCCATACCAAATTGTACCCAGATCGCAGGTCAATCTTTGAAAATATTTTGGCTCCTCGCACCTGGTCAAAACAAATCATTGATCCTAGGGAGCGGGTAACAGTTTTTTATAGTCATTTTGTTCAATTGACAATAATAAATGCACATTCGCATCGTACCGTCCTTCTTCTTTACGAACAAAATCAGTTCTTCCCAAAGGGACACACTGGGTCGGATATGCCCTTTCTCTAATAATTCCTACAATTACAGTTTCAGTTCCACCAATTTTAGTGCACTCATGCGGTAAGGGGCTTGGGAAGCTAGAACCGATCCGGGGATTTCCTCGGGGAACATGTCCTTCAATTTTTCAAGTATGGGGAAGTCTTCTATATGTTGTTCTCTATCAAACTCTATGTCTCAGATGTTCACCGTAAACAACTTGCATCCCTTCCTGACACACTTCTTCGCTTGTAAGGCAGAGATTTGTCTTACAAAAACTTTCTTTGGGATGCCTTGAACCTTCACTTGGTTCCCTTGGCTATCAGTACACAAGACAGACTTGTGTAGACAATCAAGCATGACACGATGTTGTTCCAACCAGTCCATGCCAATAAGAATATCATACAATCCTAAAGGAAGGATGTTCAGGTTTACCTTAGTAAGGAAACCATTCAAGTTTACTTCACATTCTTTAGCAATTTTCGAAACCTTCCGTTTTGTACTGATGGCTAACTGTACCAACCACGGTTTATTATGCTTTACTTTGCCTAACTTGCACAAATCAACAATCTTAGCTGCAACATAGCTCCGGTAAGCACCGGGATCAATAAGTATTGAAACAGATGTGTTCAAAATCTTACCTTCGATCTCGACCATTGTAGCTTGATGGTCTGCCTGTCGATCATCTAATGCTACATATATTTGTGGGGTTCTCACTATATCCTCAATGGTAGGTTCTTCTTGCAGGTTATGCAAGACGCCATTGTTCTTGTTCTTACAATATTAGGCATAATGCGGCCCGTTTCACTTCCAGCACTTGATCGCTAAAGGGGTAGCATTGGCTTCACTCGCTATTTGTTTATTACCTTTAGGACCTGGTACATAAACTGAACAACACTGTAATTTTTTCCCTGAAACACAAAATTTTTGAAACAACAGTAAAAATTTTTGTTAGTAACAAAATTTAGTAATCATACTTTATTTTCTCTGCATGAATGATTGGTGCGTCGATAACATGCCCATATGTCTCTCAATATTGAAACTGGGCTCTGATACCACTTGTAGTGTCCCCAAAAATTGAAACCATTCAGGTTTACTTCACATTCTTTAACAATTTCCGAAAGGTTCCATTTTGTACCAGTGGCTAACTATGCCAACCATGGTTTATTATGCTTTACTTTGCCTAACTTGCATAAATCAACAATCTTAGCTGCAAAATAGCTCCGGTAAGCACCAGGATCAATAAGTATTGAAACAGACGTGTTCAAAATATTACCTTCAATATCGACCATTGTAGCTTGACGGTATTCATGTTGGTCATCTAATGCTGCATAGATTTGCGGGGTTCTCGCTATATCCTCAATGGTAGGTTCTTCTTGCAGGTTATGCAAGATGCCATTGTTCTTGTTCTTACAATCTTAGGCATAATGCGGCCCGTTGCACTTCCAGCACTTGATCACTAAAGGGGTAGCATTGGATTCACTCGCTATTTGTTTATTAACTTTAGGACCTGGTACATAAACTGAACAGCGCTGTAATTTTTTTCCTGAAACAGAAAAATTTTGAAACAACAGCAAAAAGTTTTGTTAGTAACAAAATTTACTAATCATACTTTATTTTCTCTGCGTGAATGATTGGTGCGCCCTGTAATGTCCCTGGTTTTGACCTTGTTTGCATGATGTATATATTGTAATTAATCGTGGTGAGGAGCTCAAGGAAAAAGCCCCACCATTGATTTGGCTGTGTATGTTTCGGCAAAGGGGATAACTGCCGATGGTATGTTGTGCTATCCAGCACATTTTAATATGGCATCATGTAAACACGCACATCAAATAAAACTAAAACCACAACCAGCTACGGCAATGCAACGTTGAATTAAAAGGGAATGGTTCCAAAGGATAAGGGGTGGGGGATGTCAAACCTTGGTTTGTGGGGGAAAAACCCATGTTTTGTCACCTTGTTGATTTTCCATCTTCCCTTGTCAACCTCTTTAATGTTTTGTTGGGCAGCTGAGGAGTAATGGCTACTGGTGGTTGAGGTAGTTAATGCCTTTGGGAGTGGGGTGGTAGGACTGTTAGTCCTTTGCCCACTTGCCCACTCCACCCACTTTTTCCATTCTTCTCCCTCACGCACTCTTCCCTGGTCAGTTCACTCTACCACGATTTTGGTTTGTTTTTCCTCACGCAGGGGTTTTGGGGCGTTTTTCTGGTCTCACGCAGATTTTTCTTCCTCTCTCCACGAGTTTTTGAGCACCCACAACCTGTAAATTCACGTCCTCCCGACTGCTATGCATTCTCACGCAGAGAATTTCCCTCCCGTTTCTCATTTTCGCGCACAGGAATTTCCTGGGTTTTACCCACGTCATTTTCCTCTGCGAATTGGTGAATAGAGTGGCTGAATCCTTTCCCCATGGATCGAATTGTGGGTTTTGCGTTGATTATTACCCACGCCCAGGCTGGGAGTCTGTAAATTTGTTTCCAGCGTGGTCTGTGTGAGTCTTCCCGTGGCTCAATTGCCTTAGACAAGCTGTTGATTTTCCCCTACTGTAAGTGTGTTTGCTGCTACGTTTGGGAGTTTGTTGTGTGCCGCTTTAGATTTCGTTTGCCCTGTTTAAGCTATGACAGCTAAGTAATTGCCTGAGTGCAATGGTTAGTCTTCGGACTATGCTGGCTTGGATTGTCTGTTGAAAGCCTGTGAAACCCAGCTGTGTTGGTTTGTTGTTTGTGCCCCTTGGCTATGTATAATCCTGCAATTGACCCTTACTCCAGAGGAATCATGCCCAGCTCGGGGGTGGCAGCGTTGCTGAGAGACTGATGAGCATGCTGGCCTATGGTTGGGTGGAACGTTGCAGCGACGTAGCTGGTTGCGAGTGGATTCTTCATCAAAAGATAAGTACTGCTGGTTACTCCATCTCTGTAAATTATATTGATGTTAAATGCTGGAATGTCTATGTTTGCTTCCGCTGATTGTTTGAAGGACTGTGCATCCTTGTATGACGAATTATGCCTGTTATTTAGGCTTTTAATTTCAGCATTGATCTACTCTGTTTTATGTTCATGGGTTGTTTTCCCGGATGTGTTGATGTTTGTCACGTCCTCTTCGCCAGTTGAGGGATGGGGACGTGACACGCCCATAACACACCCATAAGTCTCTCAGTATTGAAACTGGGCTCTGATACCACTTGTAGTGTCCCCAAAAATTGAAAAAAATAAAAATTATAAGCTAGTGAAAATTACCCAAAAGGGATCATTAGTACTCATGCGGAAACATAGATGCTCCTTAAACTTTGAACCTCTTCTGATTCTTCCCATTGTCTTGTTAATCTCTTATTCATTCCGTGACTATTAGTCTGTTTACTTCTTATGTCTTAGTTCTATTATTTAAACTGTCGATCTATCATAGTTACTATTGTCGGTGAATTAATGAGTTATTTATATCATTGTTTTACTCCTGCAAATGTGTACTTTGTTTATTAAATAAAAGCTAACTTAACTTTATTGATGGGGATAAAGTGGTGGAGTGGTAGGACTTGTTCTCCCATGACGATATGAGAGGTAAGGTTATTCTTTGTTATGCAGTCTTACTTAGTTCATTCGAACTAAGGAACCTTATTCATTGATTCACAAGTTACTCTTGCAACATTGAGATTATTGGTTACTTGACACAATTAAATTCTTAATTAAACTTCACATTCCACCTTGTACTTTTGTTACTGTTCCGTTTGACTACTTAGATACGTCCTATGTTTACTAATTATCTGTATTCGTTAAATTACTTAATGCTTATGAATTATCTTATTGTCCTTCCATTATTATTTTCTATCTCTTGTCATTAGAGGAATTTTGAGGTCTAAAATGGTCCTCCTAAGGAAAATAATAAAATAATATTTATTAATTTTGAAGGAAAAAAGAAAAAAACTACTTTTTGTGTTTGTATTTTTAACATATCTCCATGTGTTCTTACTCAAATTTCGATCGGGAGATCTAGTTGTATGCAGAATTTGATTCCACATCCAACGAGTACCTACACTGCATACTTTTGACAGAACCCACTACCCCAAAAACAAGAAATACTTGAAAAACATGATGATGTCATTGTCACATTTTTTCACGTATTTATTGCTTTTGGGGTAGAGGGGTCTATCAAAAGTATGCAGTGTGGGAACTTGCTGGATGCAAAATCAAATTCTGCATCCAACAAGCTCTCTTGATCGAAATTTGAATAAAAACATAGGGAGATATGTCAAAGATACGAACAAAAAAAGTAGTTTTTTAATGACAAATATGTCAATTCAACCATTATGGTTGACTCATTTTATTGGAATTCTATTGGTTCTTGAATTGCAACTCACAAGAACATATTGTTGGTGTGTTTTCTTATAAGGCCGATTTTAGACCCCAAATTTCCTCTAATGTTACCTACTTACTCGTCTCTTGTTTCTATTTTGCAGGTTTTACATTGGTGATGAGCTTGTAGACTTACGCTTGTTCTTCCTAGTGAGGGAATTATGGCATACTATGTTTGTCATACTGACTAAATGGTACAACCTATAGCTATGACTTGAGCGCATACACTACGTATATGGCTAGCATAAAAGGCAAGTGATAACACTAAAAGCTTGATGCTAAGGGAACACATTATAATGTTATAAGATAGTGTTAAGGAAAAACATTGTAACACTATATGATAGTGTTAAAGTTGTGCATACCAAAGAGTTGAGAATATGGTATATATACCAGGTCAATTGTATTGAGCTTTCACTTACTTTTAAGGGGTGGAAAAACCATAGTATAGAGGGTTTAACATAAGACAAGGTTGATATGATGTTGTTCCACGATCTTATGGTTGGGGTTTATGGTGGCATTAATGGCCACCAGCTGGTGCCATTAATGCCATCAGGGTTGGTGAAAACCATTGCCAAAGGTCTTGGCACTCATTGTAAGTGCATTATGGTATGGGCTTTGTGGTGTAGTGAAGCCTCTACACGTTTGGAGAATGGAGCCGCCCCCAACAATTTGAAGGTAAGCTCATTTGGCTCTGTGTAAAAATGCAAGTGTTTCATTTGGTTTTCTCCATGGCATGGTCATGCTCCTCATGCCATTGTTGGTTTGTTGCAGGTGGAGATGAAGGTGCTCTAGGGTTTGCATAAGGCTATGCTGTCGAGTTGGGATTTATCCTTTACGGCCATGGTAAGCCTGACAGAAAGAATCACTTGCCTCCTCTGATTTTGGGCATTCCTGAGTTGGAAATAGTTATTGGGTTTTAGTTTCTTGTGGCACTTGGATACTCTGCCTTTAGGGTTTATGTTGTAAATTGCTCTAGTTTTAAATGGACTCTTGTAGAGAGCTTTGGTATTTGCTTGGGCCGTGGCTGCACCATTAATTGTAATGGTTCCATAGCTCACAGCCTACCATTAAATTTTTAATTACTCGACTATCCGATAAAAGCGTTTCCTTCCTCTTTGTGTAAATACACGGCACATTGGTTTTTAATATGAAGACTGTAAATGATTTGATGTGAAAACCTACAATTCGTTTAGTGTTTGAATACTATGTAAACTTGGGTTTTGGTAAGGTTTATTTACTTACTATGTTTTATGTGGACTGTAATGGAATTGATCGTGGCCTTACAGCCTCTTGAAATTTACTCTGTGCATAAGTTATTATGTTGGGTTATGTCTGTTTGCACAGCTCTTTGTTTATTTGGTTTATATGTTGAGCAGGGAGATTCTAGAGCTTAGGCGTCATGCCATGGGCTGCACCATTGTCACAATGGTGCCATAGCCCATTGGATTGCCAACATGTGCTATGCGTTAGCTTATAAATAGATCCTGTGTTTTTAAATAGAGTATTTTGTTCCTAGTTTGCATTGGATTAGTGTGGGTGCAGGCCATGCCATGAATGGAATGTGGCTCTCCCAATGAATTTGATAGATTTTTAGTTGGTATTTAAAAAAATGTAAATTGTTTACTTGGAAGAAAAAATAAGGCTGTAAGAGCCCGGGGTTATGTTGACCCATGATATCGATTGGTTTTAAAATGCGACTGTGTGTTTAGTTTGAAATCTTAGCCGAGGCCGTAACTAGGGTATTTACGACCTCGCTATTAATGTAAGTGTTGTTTGGGTTTTAAAGGATTGTGGCATAGCTTTAGAGCGTACCATGTACGTATTAGATATCTATAATGGACTGTAGAGAATGGTTAATACGATGTTTGGTTATGTGTAGATAGATTTAGAGACTTTTAAAACCCTTTGTGTTTATAATAGATGACTGTAATACTAGGACTGTGAATTTAAATACTTGAGTTATGTTCATGGGTACGATTTGGATTGTAGATTTTATATATTAAAATAGAGTTTGACAATGTACCACATGGATGGTCACGATGCCTTCCTTGTTTGGTTAATGTTGATTATGTTTATTAAAATGGAATGCTATGAAATTTAAATTTGTTTTTACATCGTTAAGTAGAGCTGACCTTAGAAGGTCTTTTATAATTTGTTAGCTTGTTTATTATATGAATTATGTTCTTTAGTTTATAATGAATAAAAATAGTACATAAATTATAAAACTATTTGAATACTGATATATACATGTAATTCTATATCTATATATATTTAACCTATACTCCTGAATTAAACTTGAATTTAAAAACAACCCTCTGCTGACAAATAGAATATGTCAACAGAGTATTAAATACAGAGGACAAGGTAAAAACATAATACTAAGATCAAACCTAGTTATTATAGGAACATTTATGAGAGATGCAACCCTAAACATCAACAGCCTATGATTAGCAAATTACATATATAAACCCTAGCAAATTTTTAACCATAAGACAGAACCATTAGGTTTAGAAATTTCATTGGAGCCATCACTTAACACAAACAGTAATGAAACTTTGGAAAGAAACAGAATAGGCCTTCAAGGGGTTCATACCTGAAATTGAAGCTTTGTCAATGGTTGTACCTACACACTTAAAATAACCATTGTTAACAATTCAATGCATATATGACCTATGTTTGATGACCAAATCACTTGGGAACTACCATGTTCCTCCCAACCATAACCCAGAACCGTTTGTGGTTCTAATCCGGATCCCCCCGAGATGGATTCGAACATGCAAGTAGCTTAGAGCTCCTAAGGTAGGGTTTCCTAATTGGTAATCAGTTTTGGATCAATCCTCCTTTCCTTGCAGGAAAATTTCTTCAAGAAAACACTTGACAGCAAAACAGGAAGAATAATGGTTCTCCTAGATAAAAAACATTAGAACCCCTAAGCCTTTGCTTGGCTTGAGTCTTTATAGGCATACTTTTGAGTCAGAGGGGTAGTTAAATCAAGAAATCCTTGATTTCTTGATTTAAACCTTTTTAATTTACTGGGGTAATTTTCAATTCTTAACCTAGGAACCTTTAACTAGCTCGTAGTTAGTCTTTCATAGATATTTCACTAGTTATTAATCTTTTAATAATAAATAATAGTTGGTGGAGATTCTCTTCCTTCTTTATTCAATTATATAATTAATCGTAATTAATTCTTTATACATACTAGGTATAAAATACATAGTATTAAAATACTTGTTAACACTTGTCTTCAGGCATCATGTGCCATCATCCCTAGACTTAATGACACTTCTTTCATGAAGGTCAACTTGATAGATGGCTTAGTTCTACTAGGCTAGGCAACTCTAAATATCCTTGCATGTTGGATTTCCTTCGTATAACGTGGTAATTCTTCAGTACTTGATGAGAATACAGAAATTCAAAATTTCATTTAATCGCTTAAAAATAATTATGATGAGATCAATATTATTCCTCCAGTCGTTTTCACTCGGAGGTGATTTTAATCTTTTCAGTAACCCCTAGTGCTTACTAGAGCCCATACTCAATGTTTATAATAGGGAGTTACAAACATAGTGCAATTCCAGAGCTCTCCCTCAACACTAAATGCTAGGATGTACTTGTATGATACACCTAGGGATACAATGGCCAAAGATACAATCCTCTAGAGCTTATGCTCAACACCAACATGTAATGCTCAAGAGCTTATGCCCAACACTTCCAATTATATTTATATGTGTTCCAGAGCTTTATGCTCAACACAAACGTAAGTACTCTCATGTGTTCCAGAGCCTCTCGCTCAACACAAAACATCTCATTGATCATGTGCTTAAAGGTCCACATCCAACACAAACATTTCATCAATCATGTGCTTCAGGGTCCACGCCCAACACAAAACATATATATACCTATATATCATCAACAATTGGCTTATGCCCAATATACAAAACAAATCATCATGTTCATATGCAGTGGGGTATTCAACCCAAAAATAAACATTAGTGAAAATTTCAACTCAAAATGGGCCTCCTAAGGAAAATTAATTTAATAATAGTTAAAATAATAAAATAATATTCATTAATTTTGGAGGAAGAAAAGAAAAAAACTATTTTTTTGTTCATATTTTTGACATATCTCCCTGTGTTTTTACTCAAATTTCGATCAGGAGAGCTCGTTGGATGCGGAATTAAAATTTGCATCCAATGAGTACCCACTTGGCATACTTTTTGGCGGGCCCCGCTATCCCAAAATCAAGAAATACTTGAAAAAATGTGATGATGATGTCATCATCATGTTTTTCATGTATTTCTTGATTTTGGGATAGAAGGGCCTACCAAAAGTATGCTGAGTGGGTACTCGTTGGATGCATAATTTAATTCTGCATCCAATGAGCTCTCCCGATTGAAATTTGAGTAAAAACACAGGGAGATATGTCGAAAATATGAACAAAAAAAGTAGTTTTTTTTATGATACCTATCCCCAAATTTATATTAAAAAATTGTTTAAGAGGTGCTCCCTTTTTGAATATTAAAGCATTTTGATTGGCTAATACCTGATGACATGGAATTTGTGTTATTTTTGGAAGGCCTATTTTAAATTGAAATTTCCTCTAATGACATCAATATAATCATCATGATCAGTAGGCTTATCCCTATAAATGGTAGATCCAAAAATTAGAACATTACATCCCTCCCCGCTTAGTACAACACCGTCCTTAGTGTTCTAGGGACTCTGAATGATATCACGAAACAAGGTGGGGCGAGCCTTTCTCATGGTGGCATCATTATCCCAGGTAGCCTCATCCACCTCAAAGTGCTTCCACTGCACTTTCAATTCGACCACAATGCACTTCTGCAGTTGTACTTCTCTCTTGTCCAATATATGGAAAGGATTAGGGGCAAATTCCCCCTCAGGTTCCACTTGTAATAACGACCAATCAATAACATCCTTAGTGTCATAAACATATTTCTTTAATATAGATGCATGGAATACATTATGAACTCTTATGTGCACAGGTGCTGGTAATTCATAAGCCATCGATCCTTTCTTGGCCAGAATTTCAAAAGGTCCAAAAAACCCAGGTGCCAACTTACCACACCTACCTAAGCTCAATGAGATTCGTTTTGCTTTCACTTTCAAGTAGACATGCTCACCTAATTGATATTCTTTATCTTTTCTTTTATTATCTGCATAAATTTTTTGATGGTCTTGTGCCTCTTTAAGGTTTCCGTGGACCTTGGTAACTAACTATTCCAAGTCCAATAATAGGTCAGGCCCTAACATGAGCCGATCCACCCGACTATCCCAACTAACAAGGGGCTGCACTTCCGTCCATAGAGTACCTCAAAAGGACTCATATTGGCGGAATCCTGATACTCGTTGTTATATGCAAACTCTGCAAGGTGCAGATAATCCTCCCACTTGGTGGGGTTGTTCATGACATACATTCAAAGCATGTCTTCAATAATTTGGTTCACTTTTTCAGTCTGCCCACCCGTCTGCGGGCGATAAGCAGTGCTAAATTTTAGCTACATCTCTAATCTAGAGAGTAAAGATCTCCAAAAGTTTCCTATAAACTTAACATCTCGATTTGAGATAATCACTTTGGGTATCCCATGTAATCTAATTATCTCTTTTAAGAATATATCAGCAATGTTCACAGCCTTGTAGATCGATTTCATGGGGATGAAGTGTGCCTCCTTTGACAACTTGTCAATGACTACGAAGATGGAATCATTTTGATTCTTACTTTTCAGTAAGCCAGTAATAAAATCCATACTAACCTCCCACTTCCATTTTGGACTGGGGAATGGCTGTACCAATCCTATAGTATGTTGGTGCTCAGCTTTAACTAGCTGGCATTCCTGACATTTCATAATAAAAATTGCAATGTTGACCTTTAACTTAGGCCAGAAGAAGTGTCACTTGACGACAGATATCATCTTTTATATCCCAGGTGCCTCGAGTAGGGTGCCCTATGAAATTATGTGAGGATGCTGGACCAAATGTCCCCTTCAATTGGAACATACAATCTATCTTTGGACCATAGTAGTCTGGATTCATTGACCTTGTATTCCTTCTGTTGTTGAAACAATCGGTCCTCTTGGACCTTCTTGAGGATCTCCACATAGAACGGGTCAACCTTGTTGGCTGTTCTAATTTTCTCATGCAAATCTACATTAGTTTGACTCAGGGTCACCTCATATACCATATCAGTCCATCGACTCAAAGCATCGGCAAATGTGTTCTCTTTGCCGTTAATGTCCTTTAGTTCAAAGTGATACTCACTCAGGGAAGCCAACCATTTCGCTTGCATTGCATTCAGATCGGGTTGATTGAATAGATACTTTAGACTCATATTGTCAGTCTTTAGAAGGGACTTCCTTCCCATGAGGTAGTGCCTCCACTTCTTCAGAGCGTGGATAATGGCCACTAGCTCAAGATTGTGTGTGGGATAATTCTATTCATGCCCTTTTAATTTTCGTGATTCATAACAAATCGCATGATCGTTTTTCAGGAGGAATCCTCCAAGTCCTTCCTTGCTTGCATCCGTGCATACAACGAAATCCTCATTGGGATCCGCAATCTGCAACACTGGTGTAGTCATCAAGAGCAGCTTAAGCTTTTGAATTTTTTTTCACGTTTGTCAATCCATAAGAACTTGTTTCCTTTATTTTGCAAAGCCGTCATGGGGCAAGTGAATCGTAAGAAGTTCTCAATGAAGTTTCGATAATACCCAGCTAAACCCAAAAAGGACCTAATGTCAGTGACACTAGTTAGGGTGGGCCAATCCTTTATGGCTCGAATCTTTTCCGGGTCCACAACTATTCTTGCGTCAGATATGATGTGACCTAGGTACTGTATTTGTGGTTTGTAAAAATCACATTTACTAAACATAGAGTAGAGTTGGTGTTCTCTTAACACTCGAAGTACTATGTGAAGGTGTTCTTCATGTTACTCTTTATTCTTGGAATAAATGGGAATGTTGTCAATAAATACTAGTACAAAATTATCCAAATATTTACTGAATATGATGTTGATCATACACATAAATTTTTTGGGTCCATTTGTCAACTCGAACAACATTTCTACAAACTCATAGTGCTCGTACCTTGTACGAAAAGTAGTCTTGGGAATATATTTCTCTCGGATCCATACCGGATGGTATCCAGATCGCAGGTCAATCTTTCAAAAGATTTTGGCTCCTCGCACCTAGTCGAAACAAATAATTGATCCTAGGGAGCGGGTAACGGTTTTTTATAGACATTTTGTTCAATTGACAATAATAAATGCACATTCGCATCATACCATCCTTCTTCTTTATGAACAAAATCGGTGCTTCCCAAAGGGACACACTCGGTCAGATATGCCGTTCCTCTAATAATTCCTACAATTGTAGTTTCATTTCCACCAATTTCGGTGCACTCATGCAGTAAGGGGCTTGGAAAGCCAGAACCGATCCGAGGATTTCCTCGGGGAACATGTCCTTAAATTTTTCAAGTATGGGGAAGTCTTCTATATGTTGTTCTCTATCAAACTCTATGTCTCGAATGTTCACCGCAAACAACTTGCAGCCCTTCCTGACACACTTCTTCGCTTGTAAGGTAGAGATTTGTCTTACAGAAACTTTATTTGGGGTGCCTTGAACCTTCACTTGGTTCCCTTGGCTATCAGTACACAAGATAGACTTGTGTAGACAATCGAGCATGACACGGTGTTGTTCCAACCAGTCCATGCCAATAAGAATATCATACAATCCTAAAGGTAGGATGTTCAGGTTTACCTTAGTAGGGAAACTGTTCAGGTTTAGTTCACATTCTTTAACAATTTCTGAAACCTTCCATTTTGTACTGGTGGCTAACTATACCAACCACGATTTATTATGCTTTACTTTGCCTAACTTGCATAAATCAACAATCTTAGCTGCAACATAGCTCCGACAAGCACCAGATCAATAAGTATTGAAACATATGTGTTCAAAATCTCATCTTTGATCTCGACCATTGTAGCTTGATGGTCTACCTATCGGTCATCTAATGCTGCATAGATTTGTGGGGTTCCCACTATATCCTCAATGGTAGTTTCTTCTTGCAGGTTACGCAAGACACCATTGTTCTTGTTCTTACAATCTTAGGCATAATGCGGCCTGTTGTAGTTCCAACACTTGATCGCTAAAGGGTTAGCATTGGCTTCACTCGCCATTTGTTTATTACCATTATGACCTGGTACATAAACTGAACAACGTTGTAATTTTTTTCTTGAAACACAAAATTTTTGAAACAACAACAAAAATTTCTGTTACTAACAAAATTTACTAATCATACTTTATTTTCTCTGCGTGAATGATTGGTACACCCATAACACGGCCATAAGTCTCTCAGTATTGAAACTGGGCTCTGATACCACTTGTAATGTCCCCAAAAATTGAAAAAAATAAAAATTATAAGCTAGTGAAAACTATCCAAAATGGATCATTAGTACTCATGTGGAAACATAGATGCTTCTTAAACTTTGAACCTCTTATGATTCTTCCCATTGTCTTGTTAATCTCTTATTCATTCCGTGACTATTAGTTCGTTTACTTCTTGTGTCTTAATTCCGTTATTTAAACTGTCGATCTATCATAGTTACTACTGTGGGTGAATTAATGAGTTATTTATATCATTGTTTTACTACTGCAAATGTGTACTTTGTTTATTAAATAAAAGGCAACTTAACTTTGTTGATGGGGATAAAGTGGTGGAGTGGCAAGACTTGTTCTCCCATGACGATATGAGAGGTAAGGTTATTATTTGTTATGCAGTCTTACTTAGTTCATTCGAACTAAGGAACCTTATTCATTGATTCACAGGTTGCTCTTGCAACATTGAGATTATTGGTTACTTGACACAATTCAGTTCTTAATTAAACTTCACATTCCATCTTGTACTTTTGTTACTGTTCCGTTTTACTACTTAGGTACGTTCTATGTTTACTAATTATCTGTATTCGTTAAATTACTTAATGCTTATGAATTATCTTATTGTCCTTCCATTATTATTTTCTATCTCTTGTCATTAGAGGAATTTTGAGGTCTAAAATGGGCCTTCTAAGGAAAATAATAAAATAATAGTGAAAATAATAAAATAATATTTATTAATTTTGGAGGAAAAAAGAAAAAAACTACTTTTTGTGTTTGTATTTTTAACATATCTCCCTCTGTTCTTACTCAAATTTCGATTGAGAAATCTAGTTGGATGCATAATTTGATTCCACAACCAACGAGTACCCACACTGCATAATTTTGACAGACACCACTACCCCAAAAACAAGAAATACCTGAAAAACATGATGATGTCATCATCACATTTTTTCAGGTATTTATTGTTTTTGGGGTAGAGCGGTCTATCAAAAGTATGTAGTGTGGGCACTTGTTGGATGCGAAATCAAATTCTGCATCCAATAAGCTCTCTTGATCGAAATTTTAATAAAAACACGGGGAGATATGTCGAAAGTACGAACAAAAAAAGTAGTTTTTTAATGACAAGTATGTCAATTCAACCATTATGGACTCATTTTATTGGAATTCTATTGGTTCTTGAATTGTAACTCACAAGAACATATTGTTGGTGTGTTTTCTTATAAGGCCCATTTTAGACCCTAAATTTCTTCTAATGTTTCCTACTTACTTGGATCTTGTTTCTATTTTGCAGGTTTTACATTGGTGACGAGATTGTAGACATATGCTTGTTCTTTCTAGCGAGGGAATTATGGCATACTATGTTTGTCATACTGCCTAAATGATACAACCTAGAGCTATGAATTGAGCGCATACACTACCTATATGGATAGCATAAAAGGCAAGTGATAACACTAAAAGCTTGATGCTAAGGGAACACATTATAATGTTATAAGATAGTCTTAAGGAAAAACATTGTAACACTATATGATAGTGTTAAAGATGTGCATACCAAAGAGTTGAGAATATGGTATATATACCAGGTCAATTTTATTGAGCCTACGTTGACTTTCAAGGGGTGGAAAAACCATAGTATACAGGGTTTAACATAAGACAAGGTTGATATGATGTTGTTCCATGATCTTATGGTTGGGGTTTATGGTGGCGTTAATGGCCACCAGCTGGTGCCATTAATGCCATCGGGGTTGGTGAAAACCCTTGGCAAAGGTCTTCGCACTTGTTGTAAGTGCATTATGGTATGGGCTTTGTGGTGTAGTGAAGCCTCTACATGTTTGGAGAATGGAGTCGACCCCAACGATTTGCAAGTAAGCTCATTTGGCTCTGTGTAAAAATGCAAGTGTTTAATTTGGTTTTCTCCATGGCATGGTCATGCTCGTCATGCCATTGTTGGTTTGTTGCAGGTGGAGATGAAGGCACTTTGGGGTTTGCACAGGGATACGCTGTCGAGTTGGGATTTATCCTTTACAGTCGTGGTAAGCCTGACGGAAAGAATCACTTGCCTCCTCTCATTTTGGGAATTCCTGAGTTGGAAATATTTACTGGGTTTGGGTTTCTTGTGGCACTTGGATACTCTGCCTTCGGGGTTTATTTTGTAAATTGCTCTAGTTTTAAATGGACTCTTGTAGAGAGCTTTGGCATTTTCTTGGGCCGTGGCTGCACCATTACTTGTAATTGTTCCACAGCTCACAGCCTACCATTAACATTTTAATTACTCAACTATCCAATAAAAGGGTTTCCTTCCTCTTTGTGTAAATACACGGCACATTGGTTTTTAATATGAATACTGTGAATGATTTGATGTGAAAACCTACAAATTGTTAAGTGTTTGAATACTGTGTAAAATTGGGTTTTGGTAAGGTTTATTTACTTACTGTGTTTTATGTGGATTGTAATGGAATCGATCGTGGCCTTACAGCCTCTGGAAATTTACTCTGTGCATAAGTTATTATGTTGGGTTATGTCTGTTTGCATAGCTCTTTGTTTATTTGGTTTATATGTTGAGCAGGGAGCTTCTAGAGCTTAGGCGTTATGCCATGGGCTGCACCATTGTAACAATGGTGCCATAGCCCATTGGATTCCCAACATGTGCTATGTGTTAGCTTATAAATAGATCCTGTGTTTTTAAACGGAGTATTTTGTTCTTAGTTTGCATTGGATTAGTGTGGGTGCAGGCCATGCCACGAATGGAATGTGCCTCTCCCAACGACTGTCATAGATTTTTGGTTGGTATTTTAAAAAATGTAAATTGTTTACTTGGAAGAAAAAATAAGGTTGTAATAGCCCGGGGTTATGTTGACCCATGATATCGATTGGTTTTAAAATGTGATAGTGTGTTTAGTTTGAAATCTTAGCCGAGGCCATAACTAGGGTCTTTACGACCTCGCTATTAATGTAAGTGTTGTTTGGGTTTTAAAGGATTGTGGCATAGCTTTAGAGCGTAGGCTATACGTATTAGATATCTAGCATGGACTGTAGAGAATGGTTCATAAGATGTTTAGTTATGTGTAGATATATTTAAAGGGGACTTTTAAAACCCTTTGTGTTTATAATAGATGACTGTAATACTAGGACTGTGAATTTAACTATTTGAGTTATGTTCATGGGTACGATTTGGATTGTGGATTTTATATATTAAAACAAAGTTTGATAATGGACCACGTGGATGGTCATGATGCCTTCCTTATTTGGTTAATGTTGATTATGTTTATTAAAATGGAATGTTATGAAATTTAAATTTGTTTTACATGGTTAAGTAGAGATGACCTTAGAAGGTCTTTAATAATTTGTTAGCTTGTTTGTTATATGAATTATGTTCTTTAGTTTATAATGAATAAAAATAGTACATAAATTATAAAACTATTTGAATACTGATATATATATGTAATTCTATATCTATATATATTTAACCTATACTCCTGAATTAAACTTGAATTTAAAAACAACCCTCTTCTAACAAATAGAATATGTCAGCAGAGTATTAAATATAGAGGACAAGGTAAAAACATAATACCAAGATCAAACCTAGTTATTATAGGAACATTTATGAGAGATGCAACCCTAAACATAAACAACCTATGATTAGTAAATTACAGATACAAACCCTAGCAAATTTTTAACCATAAGACAAAACCATTAGGTTTAGAAATTTCATTGCAGCCATCACTTAACACAAACAGGAATGAAACTTTGGAAAGAAACATAATAGGCCTTCAAGGGGTTCATACCTGAAATTGAAGCTTTGTCAATGGCTACACTTGCACACTTAAATAATCATTGTTAACAATTCAATGCATATATGACCTACGTTTGATGACCAAATCACTTGGGAACTACCACGTTCCTCCCAACCATGACCCAGAACCGTTCCTGGTTCTAATCCGGATCCCCCCGAGATGGATTCCAACATGCAAGTAGCTTAGAGCTCCTAAGGTAGGGTTTCCTGATTGGTAATCAGTTCTGGATCAATCCTCCTTTCCTTGCAGGAAAATTTCTTCAAGAAAACACTTGAGAGCAAAACAGGAAGAATAATGGTTCTCCTAAATAAAAAAAATTTAGAACCCCCAAGCCTTTGCTTGGATTGAGTCTTTATAGGCAGACTTTTGAGTCAAAGGGGTAGTTAAATCAAGAAATCCTTGATTTCTTGATTTAACCCTTTTTAATTTAGTGGGGTAATTTTCAATTCTTAACCTAGGAACTTTTAACTAGCTTGTAGTTAGTCTTTCATAGATATTTCACTAGTTATTAATCTTTTAATAATAAATAATGATTGGTGGAGCTTCTCTTCCTTCTTTATTCAATTATATAATTAATCGTAATTAATTATTTATACATACTATGTATAAAATATATAGTATTAGAATACTTGTTAACACTTGCCTTCAGGCATCATGTTCCATGATCCCTAGACTTAACGACACTTCTTTCATGAAGGTCAAGTAGATAGATGGCTTAGGTCTACTAGGCTAGGAAACTCTAAACATCCTTGTATGTTGGATTTCCCTCATATAACGTGGTAATTCTTCAGTGCTTGATGAGAATACAGAAATTCAAAATTTCATTTAATCACTTAAAAATAAGTATGATGAGATCAATATTATTCCTCCAGTCGTTTTCACTCGGAGGTGATTTTAATCTTTTTAGTAACCCCTGGCGCTTACCAAAGCCCATAATCAATGCTTATAATAGGGAGTTACAAACATAGTGCAATTCGAGAGCTCTCGCTCAACGCTAAATGCTAGGATGTACTTGTACGATACACCTAGGGATACAATGGCCAAAGATCCAATGCTCTAGAGCTTATGTTCAACACCAACATGGAATTCTCTAGAGTTTATGCACAACATTTCGAATTATATTTTCATGTGTTTTGGAGCTTTATGCTCAACAAAAACATAAGTACACATGTGTTCCAGATCCTCTCGCTCAACACAAAACATCTCATCGATCATGTGCTTCTCTTTCCATGCCCAACACAAACATTTCATCAATCATGTGCTTCATGGTCCACTCCCAACACAAAACATATATATACCTATATATCATCAACAATTGGCTTACTCCAAATATACAAAACAAATCATCATGTTCATATGCAGTGGGGTCTTCGACCCAAAAATAAAACATCAATATAATCATCATGATCAATGGGATTATGTCTATAAATGGTAGGTCCAAAATTCAGGACATTACATATGTCTATCTCTCTTTAAGAGAAGACCGGTTCCACTCATTTCAAAACCCAAACAATCAAACAAAACAAAACAAAATTAATATGCATAGTGTAGTTATTAATACTCACTCCATTGGAAATATCCATGTGGTAATCCCGTTGTTGTTTCCATTAACATATGCATCACTATAGGAATGTGTGTTTCCATTGATGAATAATTCATTTGTTGCTGCTTCCCCCATTTTATATGTTGTAAAGCTGGGAGAAGAAGAGACCCTATACAGAAGGGTTAGAATTCTATAAGTGATATCTCTATATAACTACTACATTTGGAATTACAAAATATTTACAGCCCTAGTCTTTCTTGAGAGGAGAACTAGGGTGGAATTACAGCTTTCTTGAGAGGAGAACGAGGGTAGAATTACAACATGAACATAGTAAAAAAGAGGAAACAAAAAAAACTTATAGAATGTTCAAGATTTATCATGAAATCGACCTAACCATTCATCAGTCACCAAAGTGAGGCACAACAGACTTTTTCATGAACTTATATCAACTTTATGAAATGCCATTGTCTTCCTACAAGAGATTGACAATGCCCTCAATTGTAAATTCCTCTTAAGCACGACGACTGCTCTGCCATGACTGTCAAAATAAAAATCAATAAAAAATGATCGGTAATTACCTAGTGCTCCTTCATTTCTTTCAAAAACAAAAAATATTGCTTCTTCATTGCTTTCAAAACCAAAACCCATGGCTCAAAACTGATGTAATTGAACAAAAAATGACATAAAAATTGCATGCAATTAGTGGAGAAAGTTAATCAAATGAAATACCATTGCCTTCCTGCAAGAGATTGACGATGGTCACAACCTGTGAATTCCTCTTAAAAACAACGAGGGCCTCTGGCATGATAGTTAGTTCCTGGGCTACATCCAGCCCAATCGCTATGACAATTGGCAGAACAAGTGTTACTGCTATGCCTATTAATGTTTCTTCCTTTTTTGCAATTTTTGTCAGAATTAAAGATCCCGCAATGCAATACAATCTTGTAAGAATACGTGAGAGCTTTGAACTTATTGTGTGATGCAAATTTTGTTAGAATTAAAGATCCTGCAATGCAATACAATCTTGTAAGAAGACTTGAGAGCTTTGAACTTGTTGTGTGAAGGAGGACTAAATCAAGTAAGGTATATATAGGAGAGGAGAATATCGTTTTTCTTATTTTAAAATGACTATACATTGTGGGTTGGTTGTTTTGGTGTGGGAAGACCTACTCATTTAGTTGGTGTGTGATATGAAGGTTTTGTATGTCTTTTTAGCTCAATTATGGGTGGATTCATATTTCATAAGGAACTGGCTCCTGCTCTTCTTTTCTGGGAATATAATATTTAATGCATATGGTGTAGACACAACACATTTTTGTCTGTCTTCCTAGCTATTTCAACTACTTAATAAGAACCACAAAGCCTACAACTACTATATTATTCACATTATGGAGACTTTGGGCTGGTATTAGGTCTTCTTTTCTCTGGTTTGTCCAACGCCACTGTCATATCTTGTATTTCAGTATCTTGGAGCCTTATACCTGGTTTTAGGTATTCTCTATTTCTGGTTTTATCTAGTGTTGCTATCTTATCTTGTGTCGTTGGATTTTGCTACTTGTATCAACATTTGGCATAGGTTTTATGGTGTTATATCATTTCTTTTATCAGCATCTGGCACAGGTTTTAATGGGTTTATATTAAAATGGGATGAGTAGTGGAAGTAAGAATGCGATGAGTGGTGGCATTTGGAAGAAAACAATATCACAGAAATGCATGCAAATTTGTGGCAGCGCCCTAAGAGAGATGGATGCATATAGCCACAGGGTCACTGTAAATGTAGCTTCGAACCTAGAATTTTTTGTCAGAGTTTAGAGGAGGTGTACATCTAAATAAGTATTGTATATGGAAGCAGTAAAACAAAAATAAAAGATTATTTGATGATAAAAAGGTTACTACTATAAACATTAATATTAGACACAAAGAATTTGTTTATATATATATATATATATATATATAACAATACATTGAGGAACACAATAACCCAAATTTTTCCATAGTCTTGGCCTACAAAGAGATTATCACAAACATTGTATTTCAAACGACAATAAGTTAACTATAACTCATACCCTGAAAACCCATGTGTGCCATATTTAGAGAATACATTAACAACGATTTTTTTTATTCACAGCTAAGAAGGTTAATCCACGCAAATCACCACGGAGATTACTTATAAACAAACCCTATAGAAAAAAGAAAAATTCTGAAATGACCATAGATTTGCATTCTCCAATGAGACAACAAATTTAAGCTAACAGATTGTAGATCACATTGCAGATTTGGTAGACTAGTTTTTGAGATTCAACTATTGTTAGAAGACCTGGAAAATGTGCTTATGGTACAAAAATTTGTTCGCGTCGACATGCTGCACTCTTTGCAGAGAATTTCCATGGCTCAAATTGAAAGCATTTAGCACAGGACAAAATACAAGATACCAACCTCTGGAACACAATAAGTTTTACAAAGCTAGGGTTTGGATCAGAGATGTTCTCCATAAGATGTTCGTAATGCTAAATTATATGATTTATGGAACTTATTATGTGTTCAATTAGAATTCAAATTTAGTTGTTATTTGAATTATCATGTGAGATATTGAATGCCAATTCATGTTCACAGCCATTCCACCCATATATTAAAAAAACAACTAACATTGTAATAATAGTTTTCCCACCATATTTTCATCCACATAAGGTAGGATGTCTAGCACCAAATGATCATTTAATTCTTAAGCAAGCTCGCCGGGCATAAAGTCCCAAGCTTTATATAAACCAATAGGAAGTAAGATAAATCAAAATTTAAATAATTCCCCCCCAAAAAATTAATACAAACTAAAGAAAAAATTATATGTTTTTGTTAAAGTTAGTACAAATTACTCCAAATAATTGCGGTGAGCAATTCATATATATCCCCTTGTGAGGGACATAATAATAACCCACATGTAATCATAAGCTCCTCCAAAAAGACCATGAACAATCCTTCACTATCATAATAGCAAGGGTTCATTAGTTGTTTTTCATATTAAGCTGCACCATTAATTATTTAGCAAAATCCTTTACATAGAAATACAACCCCATTTTCTTACATAAAAAATCTATCCTTTAATTTTTACACATATCATTTCGTATTTGCCTTCACCATTAATTACTTAACAAACATGTACACATAGCATTTCATATTCACCTACACCATGAATTACTTAACAAACTTCAGCTATGTTATAGACAAAAACAATGCTCTCACTTATGTAGGCAGAGTTTTGAACTATGAATGCCAATTTGTTCATTAATAGAACTTCCCTCAAGTCTAAAGTCTCTTCCATGTCCATGGTGTTTGACTTGACATTAAGATTACTCATGATATTCCTATAATTACCATGATATTCGTATAATTGAACAAACTATGGTGGCATATGAACAAGAACAAGGGAGGTTGCTAAGCAACAAGTCCCTGCCCTAAGTTACTAAGCTATTCATCCAATCATCGTAAAGTTGCTCATAGCTGGGCTGGGCTGCTCAGTTAAGCTACTCTGTTGGGTATGTTTTGTATGGCTGCGAACTGACAACGGTAGCCCCAAGGTAACAAGGTAAGGGACCAAGTTATTACATACGAGATTTTGCTTTCTCGTTCGAAGTAGTTCTACGTGAGGTATTCGTTACATAAGTAAAAGCAGTTGCTCCATTATATTTAGTACTGGATAATTGTTCCCATTCTTAGGTCGAGTTCAAGACCTGGGTTTGGGACCTTTGATCCATATGGTATATCCATGCCACAGAAGATCCAACTTTATCAGCAGTTTGCAACTAGAGTATTTGTGGGTAATGTGCTCTCTAGAGGTAGGAAGAATATCAATCTTTCCTGAAATCAACCTCATGGAAGTTAAAATAATATATGTATGCAACCTCACCTCATCGGCATAATAATGAGACTGTTACATAGTATTTTGATGGCCAAGTGACGATCAAGGATGAAGAGGACAATGAGGGATGTCTTGCCAATTATTGCACATGATGATCAGTTCGTCATATGCATAGTGTGAGATGACCCTCATGCCAATTCAGCTAGCCTTCTAACTATGAAAGTGCCTCACAAAGTAAAAGAAATAATGGATGTTAAAATTGGGAATTCAAATAATGAACAATTTCATACTGCTGGAATATTATATAATTTAGATAAATATAATCAAGAATAACATGAAATACCTAATGATGATGGACCTATTGAACAAGAAGTAAGAATAAGTACCGATAGAGTTAAAAAGATAGATGAGGTTTTGTTATAAACCTGGTTTACATATAAAAATACAACTATTTTACAATTTTATAACCAGTCTTGTGAAGTGTATATATATAATCGTTTAATTATTTGATTTTTTACCTTAGTGAAAGGGAGGAGGATACTGGCCCACTTGAAAATGTCTTTTTATTAGTATTAAAACTACAGTGTCATCAATTAGTAACATGAATGATATATGGATGTATCTCTAGTTGGAAAATAATGAATGACATTTGGCTATAATCTGTCTCGCTCAAGTTTCAACTTTTTACATGAGAAGAACAGATTCTACTCTTCCTACAATACAATGTTCAGAAAATGAGAATGTTTCTGGAGCTTCCATGGATCCGATTTGAATCCTCGGGCCTGCAATTACAGCAGGTAACTACAAAGGCATATATATTTACCTGTTAGCGCCCATACTCGGAGCATTGTGTGGCGTTGCAGGGTATACCATAGTTCGTCTAAAAGGGGAGGATAACCAGGGAAGGCCTACCAGGAGTTTCAGGAGGTGATTCAACTCGTGATAGAATAAAACTGCTTCCTATATTAATATAGTAATAATAAACTGCTTCCTGTATCCATGTAAGGTATTTGCATGTTGTGATATTACATTCATATAGTGTAGATCAGAGAAAGTGTATGTAAAGTATCATGGATGAACTACTAGGTTGACTTCCACATGGGGGGATGAACATTACATGAGCCAGATGTGATTCCTTCCTTATTTGAAATGAATGACATATCTCTTGCACCCTGGAAAACATCAATTTGGCCATATCCTACTAGTAAATCACCTTAGCAGTGATTTCTTAAAGAGGTCTACAGGTTTACTTTGCCAGTTTCTTTGAGCTATGCCTTCATAGGTGCTTAAGTGTCTTTTTTTAGGTCCATTCCTCCCTCTACACATTTATTGATATGACTAAGGTTTTTTTTATTCATTTTTAATCTTCTTTTATCTTTCTGGTTGTTGTAGCTTTCGTGAAGATGTTTCAGGTTTGACAGACCTCCCTCATGTTGATTTTTAGCCATTAGCTCGACAATATCCATAGGTATTTCATCTTCCATTTTAGAAAAACTTATGCCAACTTTGACCATATTCAGCATTACGAAAATTGTCCTCAGGTGTCTTATCCCTTATTGTTGACACACAATGTGAGGTGCCTTGAGGCATTTGAAGAGTATTGGTTATAGCTTTAGATAAGCTTGAAGTTGAGAAATTCTGAACCAAAAAGTGTAAAGTTTGTTACAGAGATGTCATATTTTTTAACAAGGGGAAAATTTAACATAAATATGTTCATTTTTAATTCATACAGAGCACCCCCAAGTTTACATTGGTTAATTCATATGAGCCATTCTCGACATATTCCATATATGACTTTCATGATGCATCCGAATGGATTTGTGAGAAAACAACTAATAGAAAAAATCAAGCACCATATCACCTATCTATGTTTGAAGAACCAACAGACTTGTCTTCAATCATTCTAGCAGTATATAGCTAAGAAGCATAAACATGCATACATGCCATGATAAAACAAAACACTCGTCAATGTTATTAGCGAAGATGCGACTTATTTGAAATAGGTTTTCTTTGCAGCATTTAAAACTCAGAAACAGATTCAAGTTTGAGCAATGCAAAGTGATCACATAAGGTAAATTGTTGATTGAGAAATATGCCTTCCGTGGCTTCTTAGTCGAAGATTGTGTATGCCGGATGTCGATAATGCCTCGAATTCTTATAAATACAGGACGAATCTCCGAGATAAGAGTAGATAAGAAATTTTAAGCTTGGCAAACTTGCCAATAACTAGAAGTTCCTTCTTCATCAACAAAAAATTCAAGGAGGCAAGCAAAGCTCGTGGCACAATCCAGGTATTCTAATTGTTTCCCTTCCCTTCTATTTATGTTAAAAGATTTATCTATTTTTAGCTTACTTTGTACTTGATCTTCGCCATTGTAGAACAAATAGGATGCCATTAGATTCCCATCTGTCCCATATGGAAACATTAGTATTCAGAGTCATCAACATTAATAGAATCCTGATCAGCTAAATTTATTTTTATGGTTAAACTTGATTATCTTTTTTATATTTCTTTATATTTTCAGTCCTCGATGGTTTTTAGTGTCTAAAAAAAGAGTGAGTAATGATAAATATTAGTCCATTTCCTTCAATGTTATGAGTTTATATATTCTTCACACTATTGAGAAAAACTCAATAATTGCAAGAAGGGATGAGCCACAATGATCTAGGGAAGGTAGAGAATACTAGAATATTTCTCCAACCGGATCTTACCAGGCAACTTGGAGAATGATTTGAATTTAATTCCAACACTTGCCAACTGCCCCGCACTGATTCCCTTTATAGACTAGCGTTCACCAGATGGAAGATCAGAGAAAGGAGGAAATGACAGACTCACAATACAAGTTTTTCCACAATGTCCTTAAACTTTTTCAATAACGTTGACTTTGCCTTCTTGTCTCGATCTCCACCAAATTGTATTTGTAGGAATTGTGAAATGAATGAGTGAAAGCAGCCTAGAAAATGTGGTTCCATTGCCATTGCATCACTGTGAACTCACTTAATCTCATTATTAGTAGTTGTAACTATTATCCAGAAACGAGTCAAAGTGGTGTGCACCCTTTGCAACAATAGTTGATTGAAGTCTTCAACATGTACCAACCTTCTTAGCAACGTCAGTTCCACCTGACCAAAAGACCATTGAGCTGAAGTATGTCAACAATAGGGTTCTGCATGGCTTGCACATGTGTTCATCATGCAAGACCCAACAACCACATCCAGACACAACAACCTGCAACATCTGACCATGGTAGAGACACAACAACCTGCAACGTGTGACCATGACAGAGAAAGAAAATTAGAACAACGGGGGTAACTAAAGTACAAACAGTTAATGCTTATCAACTAATGTTAAATAACACTCAACATTAGTTCAAAATCATAATATTTGATTGAAAGCCGCACACAATTATAGAGTCTCAGCATTGTTTTAGCATTTATGGCCTCGATTTGAGGCCAAATAAGGCCTCAAATCACTGGATTGGTCATAATAATATAAAACAAGTTGTTAGTTTTGTTTTGTGTGAAAAATTTCGATTAAAAACAATATATAGCAAGTTGCAACTTATTTTTGGGGACAAAACTTTGGATAAAAAATTTAGAACTGTATTGGTTTACGTGTAAAGCTAATTAAATTGACGGCAAGCCAGATCATATAGTCCCTGCTGACCTGAGGGCAGGGACTAAAAAGATGGCTTTATAAACTCCCTAGGTAACATATCAAGTATATGAATAGATTCTTTCTGCGTGCAATTACTGAGATGGGAGAGCAAAAAGATGAAAGCGTCGTGGCATAGTCGCCCCATATGTTTCACTCATATCTAGCTACTCCTGTACTCCATTTTTTTAATTTCATTTTTTAATGGTAAATGCTATAAAAATAGAGAATGTTTAAAACAAAATTGACAATATTTTTTCAAAATGATACTAGAAAAATCTATCTATTCCTACCTAAATCATAATGACCTAATTTGGATTCAATTTCCCTTAGGGGTGAGCTAGTTAAAAAAAAACCCAAAATCCAATAAATTGAAAGTTGATATAATCAAAGATGAAAAAACTTTGAATGATTAAAAAATTTATATATAAAAATTATTTAATCCATCTTTAATATTCTCTATATTTTATGGATCCAACAAAAATCTAATTTAAAACTATTATAAAAATCTAATTTAAAACTAATTTAATCATAAATAAATAATATTTTTATTAACACTATCTTTTAATTATTTGAGTTAATATGTCAATTTTACTAGTTTATTAAGTTAAAGTGCGGGTTTACCTAGAAATAACCCAACCAAATGTGATTCAATTAATATTTATTTAATATAAAATTTTAAAACTTTATTGAATGAATTTAAATATTATTTTATTTAACATTTAAATAATATAATCTTTTGAAAAATGGTTTACTGAACGGAAATATTGTAACACATAAATCAAATAAAAATATATAACAGTGAGCCAATACTATTTTTATATATTAAAATGAATAAATTATATACATTAAATTGTATTTATTAAAATAAATAAATTATATACATTAATTTGAAATAAAGTTTAAATATATAAAAGTTGGTTTCTTTGGATTTTAAAATATATACTTATCCACGGCTAGCCTAGATGAAGGTAATAAAAAGTATTTGAGGTGAAGGAATGAATTTATGAATAATTCAAAATATTATTAAATATTAATATAATTTAAAATTAATATAAATTTTTAAAAAGAATATATATTTTTTATTTTTATTTTGGAGTAATACTTTTATATTAAATTATTTCATGTAAAATAAAAAAATTATTATATCATAAATTTTTAAACTAAATATATATTTTTTTTATTATTTAATTTATTCTATAGAGTAATTGATTTATATTAAATTATAAATAAAATAATTTATTTATATAAAATAAAAAAATAATTATATGGCATAAATATAAAAGGTAAAAATGATTTTGATAAATTCAAATTTATGATGATGATGATAATTAATGATGATGATGATGATAAATTGAATTTAAAATTGATTTTGTATTTAACATTTCTACATATTCTTCATATTTTTTTATTCAAATAAATTTTTTTAATTTTTTAAAAATATACCGATACCTACACCTATTCACATGAATTTATAAAGGCACATAAATTTATCTCCCATGATAGTTAGATTCTTTTTTAATTGTAATATATTAATTCTTTACACCACTAATGATATCATTTTTTTTCAAGTGGGTTGTTTAAGCAACCCCCCCCCCCCAAAAAAAAAACATAATTATGCGTTGGTGATACTTAAAATGTCAAAATGTGAACAAAGAAAATAAAGTTTGTGATAGAGAAAATGAAAGTGTTAATGTCAAAAACATTGGATGTATGCCAAAACACTAAGTATTAGTATTGAAAATGAGTTGTCTTATGCTAAAACACCCATAGAGTATCAAATTGCAAATTCTTTGCAAATGAATAACTATATAGCATCATAATGCACCAATACTAAACATTAACCCCGGTCACTAGGGGTGGAGGTTAGTCATGACCATCTAGGTTGGGTCATTGTAATGTCCCCAAAATTTGAAAAAAAATAAAAAAAATATTAAGCTAGTCATTTACTGCCTGAGTTGGACATTACTTATAGTTATGCGGAATGTGTCGTTCTTCATTTACGGTGTTGTATTATCGTAAGCTATTCTTATGTCCTACTTTCNTTAAGCTAGTCATTTACTGCCTGAGTTGGACATTACTTATAGTTATGCGGAATGTGTCGTTCTTCATTTACGGTGTTGTATTATCGTAAGCTATTCTTATGTCCTGCGTTCATATTTCCTAATATGGTTATTAATGTAATACTATGTCGTCGTGATGTTTGTTTACTATCTTGTTTTATGGTTACACATTTATAAGTATGCGTTGTTTTTATTACTTCTCAATGGTTATAAAGTTTGATTACTGTTGTATAACCAATTCTGACTTAACTTGTTATTGGAAAAAGGGGTGGAGTGGCGAGACATGTTTCCCTTGTAAACACCTAGAAGGTAACTATTTTCTACTTGTCACCATGGGGATTACATAGTTCTTACGAACTAATGCATTTATTTCCTTGTCGCGTGCAGGAGCACTTGACGATGGACACTACTTATAAAAGGGAAACTAGACATACTGCCTATCCGTAACTAGTGCTCAGCTTGAGTAACGAGGGACTTATAATCCTATTCAAGTCACTACTATGACTGCTATTAGTTGATATTTCCACAAGGCTAGATGTTTCACAAGCCTATGTTGTACGGGTTATCATTATTTTTTTTATAGACTTTATGACATCGTTTTAATTACTGTTGCATATATCATTTATATAGTACACATTTTATATGGTATTAACACTTGGTATCTTGGTTTGTGTTTTAATATGGTCTTGGTGTATTAAATTAAAACCTTTGCAATAGCCCTTCCATGGCATATTTCATATGCCCTAGAATATGGCTAAACACTATGTCTTTGATGCACATATTGCATGGCACGTTGATTAAACATGGCTCTTTGTTAAAGGGTTGCATAATGTATATGCTATGGGTTTTTATTTATGTTGTTGGAGGCCAGGATGGTGACATTAATGCAGATTGGAATGCATAGGCCTCAAGCTTCGGGCTTGGGCAAGTTATGTTGGGTTGGGTCATTCGTAGAGCTCTGCCTCTGCATTGTATGGTGGCGTGAAGCTTGGGAGGTTGGTTGTGAGGGAAGGTGCGTATCCACTCTAGTTTAACAACGTTGTTTTGTTTGTTCAATTTGATTTCAATGTGTACTCCTCATTGTAGCTCTTGTTTGGTGTTACAAGTTGTAGGGTTTGAGGTAATCGTGGGTCATGGGTCACCCTGAGGTCATCACTATACCCATTCCAGTAAGCTCTGTTGTAGAAGTTTAAAATTTGTTCCTCTCTTGTGTGGTTGTAGTGACAGAGTTAAAACTCGTTGTGGGTTTGAATGTTGGGCTCTAGTTTTAATGGATGCATTTGGAAGAATGGACTGTCTGTAAAACTCAAATGTAAGGCATTGGGGATGCGTTTAACGAATTGGGTTTTTCTTGGGGTTTAGTTCCTTTGGGTTGGGACTAATGTATTCTGGGTTTTGTTTTAAGGATGCTCTACGTAGTAATGTGGCTTTGTAACCTTGACAGGCTCTACGTATTGTGAATATGTATTTATGCTTTTGGTAATGGCGGTTGTAATACCCCGGTTTTAACCCCACTTGCATTAAAAATACATGATACACATATTGTAAATAATCTTGGTGCGGAGCTAAAGGCCAAGGCCCCACCATCGATTTGGTTATGTTGTGTTTCTTTTTTGGGAATGGTCACCGATGGTATATCGAGACATATGGAATATATTTAATTATGGAATCATGTAAACACGTTTTTTAATTAAATAACCGAACCAGCTATGTTCACGGCAACTAAATTGAGAAGGGGCATGATTCTTAAGGATAAGGAAAGGGGAATGGTGAGCATTGAGTCATGGGCGAAAGCCATGTGTCACCACCACCCTTAAGTATTTCCCTTGTTAGTTGGGACAACGATTGGCTGGTAGGAAAAACCACCACCACGCGCACACCCACTCCCTGTCACTCTCCACGTCATGCAGATAGTCTGTCCACTACCCCGATCATGAGTTTGTTCAGTTCCTTCACGCAAGGGAGTTAAAAGAATCCACATTCCATTGTTGGGGGTTTTCCTTCCCTCTCTCTCACCATTGCTAGTCTATGATTTTTCTTCCCCGTTCACATAGAAGGTAGTTCTCCTCTACCTCATAGATTTGATGGCTGTGGATTGATCCTTTACTCAGATTCACACAGATTTTTATGTCTTTTTCCATCTTTATCAGACAACGAATTGTCCTGTTATTTCCATCATTGAAATTGTGGCTGAAATTGGATCCGTAGCTCTGTGGGTTGCGTTGTGTCTCTCATGCAGAGATAGGAAGTCTTGTATTTTCCATTCCTGGTATGTGTAAGTTTTCCCAGTGATTGTAGTGGGATTTGTGTGATGTGGGTTCATAGTTGTATTGGGCTGCTGTTTTCCCACGATTTGCTTGGTTGTATTTTCCCTTTTTATGATGGTATCAGTTGAAGAATGCTGTGAATACCTATGTTTTGTTAGACTATGTTTTCCTAGGTAAAAGCTTGAGTAGTTGTTTGGCTGCTTGCATGCAGTGGTTTTGTCCTTGGACTACATTCGAGGGGTGAATGAGGGCCTGAGGTGCTAGATAAACTTGGTGGGTTGAGAACCACATAGACATAGCTGCTAAGCTGGTTTTCTTCTCCACAACCCCTGAATAGCACTAGAAGGGAGATCGGGGTCTGAGGGATTGCGTTGTAGAGAAATGACTAATTTCCTTGTGTTGGGTGTGTGTGGGTGTTCTAGAAGTCAGTCTGATTCTGGTGTCGACGCACCAGCTTAGCATTAGCCTTTCCTAGCTCCTGGATGGCCTAATAAACCCAAATTTGTTGGCTTGGATAATCTCCTATTCACCTGATAAACCCAAAATTGTTGGCTTGGATAATATCCTATTCACCTGATAAACCCAACTGTGTTGGCTTGGCTGAATTGTGTGCTCTAGTGGTGTTGTTATCCTTGGCTACATGTAAGCCTGTTAGTTCCTTATTCCTTGGGGAATCATGCCCAGTTCAAGGGTGGTAGCATTGCTGAGAGATTAAGGAGCATGCAGGCCTATGGTTGGGTGGAACGTTGTAGTGACATAGTTGGTTGCAGAACAAGTTCTCTATAAGATAAGTACTCTTGCCTAATTTGTGCCTACAATTATATATTTACCATTGATGAATGATGATATACATGTTAAATGTTGATCTATATATGCATGAATGTTGATTGATATGTTTTGCTTCCGTTGTGTATATGAATGATTATGCTTCATAAAATGTTTTATTTTTTAAGTATCATGCTTCAGCACTATATGTATGTATGTTCATGTTCATGGGGCTAGATGCCCGGATGATTTGACGTATAGTAACGTCCTCTTCGCCGGTTGGAGGGTCAAGGACGTTATAGTGTGGTATCAAGGCTCTGGTTATAGCATGGGCCTGAAGGGGCCATGACGGATCAGATATCAGAAGTAGGTTTCCTTTTTCCGAGCAGCAATTAGAAAATGGTGGCAGGAAAACTCAATTTTTTTTCTAAGTGCCAGAATTATCGGCCCATAGAAATACTTAGTGATAAGATTTTACGATGCAGCGGGAACTTACTAGAAAGGCCACCCGATGGACAGTAACCAAAAAAACTTTGAATTTTTTTTTAAGTCCATCCATCGGTGATTTGCAGAAGATAGTTGTTCTCATCGCCGATGGTTAGATGGGGAACTACCAATGAACCTCATCATGAGTTAGTGGAATGGGTGTCCGCCGTTGTGGCTGCCATGGGGACTAAAACGTCGATGTAGCAGTGCTAGTGGTTCCAACTACCGACAGAAGAAGAAAGTTTAAAAATTTGGTTAAGTGTTGAAATCATCGGCGGAAATTAGTTGATTGAGCACCCGCAGTTGCAGATGGCTAGACCACTATGCTTCCAATGCATAGAGCCTATGACTGTCGACACTGGGAAATTTTGGAAAAAATTTCTAAGTGTTAAAAATCATCGGCAATCGGCGCCACTATGATCAAGCAATCTCCAAAACGTCGACAAAGGTTAACAGATGATGCATTTGCTATTGCGGCTACTTAAAGGATTATCCACCTAACAGATAGTTGATCCAACCATCGATGGCACAGAAGTTCTGAAATCTACTAAGTGTTGACTTCGTCGACCATCGAAGCATGTTAGTGGTATTCGTTGCCGATGAACAACGAAAGGGATCAAGGGATTGTAGACCCGCCATTGCGGATGACTAGAGGACTATCCTTCCAACGGATACAGCCTCCGACTGTCGACGCAGTAAAAGAAAGTTCAAAATTTTTCTAAGTGATGAAAACATCAGTTATTGGAAGAAGATAGTGGTTTGTGCACTCGTCGTTGCAGAAGCCTAGAGAACTAGTCTTCTGACAAGAAGAGTTTCAACTATCGATGCTGATCAGGTTATACTTCAGTTCGCCGATGCTTAGTAGATTAGGCCGCTGATTGGAGGAATATGGAAGTTGATAAGCCATAGTTGCGACTTCTGAATGAACTAATCCGTCGATGTAGTAGCCCTTCAGTTCGTCGATTCTGTGGTGTTTAGTGAACAGTACCGGTGACAATAGTTGCTTTGATATGTGAAAGATAAGAGAGATAGATCCAACAAAATTGGTGGAAGGAAGAGGAATACAGAAGAGAAAGATTTCAAATTTTTTTCTAATTCATAGAATCATCGTCCATCGACGATGGTTAGTTGATGACATCGCCGATGATTAGGTGATTCCATTACCGATGACCTACGCCAGGTAAAGTTTGTTGACTGAATGTCCACCATTGCAGAGACCGAAAGGACTAACCACCCTACAAGGAGAGCATCCAAGTGCCGATCCCCTAGCTTCTGGAGGCTCCAACCGTCAATAGACCCATGGCTGCGGAAGATGTAGTTCGATTGTGGTCCGCCGTTGCGGAAGCTGAAGGGACTAATTGTCCGAGGCGTAGGACACCTGACCACCGATGTAATGTGGTTAGTCTATGCTATTGCCGATGAAGTTCGAAACGATAGACGATTGTAGACCCAATACTGAGGACGAAAATAGACCAGCGAATCACCGATCAGATGCGGGATAATAGACCACTACGGGCCCGATGTGATGAAAGGAATCAGATGAGTAACTCACAGATTTAGTGGACAAATTTAGAAGTTTTAACCACCGAAATGCCCGATGAGCAGTAGTTGACATCGTCTATCGGAAGCCTAGTCGGTTTCCCATGGAAACCAAAGTAAGAACACTTCCCGCCATTGCGGCTACTAAAGAGACTATGCACCTAATAAATAGATGTTTTTCTCACCGATACAGAGTAGGAGTTTAGTCATTTTACTTTCTGAAACACCAGAAAGGAATAAACAATAGACCGCCGATGAATAGACCATTTCTTTGCTGATGCACATCGGAGGTGTAGTTGTTTTGACCACGTGGAATCGAAAGAATTGCTGGGATGAGGTCCGATTAGGGCCTAAAGATATTTTGGTTTTCCAAAGGGATTTCTCAGCATTTTTTTGAACAGTTTTCAACTAGTTTTTAGTGGATTTCAGCAGATTATCAGCTGTCACATGGATGAAAAGAAATAAGGAAAATTTTGTGTTTTAGCATAATTGTTGTTTAATGAAATTTCCAGAAGAAAAAAGGTAAGTAGTTTGATTTATATTAATATTATGCATCTAACAATTTGCTACTAACACATTGTAGAACTATAGATAGCTTCCAAGAGAAATACTCCAAGAAGAATAGTGTGGTAAAGCAAGAGGTGGCTCAGTCATGAGAACCCATGATGGGTATGATGCTCGGGATTCTTATGAGCATGCAGAAGATGCCATGGGAGAAAATGTTTGTAATGGTAATGATGACATAGAGTATAATGGAAGGAGATTCCAGGGGACACCGTTCGAAGTTGCAGCCACTATGAGAATCTTGGTTAAATCCTAGGAAGAGTAGCATCAGTTGAATGCTGCCATATTGGAAAGTTTGATAGACTTGCAGAAAAAGATAGATTCTGGACGAGGTACATCAAGACTAGAAGCCAGTAAGAGCAGCACTAGGAGAAGGAGAAGGAATTCCAGTGGATCATCTGACTCTGAAGAATTTAGTGTGGATACAAGTTCATCTTCTCATAAAAGGAAAAGAAGAAGGCACCATAGGGATCACTCTTGAGATGAATTTAGGAAAGCTAAACCTCTTATATTTGATGGTGAGATAAAGACAGGACAAGAAGCTGAGGCTTGGATTCTTGGGATAAAGAAGTACTTTCAAGTGCATGATTATTTAGGAAACATGAAGGAAAGAGTTGCCATATTCAATCTGAATGGAAGGGCATCCATTTGGTGGGAGGATTTCAAGCAAGTAAAGAGGATCAACAAGAGAAAACTGAAGTGGAAACAGTTCAAGAAGTATTTCAGGCAGAAATACCTTTCTGACAGGTATTATGATGACAAGGTCAAGGAGTTCCATGAGGTAAGATTGGGACAACAGACCATGGATGAATATGCAAATAAGTTTTTGGAATTGTTGAGGTATGTCCGGTACATCAGAGATGAAAAAGTGAAGATCCAACGGTTTCTAAGTGGATTGCCTCAAGCCTATAAATATAGAATTGAGTTCTATGAGCCGAGAACTCTAGAAGAAGCAATAAGAAAAGCTAAGTATTGCTATGAGCAAAGAAAAGGTAAAACTGATTACCATAAGGCATGGAAGGACAAGAAGAATGAAAATTTTGACCAAAGAAAGAAAGGTTCCAAACCTTCTAGATTTAGGAATCAGTAGAAGCAACAATACCAAGCTGTGAGTAATCGAGTTGGAGTGACAGGTAGAAAGCCTAAAGAACCTCAATAGAATAAGGGTCCACTCAAATGTTGTAAATGTGAAGGACCTCACTTGCACAGATATTGTCCACTTGAGAATGGAAGGGCAAGGCCAGCTTATAACATTCAGGGAGAATAAATAGTGGGTCAAGTAGCAAGGGCAGTCCCTAGAATTTATGCAGCACTGGAGGACCACCAAGGAAATCATTAGTCAACTATGGTTGAAGTTGCAGGTAAGATTGTTGAACAATCTGTCTCTATTTTGATTGACCCTGTTTTTACTCACAGTTATATCACTCCTAGGGTAGTGGATATTTGTGCTATTAAGAAGGAAAAGCATACAAAATATTGGTTAGTCAAGCTAGCCACTGGGACTAAGAGAAAAGTCAATGACACGGTAGAGAAATGTCCATTGGTCATGAATGGATTGAACACTTATGTAGATATGAATGTTCTGCTGCTTGGTTCCTATGATGTTCTCATTGGAATGGATTGGTTAGAAGCTCACAGAGTGAAGCTTGACTGTTATAACAAGAATTTTGAATGCAAGGATGAAGAAGGGAACCCAGTAGTAGTGAAAGGTATTCTAAAGGTAATTTCAGTAAGACAGGTTTCAACAATCTAGTTGAAAAAGTTATGTAGGAAAGGCTACCAGTTGTATGCAGCTCATATTCTGTAACCAACACAAGATGAGACTCCTAGGTTGGAGGACTATCTGTTAGAATAATCAACCCATAGTATTTACCCACTTAGACATTATTTCATTTTTTTTGTCTTATTTGCCTAGTCCATGAGTCCCACCATGTGCAAGTTTGTCAATTGCCTATCCATAGAGGTCAAACTTGCCATTATTGACTCATGGAGCACTTGGGAAAGTCCTGGGAATCAAATCTGCTTTATTCCTGGCCTCCTAGGTGCCCTTCTACTTTTTCTGCTTTATTGCCTGCTTTTTCAGTGTTTTAAGGCACATAGGAAAGAAAGACTAGGTGAGGTGAATCAGCTTTGTTGCCTCTTCCTCCTCCACTCTTTACTCCATGCAAAAGCATGTATGAGCTTCCATTTGACCACTCTTTAGCTTGCCCATGCACCCTTGCTAATTCGTGGGGTCCTTGATAGATTTGGGATCAGCTTTTTACACCTATGGGGGATTTGCCTATTTTGGGTAAGCCTGCTTTATGCTAGATTTGGATGCTTCCTTATGCATTCGATTTGCTCATGTATTCTATATATTCAGCAGCCTATGTTATTACAGGGTTGGCTATTGTACACTCAGTTAATATAATTTTGTGTTACAGCTCCATATTCAGTATCCATTGTTGATAATTTGCATGATCAATTGTTAATTGCTGTGAGTGAAATTAATCTACTGCAGGCCTGAATTTCTACATGGTATCAGAGCCATTGTAGGTTGTTAATCTCCTCCAAATTTTTTTTTGTA
>LPNX010049648.1:21516-46374 GCA_001517045.1 Pseudotsuga menziesii | reverse complement strand
TTGGATGTTTATTGTATTTGACACATACTCGACCTGATATTTGTTATGCAGTAAGTGTTGCCTCTAGATATATGGATCATCCTCATGAGATCCATTGGAAAGCATCAAAGAGGATCCTTAGCTTTGTTCAGGGAACAAGGACCCATGGGATTTTCTATAAAGCCAATTCTGACCTTGAGTTAATTGGTTTTACTGACAGTGATTGGGCAGGTGATAGCACTGACAGGAAGTCCACTTCAAGTTATGTGTTCATGCTTGCAGAAGGGCCAATCAGCTGGTCAAGCAAGAAACAGAGTTCCATTGCACTCTCATCTACAGAAGCTGAGTACAGAGGAGTTGTCAATGCAGCAACTCAGTGTTTATGGTTGCAGGGTTTACTTGGAGAGTGTGGTTTCGAACCTGAGTACTCAACTACCATCTACTATGATAACCAGAGTACCATTCGAATCTGCAAGGATCCAGTTCAGAAGCAGAGAACCAGACACATTGAGATTCACATGCACTACATCAGAGAGCTTGTGCATGATGGCACCATTCACCTACTCTTCTGCTCATCTTCAGAACAAGTACCTGACATCTTCAGAAAATCATTTTGTGAGAAGACCTTCAGCAATCTCAAATCACTACTGTGGATTGCTGATCATGCTGTCAAAGCATGAGTGGAGACAAGATTCTACAATTTTGTTTTACAGTCCATGTTTAAGGGAGGATTTTCCCAAGTTGGTTTTGCCTCTTTCCTTGGTTGTATGGACATTGCAGTATGTAAAGGGTGACTAAGCCTTGTTGCTAGGCCCTATATTTTTGATTTATTACTCATAAAGTCAGGCTTAAGGGGGGGTGTTAGAATAATCAACCCATAGTATTTACCCACTTAGACATTATTTCATTTATTTTGTCTTATTTGCCTAGTCCATGAGTCCCACCATACGCAAGTTTGTCAATTGCCTATCCATAGAGGTCAACCTTGCCATTATTGACTCATGGAGTGCTTGGGAAAGTCCTGGGAATCAAATTTTCTTTATTCCTGGCCTCCTAGGCACCCTTCTGCTTTTTCTGCTTTATTGCCTGCTTTTTCAGTGTTTTAAGGAACATAGGAAAGCAAGACTAGGTAAGGTGAATCAGCTTTGTTGCCTCTTCCTCCTCCACTCTTTCCTCCATGTAAAAAAATGTATGAGCTGCCATTTGACCACTCTTTATCTTGCCCATGCGCCCTTTCTAATTCGTGGGGTCCTTGATAGATTTGGGATCAGCTTTTTACACCTATGGGGGATTTTACTATTTTGGGTAAGCCTGCTTTATGCTAGATTTGGATGCTTCCTTATGCATTTGATTTGCTCATGTATTCTATATATTCAGTAGCCTATGTTACTACAGGGTTGGCTATTGTACACTCAGTTAATATAATTTTGTGTTACAGCTCCATATTCAGTCTCCATTGTTGATAATTTGCATGATCAATTGTTAATTGCTGTGAGTGAAATTAATCTACTGCAGGCCTGAATTTCTACACTATCAGGTGTTATAGGAATTCAAGGATGTTTTTCCTGATGAGATTCCAGGGATTCCTTCGCAGAGGGACATTGATTTCACAATTTAACTTATGCTGGGAGCAGCACCAGTGTCCAAGACACCCTACAGAATGAGTAAACAAGAGATGCTAGAGTTGAAGATACAACAGCAAGACTTTTTGGAAAAGAAGTATATACGACTGAGTGTGTCTACTTAGGGAGCACCAGTTCTGTTTGTGAAGAAGAAAGATGTTACACTCAGGTTATGTATTGATTACAAACAGTTGAACAAGGTTACTGTAAAGAATAAATATCCTTTTCCTAGGATTGATGACCTCTTTGATCAAATGAGAGGAGCAAAGTTATTTTCCAAGATTGACTTGGGGTCTGGTTACCATCAGGTGGGAATCAAGGATGAAGACATTCATAAGACAGCCTTCAGGACAAGGTATGTACATTATGATTTCGTAGTGGTACCATTTGGTCTCACAAATGCACCAGCTACATTTATGTGCTTTATGAACAATGTCTTCAGTAAGTATTTGGACAAGTTTGTTCTTGTTTTCCTTGATGGAATTATTGTTTATTTTAAGAATGAGAAAGAGCATGAAGAGAATTTGAGATTAACATTGCAAGTGTTTAGGGAACATCAGTTGTATGGAAAGCTGAGCAAGTGTGACTTCTACAGGGATAGAATTCAGTATTTGGGTCACATTATCTCAGAAGAGGGTATATCAATAGACCCTGAGAAGATAGAAGCCATTATGAATTGGCCTACTCCAAGAAATGTGATAGATGTAAGATCTTTTATGGGACTTGCAGGATACTACAGGAGATTCATTGAAGGATTTTCCAAGGTTGCACATGCCATCACTTCTTTGCAAAAGAAGGGAATAAAGTTTGAATGGACTTGAAAGTGTGAAGAAAGCTTCCAACGATTGAAGAATATTCTTACCAGGGAACCATTATTAAAGGTTGCAGATCTAGAGAAATATTTTGTGGTATGTACCGATGCATGCTGACAAGGGCTTGGAGGAGTCCTTATGTAGGACAACCACGCGATATGTTATGAATCAAGAAATTTAAAGGAGCATGAGAATAACTATGCCACTAATGATCTAGAGCTTGCAACCATAGTACATGCTCTCAAGATGTGGAGACATTACTTGATGGGTAGAAGATTTGAACTCAGAACCGATCACTATGGACTGAAGTATTTGTTTGATCAGCCTACTCTAAATGCTACGCAAGTGAGATGGATGGAATTTTTATGTGAGCTTGATTTTGAAATCAAGCACATAAAAGGAAAATAAAATAAGGTAGCTAATGCACTCAGCAGAAAGGTACAGGAAATGCATGTGGCATCTCTTAGTATTTGCCAATCAGATTTGAGGCAGCAGATTGTTAATCATGTTGCCGGAGATGAATTGTATGAGTAGGTAAAAGACAAATTGCAGCAACAAAGTCTTTGGAAGAGGTATGAAGGATATAAATTGGAATAAGATGGAATTCTTACTTATAAAGGAATAATTTATATTCCAAATATAGCAGATTTGAGGAAAGTTGTTATGGATGAAATCCATGAAGCTCCATATTCTAGTCACCCAGGATATCAGAAGACAATTGCTACAACTAGAAAGTAGTACTTTTAGCTAGGTATGAAAAAGGACATGGCTGAATAAATTTCAAGGTGCATGAAATGTGAACAGGTAAAGGTTGAGCATCAACATCCAGCAGGTTTATTGCAGCCTTTGCTAGTTCTGGAATGGAAATGGGAAGTTATTTCCATAAATTTTATTATAGGGTTGCCGATGAATTGGAGACAACATGATTCCATCATGGTTGTAGTAGACAAGTTGACTAAGGCAGCACATTTTATACCAGTGAAGTCTATGCACAAGACTGATCACATTGCAAAGATCTTCATGAAAGAGATTTTCAAATTGCATGGATTGCCAAAGGCTATAGTTTCTGATAGAGATGTCAAGTTCACTTCCAATTTTTGGAAGGGGTTGTTTGCAGATTTGGGTACAAAGTTAAACTTCAGCACTGCATACCATCCTCAGACAGATGGGTAGACATAAAGAGTTAATCGGGTGCTTGAAGATATGCTTCGCATGTATGTGATGGACAAACCAACCAAGTGGGAAGATTACTTACACTTGGTAGAGTTTTCATATAACAATGGAAAACAGGCATCCTTGGGGATGAGTCCCTATGAATCTTTGCATGGTAGAAGGTGCAAGACACCAGTGACTTGGGACAACCCGGTGAATAGAGTTATGCTTGGAATAGAGTTGCTCAAGGAAATGGAGCAAGAGGTTGTGAAGATTAGGCAGAATCTAAAAGCAGCACAGGATAGACAGAAAATCTATGCAGATAAGCATAGGATGAATAGAGAGTTCAGTGTTGGGGATCATGTTTACCTTAGAGTGAAAGCAAAGAAGAGTTCCTTGAAGCTTGGAAGTTGTGCCAAGCTGTCACCTAGATATTGTGGGCTGTTTGAAGTGCTTGAAAGAATAGGGCATGTTTCATATAGACTTGCATTGCCTACTAGTACTAGAGCTCATAATGTTTTTCATGTTTCTTTGCTTAAGAAATATGTACATGATCCTAACCATGTGATAAATTGGGATGTGATCTAGGTGGAACCCGAGAGAGAGTTCCAAATCGAGCCAATGCGCATCCTCGACAGGAAGGTCACAATGCTCCGGAACCAAGCCATAGAGAAGGTAAAGGTGCAATGGGAGCACTACGGACCTGAAGAGGCTACGTGGGAGCTGGAGGATGCCACGCAATTGGCACATCCATTTTTGTTCGAGCCCACGGAACACTAAGGTGGTACCAGTGTAGCATTTTGTTCAAATTTTGTAAAGCACCGAGGACAGTGCTTTTGAAGGGGGAGGGGAATGTAATACCCCGATTTTAACCCTGCTTGCATTAAAAATACATGATAGACATATCGTAAATAATCTTGGTGCAGAGCTAAAGTCCAAGGCGCCACCATCGACTTGGTTATGTTGTGTTTCTATTTTAGGAATGTTCACCGATGGTATATCAAGACATATGGAATATATTTAATTATGACATCATGTAAACACGCTTTTTAATTAAATAACCTAACCAGCTATGTTCATGACAACTAAATTGAGAAGGGGAATGATTCCTAAGGATAAGGAAAGGGGAATGTTGAGCATTGAGTCATGGGGGAAAGCCATGTGTCACCAACACCCTTAGGTATTTCCCTTGTTAGTTGGGATAGCAATTGGCTGGTAGGAAAAACCACCACCACACCCACACTTGCTCACTTTCACTCTCCACGTCGTGCAGATGGTCTGTCCACTACCTCGATCGTGAGTCTGTTCAGTTCCTTCATGTGAGGGAGTTAAAAGAATCCAAATTGCATTGTTGGGGGTTCACCTTCCCTCTCTCTCTCTCATGATTGCTATTCTATGAGTTTTCTTCCTCATTCACGCAGAAGGCAGTCGTCCTCTGCCTCATGGATTTGATGGTTGTGGATTGATCCTTTACTTGGATTCACACAGAGTTTTATGTCTTTTTCCATCTTTATTAGACAACGTATTGTCATGTTATTTCCATCATTTAAATCATGGCTGGAATTGCATCCGTAGCTGTGGGGTTTGCATTGTGTCTCTCACTCAGAGATTGGATGTCTGGTATTTTCTATTCCCGGTCTGTGTAAGTTTTCCCAAGGATTGCAGTGGGATTTGTGTGTTGTGGGTTCATAGTTGTATTGGGATGCTGTTTCCCCATGATTTGCTTGGCTGTATTTTCCCTTTTTATGGTGGTATCATTTGAATAACACTGTGAATACCTGTGTACTGTTCAACTGTGTTTTCCCTGGTAAAAGCTTGAATAACTATTTAGCTGCTTGCATGCAGTGGTTTTGTCCTCAGACTGCATTGGAGTGGTGAATGAGGGCCTGAGGTGCTTGATAAACTTGATGGGTTGAGAACCACAAAGATAGAGATGTTGAGCTGGTTTTCTTCTCCACAACCCCTAAATAGCACTGGAAGGGAGATTAGGGTCTGAGGGACTGCGTTGCAAATAAAGGACTGATTTCCTTGTGTTGAGTGTGTGTGGATGTTCTAGAAGCCAGTCTGGTTCTGGTGTCAGTTCACCATTTTAGCATTAGTCTTTCCCAGATCTTGGATGGCTTGATAAACCCAACTTTTTTGGCTTGGCTAATCTGTTGTTTGCCTGATAAACCCAACTGTGTTGGCTGGGTTGAACTGCGTCCCCTAGTGTGGTTGCTATCCTTGGCTACGTGTAAGCTTGTTAGTTCCTTATTCCTTTGGGAATCATGCCCGAATCAGGGTGGCAGCATTGCTGAGAGATTAAGGAGCACGCAAGCCTATGGTTGGGTGGAATGTTGCAGCGATGTAGCTGGTTGTGAAACAAGTTCTTTATAAGATAAGTACTCTTTCTTAACTTATGTCTGCAATTATATATTTACCATTGATGAATGATGATATACATGTTAAATGATGATCTATATATGCATGAATGTTGATTGATATGTTTTTCTTCCATTATGTATATGAATGATTATGCTTCATAAAATGTTTTATGTTTTAAGTATCATGCTTCAGCACTATATGTATGTATGTTCATGTTCATGGGGCTAGATGCCTGGATGATTTGACGTATAGTAGTGTCCTCTTTGCCGGTCAAAGGGTCGGGGAAGTTACAGCGACAACACCATCGCTTGCCATGGTGCAAGGCCTAGGTTATACGAATGTGTAATTTCTTATTTGTTTTTATAATGGTTATGTATATATACATCATTTGCATACTATTCGATTTCATGGGTATGATTCTTGTTTGTTGGCATTAGTTAGACTCTGTGTGAAATCACAAATCTTGTTTAACTTATTTATATGGATTCATTAACTGTAGTGTTTGGCCTTTGGAGCCATCTTGTAGATGGAAATGGCATTTCCCGCCATTTAGAGATGTGACCGTGTGTTAGTTAAATGACTATCATTTTTATGTTTTGATTCGTAGTTAATGAATAATATATGTATAAGAGCCATGACTGTGGGTGTAACCCTTCCCCGCATTTCGTTTCTATTCACATAGCGTTGATAGGGTTGATAAAGGGTTTATGGTAATGTTTAAATGATTTGTTTATGTAAAGGGTCGAGCATCATGAAATAGTTACAATGTGTAATTTATTTGGTGCTTCGATCCCTATTTAGAGATTAGGTGAATTTGTTTTAAAGCATGTGTATTTATAATAGCGTTCTCTGTTAGGTTGGTAGTTAAAAAACTACAACATTTAGTAGGATAAAACGAATCCTACAGGATTCTATAGGGTGACTGGTAAACAAGTGGAATCAATAGGAACTGATCTTGGGTCACTATGGTTGTAAATGTTTATAAATGTATGGGTTTGTTTGGGCATTATCGCCTACAGGAATTGATTCTCTGACCTCTGTTTATTATACTATGCTTATAAAAGAGTGTTGTGCATAGCATTATGTTTGATTTACCATCTTAGAACTTTCATTACGACATACGATTTTAGTAGATGTAGTTTATATGTTAATTATGTGGTTTGGATTTTTATAAATAAGATGGATTTATGTGGATTATGGTTTATAAATTCAGACCATTAGATGGTCTCAATATATTAACTGTAGATTTGATTTAAATTTTATTTTTATATATGGATTAATGCAATTATAATGTGGTTTAATTAGATTCTAGCTTCATACCATTAGAGGTCTCGATATATTGATTGCTAAGCATTTTAATTTGTTATTTGATTATGGTTGTGTTTATAGCTTATACTTAATTTTATCTTTTGCTCCTAAATATAGTTCTACTGGCAATATGAAATATGCCACGAGAATTGATAGATAAAATAAACATATAGACTCTATTTAGAGTCATTTCTAGGTCTTAGGAAAAACAAGTTTAAGATATGAAATAAATGCAAAACCAAGTATAGAAGAAATAAGCCCTAAATAATTCTTAGACGGGAAATAATTTTCAGACATAGTGTTTTAGAGTTAAAAACATAGACTCTTAAACATTATGGACAGACATACGGTTTATAAATAAAATGTAAAACCTTAAAGATTTTAAGAGGAAATAATTGCAAACATAGGGTTAGAAATATAACATAAACCCTTAAATATTCTAATAGGAATTATACTATATAACGGAACAGGAAAATCCAGAACCTTATACCTAAAAAATGAAGCTATTCCAATGGCTGAAAACCTGCAGACTCAATTACCCAGCATTAACAAATTCACAGGAAGATCTGACCTCTGTATAGATAACCAAATCACTTGGGAACTACCACGTTCCACCCAACCATGACCCATAACCATTCCTGGTTTTCATCCGGATCCCCCCTGTTATAGCTGATTTTACCACTCCAGGTGAATCACACTGGTATGGCCTTCCCCTATCCCTCTGCAGACTCCTTAGACCCCTTGGACCATTTTTTGTCCTTTGATGTTTCCTAGACCATCCCTAAAAACATGTGAAAATTAATACACGTGAATTTTAAACCGCTAATTGCGTATAACACGGGTTTGACCCCTAAAACCACATACATCGGGATGTGTGGATAATCCAAATCCTTTTGGAGTTTTCCTTGACATGGATCTGACTCACTTGACTCCTGGCCTTCCATATGCCTTGAGATCGCTCGGATTCGACCTTTCATTACCCCTTTGAAAAGCTATATAAGGAACTCTTTGGTACATTGAAGGCATATGGGAGAATTGAGAGAAAAGAAACTATAGTCCATTGTTGCCGGAACTTGTGCTTGAGTGTGCATCCCTTTGTCCCTTGGAGCACTTTTGTGTTCTTCCCAAGCTTGCCTTTGCTTGTGAGCTTGCTATTGAGAGATGGAGGATTGAGGTGGTGGAGGATTAAGTGGGGGATTCAGTTTATTTGATTCGTAGACGTGCCGACAAAGGTTGTTTCCATTGTAATATTTTATTTTATATTAATAGAAATATCTTTTCCTATCCAATAATGTATGTTTGAATGAATATTTTATCCATGGATGATTTCAAATGCTTATACATTGTTGAGTATATATGCTAGAATAGATCTAACACCAATATATAGTATGCTTGTCTTGTTTACTTGTTGTTGAGGAAGTGATTTATCAATTCAAGCTGAAGTTGGAAAGCTCAACGGGGATCTACTTCAACCATCCAGAATAAGGTACGAGGTCTAATCCTTTAGCATTAGATATTTAATTTCTATTGCATATTGGAAAGGATTCATTTCTGGAGTCAAGCTGTCTATTGTGGTACCCCATGCCATAGGAATTTCTCTCCGTAATAGAATTGGCAACTCCGCCGGAGCTTCATACTCCTCTTGATCTTTTGTTGGCCTATTTCCCTCAGGACTCCCTTATGTCAAGTTGTAATTGCATTATCATGAGCTTTTCCTGCATTATTGAGCTTTATGCTGGATTCCCTGACATTGAGTTTCAGCCATATAGCCCAAGCTTGTCTCATGTCTAGCCATGCAGAGCCATTTTATATATCCTTTGCAACTTTATTCCCTTTTTACTGGGAGGGGATTTTCCCTTGAGTGTCGCTATCCTACACATGTATCCTTGCATTGAGAATAGGTATGTTCCATTGCTTGGAACTAGTTTGTTTCCCCCTATGACACTCGTCTCCTCCTAGTCTGTAACTATAAAGCAGTTTTATTCTTTTTCAAGCTTTTTAAATATTTGAAAAAGTCCAAAAAAAAATCAAAAAACCAAAAAACTGGACAAGGTAATATGTTATCTTTGGTAGCTGTCGAGTCGTGTTGCCTTTGAACAGAGCATTTTATATCACATCCGTTGGTTGGGTTTATAGTTTGACTTTAGGAGCTGTACTCATTTATCTGAGTTTATCTCCACCGACTGGTTAAGATTCTAGTCCCCATGAAGCCTATGTCGATGCCTCCTGTGTCGCAGAGATGTCCTAATTTTGTGTATCGAGTCTATACTGCCTTTATTTAGTCACCATTCGTCATTATGCTCTTGTTCAAATTAATTTGAAACCTGATTCAGCCATTCCTTAGTTATCTTGAAATTCCATGTTGGCCATTCCCGGTACAGTTACTGGTTCATGCACCTTATGATCAAGTCCTTCCACATCATACAGCTTTGCTGAGTACCTCGTGTTGGATGATGGGAGATGCCTTAATGCCCTCCTTCCAGCAGATTTCATCCCATCGACTTTAGAACATTTATTCTAGGATTGGAATCTAGAGTCATTTTTGAGTGCCTTGAGACTTGTAGTCATCAGTTGTAGGTTCTCTCGCCATCGACAGTCTTTGGGAATACATCAATGTCCCCTGATCGATGGATCCTCTCAAGTGTTTGAACTCAATACATTTATTCGCACTTGTTAGTTTTCACTCTAGTACCCTGATTCCCATTTTCATTATCAGTGGGTGATCTCACATCTGTTAATGGTATACATCAATGACCGGTAATCAGATGATGAACTAATATGTTCTACCTTGACACCTTTATTCACATAGTAGGACATGTACTCATAGTGGTTTGTGTAGAAGACCTTCTAGATTGGTGGCATCTCTTATATGCTACCTCCTTGATCATGCCAATGTTCATGAGATTCCAGCTCTCATGACTTGATTCCAGTATATGTCAGACATTTCCAGCTATTATGGAGATCTTGATCCATTTTATATCTTCAATCATTATGGAGATCACGATCCTTTGTATATATTCATCGTGGAGATTGTGATCTATGTGTATTGTACATGGCGATGACCACTTATGTGATATCTTGTATCATGCCTATTCATGGCCATTGTACTCTTATGTATCCATGAGTGCTATATGTATTTGCAATTATGTGCAGAGTTGTATCATTGTACTATGCTAATTGGGTGGCTGGTCTTCCATTTGGGATCCTTCATCACTCCACTTTTGGGATGAACTTATAATGTATTTCGGCCATCGTATGACCCCTCTGACCTCACACATTAGGGGGCATCTGTTATAGCTTATTTTACAACTCTAGGTGAATCACACTAGCATGGCCTTCCCCTATCCCTCTGCAGACTCCTTAGACCCCTTGGACCAATTTTTGTCCTTTGATGTTTCCTAGACCATCCCTAAAAACATGTGAAAATTAATACATGCGACTTTTAAACCCCTAATCATGTATATATGTGGGTTTGACCCCTAAAACCGTGTACATTGAGATGTGTGCATAATCCAAATACTTTTGGAGTTTTTGTTGACATGGATCCGACTCACTTGAATTCGGGCCTTCCATATGCCTTGAGATCACTCGTATTCGACCTTTCATTACCCCTTTGAAAAGCTATATAACGAACTCGTTGGTACATTGAAGGCATATGAGAGAATTGAGAGCAAAGAAACTATAGTCCATTGTTGCCAGAACTTGTGCTTGAGTGTGCATCCCTTTGTCCCTTGGAGCACTTTTGTGTTCTTCCCAAGCTTTCCTTTGCTTGTGAGCTTGCTATCGATAGATGGAGGATTGAAGTGGTGGAGGCCCAAGTCGGGGATTTAGTTTCTCTAATTGATAGACATGCCGACAGAGGTTGTATCCATTGTAATCTCTGATTTTATATTAAGAGAAATATCTTTTCCTGTCCAATAATGTATGTTTGAATGAATATTTTATCCATGGATGATTTCAAATGCTTATACATTGTTGATTATATATATGCTATAATAGATCTAACACCAATATATAGTATGCTTGTCTTTTTTACTTGTTGTTGAGGAAGTGATTTATCAATTCAAGATGAAGTTGGAAAGCTCAACGGGGATCTACTTCAATTGTCTGGAATAAGGTACGAGGTCTGGTCCTTTAGTGTGAGATATTTAATTTCTATTGCATATTTGAAAGGATTGATTTCTGGAGTCAAGTTGTCTGTTGTGGTAGCCCAAGCCATAGGAATTTCTCTCCATAACACCCCCAAGCTAGTTCCAATATGCATGTATCTTAGAGCTCCTAAGGTAAGGCTTCCCTAACTGGGATATCATGTTTGAATCAGTTCTCCTTTTTCCTCTTAGGAAAATTTTCTCCAAGAACTCTCTTGAGAATAAACATGCATAAATAATGATTCACCCAAAAAGATGGAAGAGATCCCCAAGACTCTCTTAGGCTTGGGTCTTTATAGGCAGGATTTTCAGTCAAAGGGGTAGATAAGTCAAGAATCATTTGATTTCTTGATTTAACCATTTTATTTAATTTAGGTATTATTTTAATATTTAACTTAGGAACTTTTAACTAGTTCCTATTTGGACTTTTGTAGGTTTTATACTATTTAATTACTTTTAAGTAAAATAATAATAAATGGAGCCTCTCTTTCTTTCTCATACTTTTAATATTATTACTATGTTTACTCTTATACATACCATGTATAAAATATATAACTATATATATATATATATATATAACTATATATATATATATCTATATCTATATACATTATTTGTTAACGTTTGTCTTTAGGTATCATGTATCATGATCCCTAAATTTATGACACTTTCTTCATTAAGGCCGCCAAGTAGGTGGTTAGGTGTACTAGGCTAGGAAACTCTAAACATCCTTGCATGTTGGATTCCCTCGTATAACATGGTAGTTCTTTAGTACTTGAAGAGATATAGAAATTTGAGATTTCACTTAATCACTTATAAATAAGTCAGATGAGATCAATAATTTACTCGAGTCATTTTCACATTAGAGGAAATTTCAACTCAAAATGGGCCTCCTAAAATGAATTAATAAAATAATAGTTAAAATAATAAAATAATATTTATTAATTTTGGAGGAAGAATAGAAAAAAATTACTTTTATTTTGTATTTTTGACATATCTCCCCGTATTTTTACTCAAATTTCGATCAGGAGAGCTAGTTGGATGTGGAATTAAATTCCCCATCCAACGAGTACCCACTCGGCATACTTTTGACCGACCCCACTACCCCAAAAACAAGAAATACCTGAAAAGTATCATCATTCCATTTTTTCAGGTATTTCTTTTTTTTGGGGTAGCGGGGTCCCTCAAAAGTATGCCGAGTGGGTACTCGTTGGATGGGGAATTTAATTCCACATCCAATGAGCTCTCCCGATCGAAATTTGAGTAAAAACACAGGGAGATATGTCAAAAATACAAACAAAAAAAGTAGTTTTTTTTTTTTTTTATGATACCTATCCCCAAATTTATATTAAAAAAGTGTTTAAGACCTATACGGTATTTCAAATTTAAAGCAATTTCATTGGCTAACACATGATGACATGGAATTTGAATAAAAGTTAAAAGGCCCATTTTGAGTTGAAATTTCCTCTAATGCTTAACATAATTAATTCTTTTCAGTAACTCCTAGCGCTTATCCGGAGCTCATAATCAACTCTTAAAATAGGGAGTTACAAACTTAGTGCAATTCCATAGCTCCTCGCTCAACACTAATGTTTGGATGTACTTGTAGGATACACCCAGGGATACAATGGCCAAGGATCCATTTTTCCAGATCTTATGCTCAAGATCAACTTGGAAGGCTCTAGGGCTTATTCCCAACACTTCGAATTTAGCTTTTTATGTGCTTCAGAGCTTCTTGCTCAACACAAAAAAAATTCATATCTCATGTGTTTCATAGCTTCTCGCTCAACACAAACATTCAAATACTTATGTACTCCAAAGCTCCTCTCTCAACACAAAACATCTCATTAATCATGTGCTTCAGGTTCCATGCCCAACACATAAAATAATACATAAAACATATGTAACTATATTACACCCAATATATCAGACAAATCATCATGCTCATATGCAGTGGGGTCCTAGACCCCATATATAAAAATAAAACATCAAAGTAACATCATAATCAATGGGGCTTATGCCCATAAGTGTTAGGTCAAAATTCAGGATATTACATCTATCCCCGCTTAGAAAAACACTGTCTGTGGTGTTCTAGGGACTCGGAATGAAATCATAAAACAATGTGGGGTAATCCTTTCTCATGGTGGCTTCATTCTTTTGAGTATCCTCATCGGCTTCGAAGTGCTTCCATTGCACTTTCAACTGAACTATGGTGCACTTCTTGAGTTGCACCTCTCTCTTGTCCAGTATATGAAGATGTTCAAGGGGAAAATCCCCTTCAAGTTCCACCTTCTATCTCAACCATGGTAGCATGATAGTCTTCCTATCGACCATCTAAGGCTACATAAATCTGCGGTGTTCCAGATATGTCCTCTACCATTGGTTCTTCCTACAAGTTGTGCAAGACCCCATTGGTATTATTCTTATAGTCTAGGGCATAGTGAGGCCCTTGGCATTTCCAACATTTAATTTGCAGCAGGGAAACATTGGCTCCCCCATTTGCTACTGGTTTGTTAGCATTTGGAGCTGGTACATATGGCTTTATACCTGATTTGTTAAAGTTCTTGTAGGATAGAAAACTATTGTTCCGTTTTCTGTACGTTGGTAGGTTAAAACTTGGTTTGTGGTTGTAAGAGAAGTTCTTAGACCTATATCTGTTTCTGTTGAGGTTCTCTTTCCTCAGTTGCCCATGCTCATAGAAAATAATAGTTTTATGCAATGAGGTTTCCAAAGTTTTACGCATGTCAAATTCAATCCTTTCCCGAAAGTTTGGAGGAAGACATCCTAAAAATTGTTGGATTTTTACCTTGGCATCCTTGATGTATGGCGCATATTGTAACAGATCCAAAAATATGTTAATAAAAGAATCCATAGTTATGGATCCATGATATGTAACGTGTGAAACTCTTTCACCTTTCTATCAAAGAATCTTTCCAACATATACTTTTCTTGAAAAATATTGCAGAAATTACTCTAGTGTATTTCTCTTACCTCATCTTTCTTGGTATGCTTCAAATATTTCCACCATCTAGTTGTTTTTTCATTTAAATTATAGATGGCTAGATGAACTTTCATTTCACTAGAGTAGTTATGAACTGAGAAATATTTTTTCATACCCAACAACCAGTCTTTATCTTTTTCCCCCATGTTCATCTCTCCTTCATAGGTTGGGGATTTTATTTTTTTGAACTCCCCCTAGAGATTTTCATCATTTCTCTATTTCTTTCTGCATGGAGAAAGAGTCATCATTGGAAGGACTAGGATAATCTCTTGTTAGAGGTTCAAGGGTATGTTCCTCCTCTCCTTCTATTCTTGGGATGTTGGCCTGTTTATGATAAGGTTCCTTCTTGAACTTGCTTGTGGAATGAGTGGGTTTTCCTTGTGGGATTCCTCCCATCCTATTTCACGGCAATGCTTCATTAATTGCTTGTTGTTCCTTTCTTTCATTTAGATTATCATCTCTGAAACTTTGCAGGTCTGCTTGAAGACTTCATATGGTTTTCATTATATCAGAATTTAGTTCCACCACCAATTATGCTTCCTAGGTGGGGGCATTCAATTTCCCTTGCCAGCTGTTATTTTCTTCAATGTTCATGATCTGCACTATTCTTTTAGAATCCTAAATAGAAAATTTTTAATAACAGGAAAAATTTCTATTAGTTAACAAAATTTAAAAACATACTTTATTTTCCTTGCAATGAATGTCTAGTATACCCATTTGGCCTCTAAGTGTTGAAACTGGGCTTTGATAGCACTTGTAACATCCCCATTTTTTATTTATTAGGCTAGTCATTTATTGCACGAACTAGACATTATTTATACTTACGCAAAATTTGTCATTCTTCATTTACGACGTTTTATTATCGTAAGTTGTTCTTACATCCTGCTTTCATATTTCTTGATATGGTTATTAATGTAATACTATGTTGCTGTAATATTTGTTTACTATCTTGTTTTATGGTTACGCATTTATAAGTATGTGTTGTTTTTATTACTTCTCAATGGTTATAAAATTTTATTACTATTGTATAACCAATTTTGACTTAACTTGTTATTGGAAAAAGGGGTGGACTGGCGGGACATGTTTCCCTTGTAAACACCTGGAAGGTAACTGTTTTCTACTTGTAACCACAGGGCTTACTTAGTTCCTACAAACTAAGGAATTTATTTCCTTGTAGCGTGTAGGTGCACTTGATGACAGAGACTGCTTATAAAAGTGAAACAAGACATACTACTTGTTTGTAACTAGCACTCAGCTTGGGTGACGAAGGACTTACAGTCCTATTCCAGTGACTACTATGACTGCTATTAGTTTTTATTTACATAAGGATGGATGTTTCACAAGCCTATGTTGTACGAGTTACGATTATTTTTTTACGGAATTTATGACAACACTTTAATTACTGCTACATATATCATTTATATAGTACACATTTTATACGGTATTAAAACATGGTATCTTGGTTTTTGTTTTAATATGGTCTTGGTGTATTAAATTAAAACCTTTGCAATAGCCCTTCCATGGTGTATTTCATATTCCATGGACTATGGATAAACAATATGTATTTGATGCACATATTGCATGACACATTGATTAAACATGGCTTTTTGTTAAAGGGTTACATAAGCTATATGCTATGGGTTTTGATTTATGTCATTGGAGGCCAGGTTGGAGACATTAATGCACATTGGAATTTGTAGGACTCAAGATTAGGGCTTCGGCTCTTATGTTGGGTTGGGTCATTCATATCATTGTTGCATGAGCTCTGCCTCTGCGATGTATGGTGGTGTGAAGCTTGGGAGGTTGGATGTGAGGGAAGGTGCGTATTCACTCTGGTTTAACATCGTTGTTTTGTTTGTTCAGTTTGGTTTCAATGTGTACTCCTCATCGTAGCTCTTGTTTGGTGTTGCAGGTCACAGGGTTTGAGGAAATCGTGGGTCGTGGGTCACCCTGAGGTCAACATTATAACCATTCGGGTAAGCCCTGCTTTACAAGTTTAAAACTTGTCGCACTCTTGCATGGTTGTGGTGACAAAGTTAAAACTCATCGTAGGTATGAATGTTGGGCTCTGGTTTTAATGGCTACATTTGGAAAAAGGGTCTGTCTGTAAAAATGAAATGTAAGGCATGAAGGATGTGTTTAATGACTTGGGGTTTTGTTGGGGTTTAGTGTCTTTGGGCCGGGAATAATGTATTATGGCTTTTTTTATAAGGATGATATGTTTAGTAATGTGGCTTGGTAACCTTGAAATGCTCTACGCATTGTGAATATGTATTTATGTTTTTGGTAATGGCGGTAGCACCATTGCTTGCAATGGTGCAAGGCCTAGGTTATACGACTGTGTAATTTCTTATTTTTTTTATAATGGTTATATATATATACATCATTTGCATACTGTTCGATTTCATGGGTATGATTCTTTTTCGTTGGCATTAGTTAGACTCGGTGTGAAATCACAAATCTTGTTTAAATTATTTATATGGATTCGTTAACTGTGGTGTTTGGAGTTTGGAGCCATACTGTAGATGATAATGGAATTTCCCACCATTTAGAGATGCAATTGTGTGTTGGTTTACTGACTTATCAATTTTATGTTTTGATTCGTGGTTAATCAATACTTTGTGTATAAGAGTCGTGACTGTGGGTGTAACCCTTCCCTGGTTGTCGTTGCTATTTGCATAGAATTGAAAGGGTTGATAAAGGGTTCATGGTAATGTTTAAATGCTTTGTTTATGTAAAGGGCTGAAGGCCATGAAATAGTTATAGCATGTAATTTATTTGGGGCTTTGACCCCTATGTAGAGATTAGGTGAATTTGTTTTACGGCGTGTGTATTTATAATAGCATGCTCTATTTGGTTGGTAGTTAAAACGCTACAACATTTAGTAGGATAAAACGAATCCTACAGGATTCGATAGGGTGACTGGTAAACAAGTGGACTCAACAGGAATTGATCCTGGGTCGCTATGGTTGTAAATGTTTATAAATGTATGGGTTTGTTTGGGCATTAACGCCTACAGGAATTGATCCCGCAACCTCTGTTTATTATACTATGTTTATAAAAGAGTGTTGTGCATAGAATTATGTTTGATTTACTATATTTGAACTTTATTTGTGGCATACGATTTTCATAGATGTAGTTTGTATGTTAATTATGTGGTTTGGATTTTTATAAATGATATGGATTTATGTGGATTATGGTTTATAACTTCAGACCATTAGATTGTCTCGATATCTTGAGTGTATATTTGATTTAATGTTTATTTTTAGATATGGAATAATGTGATTATAATGTGGTTTAATTAGATTCTAGCTTCAGACCATTAGAGGTATCAATAGGTTGACTGTTTTTCATTTTAATGTGTTATTTGATTGTGGTCTTGTTTATAGCTTATACCTAATTAGTTCTTTTTCTCCTAAATATAGTTTTGCTGGCAATATGAAATCTGCGAGTAGAATCCATATATAAAATAAAAATATAGATTATTCTTAGAGTAATTTCTGGGTCTTAGGAAAAACAAGTTTAAGATATGAAATAAATGAAAAACCAAGTATAGAAGAAATAAGCCCTAAATAATTCTTAGACATGAAATATTTTTTAGACATAGTTTTTTAGAATTAAAAACATAAACTCTTAAACACTTTGGAAAGACATAGGGTTTATAAATAAAATGTAAACCCTTAAAGGTTTTAACATAAAATAATTGAAAAAAACATAGGGTTATAAATATAACATAAACTCTTAAATATTCTAACAAGAATTATACTAGATAATGGAAGAGGAAAATCCAGAACCTCATACCTAAAAAGTGAAACTATTTCAATGGCTAAAAACTTGCACAATCAATTACCTAGCATTAACAAATTCATAGGAAGATCTAACCTCTGTATAGATAACCGAATCACTTGGGAACTACCATGTTCCACCCAACCATGACCCAAAACCATTTTTTGTTTTCATCCGGACCCTAACAAGTAGCTTAGAGCCCCTAAGGTAAGGCTTCCCTAACTGGGATATTAGGTTTGAATCAGTTCTCCTTTTTCCTCTTAGGAAAATTTTCTCCAAGAACTCTCTTGATAATAAACATGCATAAATAACGATTCACTCAAAAATATGGAGGAGATACCCAAGACTCTCTTCGGCTTGGGTCTTTATAGGAATAATTTTCAGTCAAAGGGGCAGTTAAATCAAAAATCATTTGATTTCTTGATTTAACCCTTTTATTTAATTTAGGTATTTTTTTTAATATTTAACTTAGGAAATTTTAACTAGTTCTTATTTGGACTTTTGTAGGTATTATTCCATTTAATTACTTTTAAGTAATAATAATAATAAATGGAGCCTCTCTTTCTTTCTCATACTTTTAATATTATTAGTATGTTTACTCTTATACATACGTTAACATTTTTCTTTAGGTATCATATAACATGATCCCTAAACTTATGACACTTTTTTCAATAAGGTTGTCAGGTAGGTGGTTAGGTCTACTAGGCTAGGAAACTCTAAACATCCTTGCATGTCGGAATTCCTCATATAACATGGTAGCTATTTATTACTTGATGAGATATAAAAATTCAAGATTTCACATAATCACTTATAAATAAGTCATATGAGATCAATATTTTACTCGAGTTGTTTTCACTCGAGATAATTAATTCTTTTCAGTAGCTCCTAGCTCTTATCCGGAGCCCATACTCAACTCTAAAAATACGGAGTTACAAACTTAGTGCAATTTGAGAGCTCCTTGCTCAACACTAATGCTAGGATGTACTTGTTGGATACACCTAGGGATACAATGGCCAAGGATCTGATGTTCCAGAGCTTATGCTCAACATCAACTTGGAAGGCTCCAAGGCTTATTCCCAACACTTCCAATTTATCTTTTCATGTGCTTCAGAGCTTCCTAATCTACACAAATTTTTTCATATCTCATGTATTTGAGAGATTCTCGCTCAACAAAACATAAACACGCATGTGCTTCAGAGCTTCTCACTCAACACAACTTAAAAACTCATGTGATCTAGAGCTTATTTCTCAACAAAAACATTCAAATACTCATGTGCTCCAGAGCTCCTTGCTCAACACAAAACATATCATCAATCATGTGCTTCAGGGTCAACGCCGAACACATAAATTCATATATAAAACATATGGAACTAGCTTACGCCCAATATATCAAACAAATCATCATGTTCATATGCAGTGGGGTCCTAGACCCCATATATCAAAATAAAACATCAAAGTAACATCATAATCAATGGGGCTTATGCCCATAAGTGTTAGGTCAAAATTCAAGATATTACAATCATGCTCAATAAGGGGCACATTACACTCCATGTGTTGCACAATTCCCCATTCATCAGCAATACCCTTCTTAAGTCTAGTCCCCCTAGAATTGCAAGATACAAGGCTATAAAATCTTTGTCCATATGCTAGGGGAAAAAAATAAAGAGGTTATGCACATGCTCACGCCATTCTTAAAAATGTCTTTTAGCTCATTGGATAATACTAAAACCATTGAAGAGATTTCATAAGAAGGACAACAAGGTGCACATGCAAAATCAAGATATTCAAGAACATGATGTATAACATAGAGGGACCCATGCCAGTATTTTAGATATTATTATAGGTGCTCCACCTCCAACCCTACCTTGTACCAACACAACAAAATGTATATGAAAAATCTAGCACAAATCAAGTTTCTATCATACTTGATATCAACGATATCAAAACTATATCAGAGAAATCTATACCCAACTTTGTAGCTAAAGAAAATAAAAGGTACAAAACCAAAGATATAAAAACAATCTATACACAAAATTTGTAGCGAAAGAAAATCAACATTGGCATTGGAACTTAAGATAAACCAAAGATGGTAGTTATTGGGGATTATTGAGATGACCAAATAGTCTCTAAGGTCACATCCCTATTGAAAGAGTATGAAAAATGGTTTCTACAGATATTCAAAGTGCTAATATTTTATGAGTTGTTGATGTTGCTGTCGGAGAAACCGCAGTATCAAAATGACTAAGTCGACGTTTCGGATCCATATCAAGATCCATCTTTAGGACATAGTCGAATATTTTATGAGTTATTATTCAAAAACAAAAGGATCACTAAAAGAATGAAAAGCACAATGGGACAAAGAGAACAAAAATATTTATCTTGGGAAATCCTCATGGGGGATAAAACCCAACAAATATTTATCGATATAAACTTCAACCAAGTACAGTGTAATACCCCCAAAATAAGACTACTTTATTCCCATCTCTCAAATGGACGGATCCTTCTTTCTCTAACAAAATCTCTTGAGTGATGAGTGTGTCCAAATGAGGAAGGTTCCTCACCTATTTATATATATTAGATGAGTAGCCTAAAAACCCAACATGGATGACTTCTCCTCTCAACCAGGGTCGAGTTGCCTTGGGAGAATCAAATCAACATTTTAATAATACTTTTGTGGGTACTGTGAGAATTTCTTCTCAATTAGATCTAGGAGCTAGAATAATTTCATGATCAAATTGTTTGACAAAATATACAAGAGAAAAACAAAGAGACTGAAATAACTGGAATAACACATGTGAAAGGTGCTAATACCTAACCATTATATTGTATCACATATTGTAGATGTTATGGTACACACTTATAATACATTAGAGACCATTTGTAAGGCTCTAGAATCCAATTGGAGTTGTACATGTTTCATGGTTAGATTTGACCTCAATCCCCCCCAGGTGGACTAATGGAACCCCAATTCATCGCAAACAGTCATGAACCAAGGTGTGAACATTGGTGGAGTGTGATGGGTCATTAATGAGTCCTATAAAAGTGTGGGGCAGAATATAGAGGTGAGTGGGAGGCTCAAGGTGGAAATAAATGCTCATAGGAGAGCAAAAATGGAACAAATACACCACGAGCGCCCTCTAGTCAAACCCAAAACACCCAAATCAAGCACACAGCACTGCGAGGCATTAAGTGAGGGTGTACATGTGTTGGGTTGACCAACTATAACATTGGTGCATGTGTTAAAGGCCTGGAAATAACCAGTTCACCTCCTAGACAATTTCCCTAATTCTAAACCATAGGATATCACTACATGAAAGAAAATGACATTAGCCTAAGGTCAAAACTAAATGCTAAGGATGTATTACTGTTCCAACACCCCCCCTTAATCCAGAATTGGTACAATTTAAATGATTTGTTAAGGCCTTGGAAACTAAGTTACAAGTCACCTTTTACAACAATGTTTATTAATCCATGTAACCAAGGTAAGGAGGAAAACCTCATGGGACAAAACCTGCCCTCAATAACGGAAATGGAATAGAAACCAAAAATATGCATACACTCCAAACTAAATGAAAAAGTCTAGAGAAATCGTCTTCCTGGGAATAAGTGGAATGTGCTTAACCAACTCAGGAATAGCTGCATGATGAATCCTCAAACCATGAAGAACAACTGAAATGCACTGATAGGAGAGCAAATGGTGCTCTTCAGACTTGAACCTAGAACCAAACATGATTCCATTCCTAAAATAGACTTGAATTTAATGAGAATAGGTGACCCCAAGCAAGTCATAAGGATCTTGAATCATCAACTTTCAAAGAAGGTTGTAATCAGCTCTAGGAAGGTGGAACAAGAGTTTCGAATGTGCCATTGGGAGGGCAAAGGCTTCTCCATATTCATATGAACTTGAAGGAACTCTACTAGTGACGGTGGAGGAATATATGGGAAAATTAGTGTGAAGAAATGAGAGATATTCACTTGACATCCAAGAATGTCCATCTTTCGAACCAATGCTCTCATGTGAAGAAAACCCATCCTCTAGAGAACGCTCGCTATGAACATAAACTAGCAATATATATTCACCATTCATAACAGAAGACATAGAGGATAAAGGTGTAGAATGGATATATAAATCTTAATTAGTACTGATGGAAACGACTCGTATGCTATCTTCATGAAAAATTACTTGTTAACAAGGAGAGGAAGCCACAAAGGAAGAAACTTGAGTTGGATCGTTTGTTGAATCTCTGGTTATTTATTCTTCTTCATTTCAAATAGCTTCTTGAGAAATGCATGTGGCCAATATCATAGGAGGAATAACACATAAGGAGGTGCCAATTTGCTTGCTCTCCATGTAGCTCACATATTCTTGCTACATGCCAAGAGCTTCATCTAGATTTCTCCAAAGATCAAATGGGTACTCAGCAGAATCAAGGAGATAGTGCATCATATGAGGTATAGTGAGACACATAGTTCCATAGGCTCTATCATTGTCATTAATCCAATCACACTTCTCTAGACAGGACTCGCTGTCTCTCTCACATCACCAATGGAGACATTATACATGCATTTCCTCTTGAGATATGCACACTACTTTGACTTCCATTCAAAATAGTTGAATGGGGAAAGGAGAGGAACAAATTTTGAATCCATGAAGTTGTTGTAAGAACGTGGAATAAAAAACACTCAGATAAACTAGAAATATGCCCTAAAAAACAACTCAAACCTCACTATATTTGTTTGCAGCTCCAACTAGCTTTGATACCATGTGATAATTGCTTCTCAAGTAGATCTAGGAGATAGAACAATTTCACCATCAAAGTGTTTGGAAAAATATGCAAGAGAAAAACAAAGATACTGAAATAGTTGGAATAACACATGTGAAAGGTGCTAATATCTAACCATTATATTTCATCACATCTTGTAGATGTTATGGTACATACTTATAATACATTGGATACAATTCATGAGGCTCTGGAATCCAATTGGAGTTGCACATGTGTCATGGTGAGATTTGACCTCAATCCCCCCTAGCTGGACCAATGGAGCCCCAACTCAGCCCAAATATTCAAGAACCAAGGTGTGAAAATTGGTGGATTGTGCTAGGTCACTAATGACTCCTCGAAAAGTGTGGGTGAGAATAAAGAGGTGAGTGGGAGGCTAAAGGTGGCAGTAAATGCTCTTAGGAGAGCCAAAATGGACCAAATAAACCACTAGCACCCTCTAGTCAAACCCTGCTCACCCAAATCAAGGATGTAGTGCCCCAAGGAATTAAATGAAGGTGTACATGTGCTGGGTTGACCAACTATAGTGCCGATGCATGTGTGAAAGGCCTGGAAATAACCAGTTCACCTCCTAGACAACGTCCGTAAGTCTAAACCATAGGATATCACTACATGAAAGAAAATAAAATTAGCCTAAGGTCAAAACTATGTACTAAGGATGTATTACTTCTCTAATAGGTACTATTCACCTGACTTATGATGGAGGTTTTACCCCAAGACTTTTACATGACCAAGTACATCAATGACATCTCTAATTAGAGGAACAACATCTCCGAAAGGAGGAATAATAATAATAACAATAATTTAAGTAAAATAGAATATCTTCAAAAGTTACATTTCTTTAACACTCCCTCTTAACAATGAAGGTATTATATTAAAAAAACAACATCAACAAGAACCGTACAATTGTCTCGTGAATCTATATGTCATAGGAAGTTTCCAAAAACTACATTAACACCATCATCATCATCATCTTGGAACATCATCATCACGAAACATCAGGGTGAGTGCAAGATAATGATGGTCACTTTTGACACATTAGACGCAACAAAACTGAAATAAAAAGACATCGTTCATCTTACATGGGTATTTTGAGATACCTATACAATGAATATTGTTTCTAGTAAAAAAATGAAACATAGGAATGCAAATCATCTTTCTAAATATATAACTTTTATTTATTGAAATTGTTCATAACTAACCTAATTTTTATTTTTTCTAACATTGACATTTCATTTTTTTCAACAAATGATACGATATATATTCATGTTAGTGCATCCTTTGAGTACCTAAATGATAAAATCAATATATGAAAATTGGAAAACATGTAGATAAGAAAAAAGTGCTAGTGCAACGCTATTTTTCTAAAATAAAATGAGTACATTAATTTTTTTTAAATGATCTATGTGAGGAGACCTCGAAATTGATACTCCAAGTGTTAGTGCACATTTTTAAGGTATTAATGTAATGATGATTGTTTGTATTTCTTTTATAGCATGTAGAGGTCACTGTCTAGTAGTGCACCATTCATTTTTTTATGAAATGGTTGAGAATAGAGAAAGTTATGGTATAAACAATATCCGTTTTTAAAAAATCCAATTGCATTTGAAAGGTCCACCAACTTCACGCACTCACCCATCATCATCATGAAACATACTCACTGAACATCGTCATCATAGGACATAATCACAGAACATCACCATCGTGGAACATCATAATTATGCAATCTCATAAGTATGTGAATACGAGAACAATGCCACCTACAACATCATCAATATGTCAATACTGGAACAACATCACCATCAATATATAAATACTGGAACAACATCATCAATAACATCATCATAATATAAATGTCAGAACAATGTCATCTACATGTAAATGCTAGAACATCATTTGCGCCAT
>LPNX010049648.1:0-11643 GCA_001517045.1 Pseudotsuga menziesii | reverse complement strand
CCTCTCTCTCTATCTCTATGTATGTGTGTGTTCCTCCCCTACTTCCAATATCTCATAACCTATCTCCACCTTTTATATACCTCTCTCACTATCCTTCCCTTGATCACCTCTCTCTATTTATCCCCCCTATCCCTCTCCCTTTACCGCTCACCCTTCCCCCTCTCTCCCACATAATCTCTATGTGTGTGTGTGTGTCCGCCTCTCTCACAAACTCCCCCCATCTCTCCCTCTCTCTCGAACTTCTATTTACCTCTATTAATGTCTCCCTCCCTTCTCCCTTAATTACCAACCCTCTATGCCATTATCCCTCTACCCTATCCTCCCTCTCTCTCAACTTGTATCCCTCCTTCCCTATTTATTTTCACCTTCTCTCTCCATGTTTCTCTCTCTCACAAACTCTTTGTCTCTTCACCACTTAACCCTCCACCCTCTATCTTTGACACCATCTCTCTCTCTCTCTCTCTCTCTCTCTCTCTAGATATCCCTATACATGTGTGTCCCTTCCCCCTTTCTATCCATGTGTCCTCACCCCCCCCTCTCACACACACAAACCTTACCATCCCTCACTATCTCTTTCGTTCACTTTATCTACATCCCTCCATCACTCCCCCTCCTCCCTCTCTATCTTATTCTCTCACACAATCTCTCTACAACGTTATCTCTCTCTCTCTCTCTTTCTATCACTCTCTATTATAGTCCCCTCCTCTATGATTTCAACTTATCCCTTCTCCTCAACCCCCCACCTCCACAACAAAATTTTAGCATGAAATCCAACAACTTTAATGTCTGGAATTCGATAAAAACATGTTTTTTATTCGACAACAATATTTTTTTTTCATCAATGGGAATTCGTTAGTTATTCGACCCCATTTTAAACCCCATCGACATTTTGACAAATTATTATCCTAATTTAGAAAATTCTGACATCAATATGTTGTCGAATTTTTTACAAATCTAGTCATCATTTTTTTGACCTCATTTTTAACCGCATTGGAATGTCAACAACATATCAGCTTCAATCGGGTAAGTCTTACATCCATTTCGTGTCGAATTTGCGATGGCAGGTCATCAAATTTTTGACGTCAACTATGAAATCTTTGTTGGATGAAAGCTGTTGATAGTATGAAAATTTTGTCAGATTTCAATGATAGGAGTTGGAAATCCAATAGACAACAGATGTCGAAAGTAAAGAAATGTTGTTGGATTGAAATGATATACGACGATAGCTGCCACTCTTTAAATGTCCTTAAATTTCAGAAAACCGACGAGAACCAATAAATTAATAAAAAAAATATCCCCTTCCATTTTGATTTGGAAGAGGGTGTCCTATATACTTGTTGTAGTTCCTCCTCAAAATCCACCTCTCTGTCCAATATAGCATACTGGTGAAGTTGCTAAGGATTCAACATATCTTCAAGGCTTTCATTAATTTTTCCCTGCATTACCAACCATAAAACATTAAATTTGTTGGCATGGCTATGAAGTTTTGCACCTCCATAATAAAGCAAAGAAAAACATAAATGTCAACCATTTTCCAAATTAAAGCATGCAAAAATAAAATAGAGCGGGGCATTCATATTCATTAGCCCAGTTTCAATCAAGCATGTTTCAAAAACAACATTGTGAATAACCAAGTTAGCATATTTCAATTCTCACCTTCACTTCTCTAGAAGCATTATTCAGATCCTCATCTACTGATATAGCATGAGGATGCATTGCCACCTATGAACATCACGAGTGTCTTAACAAAATATGGTAAATATTATCTTATATTGATATCAAAGGGATTTCCAAAAGAACGTGTTAAGGATCAATTTTTACCTCTTGCAAACGCGGAAAGGATGATTCCACCTCCTTGGCTTTAGCTCTATGCAATTGCACATACAAATTTTTCATAATCTTATTGAATAATGCTAAGATCTATTTTCAATAATGTTAAGATTCATCATTCATAATAGAAGACATAGAGGATAATGGTGTAGAATGGATAGATAACTCTTCATTGGTAGTGATGGAAACAAAGTGTATGTTATCTTCATGAAAAATTACTTCTTGACAAGGAGAGGAAGCCATAGAGGAAGAAACATGAGTTGGATCATTGTTGAATCTCTGGTTATTTATTGTTCTTCATTTCGTACAGCTTCTTGAGAAATGCATGAGGCCAAGATCCTAGGAGGAAGAACACATAAGGAGGTTCCCATTTGCTTGCTCTCCATGTAGCTCACATATTCTTGTTGCACGCTAAGAGCTTCATCTAGATTTCTCTAAAGCTCAAATGGGCACTCAGCAGAATCAAGGAGATAGTGCATCGTAGGAGGTATAGCGAGACACATGGTTCCATAGGCTCTATCATTGTCATTAATCCAATCACACTTCTCTTGACATGACTATATCTCTCTCACTTCACCAATGGATACATCATACATACATTTCCTCTTGAGATATGCACACATCTTCGACTTCCATTCACACTAATTGAATGGGGAAAGGAGAGGACCAAATTTTGAATCCATGAAGTTGTTGTAAGAACCTGCAATAGAAAACACTCAAATAAACTACAAATATGCCCTAAAAAACAACTCAAACCTCAATAGATTTGTTTGCATCTCCAACTAGCTTTGATGCAACGTGATAATTACTTCTTAACTAGATCTAGGAGATAGAACAATTTCACCATCAAAGTGTTTCACAAAATAGAGCAGGGTATTCATATTCATTAGCCCAAGGTTTTGATGAAGCATGTTTCGGAAATAGCATTGTGAATAACCAAGTTAGCATATTGCAATTCTCACCTTCACTTCTATGGAAGCATTATACAGATCCTCATCTTTTGATATAACATGAGGATGCATTGCCACCTATGAACATCACGAGTGTCCTAGAAAATTCTGGTAAAAATTATCTTATATTGATATGAAAGGAATTTCCAAAAGAACATGTTAAGGATCATGTTTTACCTCTTGCAAATGTGGAAACGATGATCCCACCTCCTTGGCTTCAGCTCTATGCAATTGCACATAAAACATTTTCATAATCTTACTGAATAGTGCTAAGATCTGTTGTCTACCCAACTTCTTAAGCTCTTCTTATAAGAAGTGAACATTGACAAGTCACTAGAGAGGAATATTGTAACATGAAACAAACATTATCGAGATCACAGTAAAAAGAGTGATTTTAGCATATATATAAGGGTTTCATTATGCAACAAATAGAGTTGTGGAGATGAAATTGTAAGCACTATAATAAAATGGTTGAGTATGAGGATGCTATTAAGGATTCAAAGTAAATCTTCTTGGCATATTTTCCAATGTCTCTCTATCAATGGTTTTAATGACTGAGGAGACACCAAAGAGAATCCAAATGAAAAATAATAAAATGGAATGTTTGAATCCATAACTTATTTGTTCTACATTAAGTAGATCATCTGATTACATGTGTAGTTGATTTATAGGTGAAGTACACAAATGAAGGGTTTGTTGTGGGAGCATACCCATTATTTTCAAATGAAAAATAAGAGTTTAATTAGGTTGCAATAGGGGAATAACGAAATAAATATTTACTTGGATATTTTTAATGTTGGTTAGGAAAGGTATGCTAACCTTTGAACCCATTAGCAAGGCAGGCTAACCATAAAGCACTATGGTGATGGTAAGAATGGTATTGCTGATGTTGATGGATTAGTAGAATATGTACCATGGGATGATAATAGAACATTGAGATATTTGAATGTGTTTTGAGGAGGGAAAAAATCATGGACTGATAATGGCTTAACGAGAAGCACAATGTAGTTAAGATGATAACTGAATATTTATAGAAGAGATTAGTGACTAAGGAAGAAATGCAGAAAGGATGTGATATTTGAAGATACCAAGTATCCAAAAAATTTGAATGAGAGTGGTTTGATGGTAGAAGGGAGTCTAATAAGAGGACATAGTGGTGAAGGGATAGTGAAAAGAATTGAACGAGAAAACTAGAAAAAATTGCAAGTGGATAATAGTGAAAATGAAGGAGATGTGAAACTAGAGGATGTGCTCACAGATGTATATCCATAGTTTGAAGGTGGATAAATCCACTAGAAGAATGTGGAATTAGCCAAAATTAATGCATGGAATGTATCAATAATATACACATCCTAAGTCCCTTTGAAAAATAACGTACATTTAAAATATTATGTTGATTCTAGTTTTATTTTGAATAGTAGTTACCTAGTATTAGGAGGGAATACTGGCCAGAGTAGTGATAGTAGAGGGAACCATTAAAGAGTTAATCAAGGCCATGGTAATGGATCCCATAATAAAAACTTTGTATAATAGGAGAGTCTAAGAGTATTTAGTCTAAATTACTAATAGTTACATTTATTTAGTATAAATGTCCAAAATCCTTTGTGGAGTGGGTGCATTAAAGAAGTATCTTTTAGAACAAGAAGGAGAGGATTCACTGGTATATTTCCTACTATGTGTATACATTAGTATTAATTTATTATTTCCATTAAAATTTCCATAAGATGCATTTATCAATACTTTTTCCATCCTCTGCATTTTTTTACTTTGTTGTTGTTTAACAAGTATATATATAAAAATAAAACATATTTTTCACCTTATATGGTTACTTCTTTCGTTGCTTCTTCTTAAGTTATCCACTTTATCTAAGCATTGATTTATCTATTCTAAAAACCTATCCATAATTCCTATAGTCTATTATGGCATCACCATGGATTGTCAGCTAAGGTAGCCTACTATGGGTAGGATAAAGTCCACAAAATTTGGTCTTCCCATGAAGGAAATTCTCTTCCTTGGATCCCTCCCATTTTATATGGGAAAGTAATCCATCTTATCTCTAAATTGGTCACCAGGATGCAACATTCTGTGGTCAATTTTGTTCTTTAGCAACTTATATATTTGTGCCAATGATGTGATTTCTTATTACTTTATGTTGGGTTATGAGTTAGGTAAGAAGAACATTGTTATAAATCATCATTAGGAAAATATGATTAGGAAGTGCTAATTGGTTGGATGAACAATTTTGTTCCCAACTATTGTATATGTGATCCTATGTGTATAAACTATAAATAGGCCCCCCATTTTCAATTGAGTTATCATCAATATTGAAGAGTGAAGGAAACATCATTGTATGTTGTTCATGATATCTCTATCTCAATTGATCATGTGTGTAATAGTAAATAAGACTGAAATGAATAAGAGCTTCATAGAATTGTCTCTACCCTAATGACTGTTGTGGTTATCTTGGTTCTATCTTATTTATTTAAGAAATTTGCACATGAATTCTTTCATTTTTATTTGTTTCATTGTCATTTCTTTGAACATGCATCTTTTATTATTTTTTTCATACATTACTTGATCAAGTATTTCTCATGTATTTGTTAGTTTAACTGACTGTATGCTTCAGAGTATCCTGAAGCACTCTTGTAGGTGCACTCTCTATAATAGTCATGTTAGGAGAAGATGTTGCTAAGCTAATTAGGGTCATGATAATCAAAAAAAGAAAGAAAGGACATATCTGTGGTGTGCAAGATACAAATGTGAAAGATATACTGAATCAAAATGTTTAGATATTTTTTTTTTATCATACATATAGTGTGGATAATCATAACAAACATGAATGGAAATATAATTGTAAAAAAGGGACAAGTTATTCATGTTTATGGTGCTAAAGAAATGTAAGTATTAGCAATATGGTGGGAAAATAAGGTGAATCTACATTGAGATTACATAAGTTCTTAGATAAATATGAAGATGATGAAAAGAAACATTGGTTGATTTGCTAGGATATATAGAATGTTAAGGGTACTACCACAACAACAAAGATAGTATATTTTTCAAAAAACTGATGAGGTAAGGCCTTCAAGTGGCATATGAAATTTATACATTGTCCACAAGGTGGGTTGACTTTGACCTCAAATAAGGAAAAACAAATATTTCTTTTTAAGTTCTAGAAACATTAGTCAAAGAAATAGTTTATATTAAAAATTTGAAGGATATTAAGAATAATATGTACTTATATGGGTTAATAACGGTAGGATTCATCAAACCTTCATGGTCCCCTTATTGTGCATTGATCCTCTTCCAAATGAAGAAGGACACCCCATAAATTAGGTTTTGCTTGGAGTATAGGGTCTTGAACAAGCAAACAATCAAGAACAAGTATATATTTCCCTTAGGAAGATATTGTTTTCATAAGTTAAAGGTTTTTCCAAATTGGATTTATGTCAAGGCTATTACCAAGTTATAATTTTAGAAGGGGAGGTGACAAAGAAAAATTGCATGACAAAGTATGGGAGCTTTGAGTTCCCTGTCACATTGTTCAATTTGTGCATTGCATTGGAAACCTTCAGTACATTGATGGCGGAAGTGTTTAGGAATTTCTTGGATAAGTTCATGGTCATCTACCTAGATGGCATTGTGATATTCAACAAAATCATGGATGATCACAAGGATCACTTGGTATGGGTACTCAAGTTACATAGGGAAAATCAATTATACTTGCAAAATTTTATGTGTTCTTCTAGGAATATAAAGGTGTAGTTCCTAGGTCATTGGATTGGCTAAGGGTGCATTCACATCAGCCCCAAGAAAGTAAGGGTGATTGAATACTATGAGTAATAAAAGACTGTGAATGCATTAATATTTTTTGCACCTTAGAAATATATTACCATTAGTATGTAGAGGGTTATTCCAAAATAAATAAATGCAAAAAGAATAGAACTTGTTTTGTCCAAGATTGCTTCTATGGAGTGATTCAAGTTCTTAAAGGGCATACTTCATAATGCTACTAGTACAGTTTAAGAAATGGTGAATTCTATAAAGACAATGTGTATCCTTGCAATTGTGGAAAATTCTTTGTGCTATTACACTAAGATGATACAATAAACTTGACATTAAATTTTCAAAAAATATATACATGCAAATTACAGAAAAAATGCAAACAACAGACTTGTCATTTGATCCAAATTGTAACAGAGAAAAATGTCTAAATTCATACCGCCATTTCCCCAAGTTGTGTACATTTAAGAAATGCAAAAAATACAGTATTAAGTGCATGTTGGACAATTGCAACTTGGCCTCCTTTTCCAGATTCACAGATTGGATCTAACCCCAAAAACATTAGCCAAATCTGACCATAAAGAGCCGACCTTTTCTTTCCAATGGTTGCGAGACTAAAATACGTGCTCATTTAGTTTAAAAAATGAAGTTTTTTAATGTAAGAAAAGTTCCAAAATTTCATGCAGTCACAATAATAAACACAATTTTATACAGTCAATGTAAAATGTAAGAGTCTAGAACAACAGCCAAGCTCTGTGGCTAGACCACTCAGCTCCGAGGCTAGCATTTCAGCAGTCATTCAAATGTGAAAAGAATATGTGTATATGAAACATGCTTAAAGAATATGGACCGAGGTACATAATATGAGGGAAAGTGAATCATGGTCTTATTGACTTGGGTCAAGCAATGGATGTGGTATATTTATTTGTCTTCCTGTGTTTCTATGTTAGAGTTCTGGAAGATCACCCTTACTTTTGAGGTTGTTACCTGGATCAACATATTGACTAACCCATTAGGTGCATACAATGGGGAATTTGGTTGCTCAATAAATGGAGGTTCCTACATAGGAGGAAGAACATTGAGTACATGAAGAAGGGGACTTAACCCTTAGAGATTCAAACCATGTGATATGTAGCTTGGGAGTTGGACACTTGAGAATTCTTGGGTTAAGAATCATACTTCATGGAGGTTGGTGATGGACCCAAGCACTTATATTGAGGAGGAGAATGGGAGATTACTAACCACATTGGTACATATTAGAGTAGCATTGGGTATATGAGAGGACATTGGACACACAATTAGAGAAATGACTTACACAAGGGAACTTGGAAACCGAGACACAATGGAAGAGGGAGTGTAGCACTAACACCCTATTCGATACCAAACCATCTTGGAGGAGGGTAATTGATCCCAAGATCTTGACTTGGAGGGAATATCACTATCGGGGTTGGACAAAACCCTATTTCGACGTGCACATTCTTGGATTGTAGAGTGCTCCATGTGGGTTCTCCATGGTGGTTACTTGTAGTGAAAATTTACCTTATTTTATGTTATCCTCCCTCACCTACTTGCATATATAATGGAGGAGAAATATCTCATATTCATTCATCATTTGTACCCTTCATGGTACTTGTCTTGGAGACTTAGGGTTCATGTTGAAACATTAGTAAAATACAAGGGNCTACTTGCATATATAATGGAGGAGAAATATCTCATATTCATTCATCATTTGTACCCTTCATGGTACTTGTCTTGGAGACTTAGGGTTCATGTTGAAACATTAGGAAAATACAAGGGATGATAAACATCTTAGATGTTCTTGGAGAGCTTGCTCATTTGTGATGACTAAGGTTTGTGTTATACATGTAAACCTTATAGAAGAATACACCATTTTCGATGATGCTTATTAGGTCTCTTGTTGTAACACTAAGGTTTATACCCTAGTAGAAGACATGGAGAGTATATTTAACACCTTGTATGTTTTTGTATCTTTATTCTTATGGTATGTAAGGATAGAAAAATATCATAGAGTTCTTGTATTCTTGACGCTACATGGAATTCTTGATGCTTATGATGATGTAATACTAGAAGAATTAGGGTTTCAGGATTCAAACCATAGGACAAGAAAGTATATTTGGAGGCCAACAATAAATTTTTCTTTCCACATACATATACGATTTAACATGGCTAGGGTGTGGAAACCCTGAGGAAGATAGCAATGCTAATGTGGAGAGTTTGTATGACACAATATTTTTGTTGAATCCAAGGAGGAATTGTTAATGTTGGTGCTTGCAAGTTGGAGATATTTGGTGGTGGCTAGGGTTTTCGCGGTTTCCCTAGAGAGGGTTTTGGAGAGGTTGAAAAATTGTACCATATTTGTGATAAAGTTGTGGGGTGTACATGTACTTACCTATGACAAACTCATATATGAAGTTTTCATCTATCCAAAACCAACGTAATTGCATATTTGATTTTCATCTTTCATTGTCTTCTTGATTAAGTAATTTTCAAAACATATTGTTCATGCTAATTTGACATATTAAGGGTTGAAATTGTTGACTGATTTGACAACCACCTTAAAGATAATAAGGAATACTTAATATTGTAAATATACAATAATTAAAGTGATTTCAAATATGGTTTAGATTTATAAAAGTGTGCCTGAAATACCTAAAACTTGTTGGAATACATTTCATATCCTTACTCTTTCAATTCATAGTGGATTGGGGTTGATGTAAAGTGAAATATCGTCCATAGTTTTCCACTATAATTTATATTCAATATCATCCCAATGTTGAATATTGATAAGAATTGGATATGGGAAACCTTTGGTGAGAAGTGAACTTTCAAAATCACATTAAAAGTTAGAATTCCCAAATTTATACAAGTTAGCATGAATTTGCACTAAGAAATGTTCCTCCTATGGGTACAATGGCCTTTGTTAAACGTACCTCCATGTCCTAGGAAAAAATGCCCATGTAAATTCATGCTTATAATGTGCATATTTACAATGCAAGTAATTTCCATTTTGTATTCTTTTCTCTTTAATATTTTGGCCACAGAATTTCACTATGACATCACCTTTTTCTTGTAAAACATTTCACCAACATCATCCAAAAAATGCCACCACAAGCTTGTGTGCAATAAATGACCTTAAATTTTGCATAAAATTATAGAATACTTCATGGAGGTTGGTGATGGACAAGAACACATATTGAGGAGGATAATGGGACCTTACTGACCACATTGTTACATATCAGAGTAGCATTGGGTATATGAGAGGGCATTGGGCACACAATTAGAGAAACGACTTACACAAGGGAACTTGGACACCAAGACAACATGTAATAGGGAGTGTAGGAGTAACACCATATTGGAGACCAAACCATATTAGAGGAGGTTAATTGGTCCCATGATATTGACTTGGAGGGATTCTCACTTTTGGGGTTGGACACAACCCTAGTTTGACATGCACAACCTTGGATTGTAGAGTGCTCCATGTTGGTTCTCCATGTTGGTTACTTGTAGGGAAACATGTCCTTATTTTATGTTATCCTCCCTCACCTAATTCCATATATAAGGGAGGAGAAACATCTCATATTCATTCATCATTTGTACCCTTCATGGTACTTGTCTTGGAGACTTAGGGTTCATGTGGAAACCTTAGGAGAAGACACATGATGATAAACATCTTAGATGTTCTTGGAGAGCTTCCTCATTTGTGATATTAGGATTTTTTTTGTGATGACTAAGGTTTGTGCTATACATGTAAACCCTAGAGAATAATACACCATTTTAGATGATGGTTATTATGTATCTTGCTATAACACTAAGGTTTCTACCCTATTAGAAGACATGGAGAGTAGATTCAACACCTTGTATGTTTATGGATATTTATTCTTATCATATGTAAGGATAGTAAAAAATCATAGAGTTCTTATATTCTTGATGCTACATGGAATTCTTGATGCTTATGATGATTTAAGAGTGGAATAATTAGGGTTTGTGGATTCAAACTCTAGGACAGGATTGCATAGAGTAATTAGGTTCTTTATAACCTAGTATGAGGGATATGTCATTTAATGTAAATTATGTGACACCATTTTTTTACCTTGAAATACTTGGTTGAATATGTTTGGTTAGGAAAACAATAAACATGGCCAAATCTAAAGCCAATACTTGGAAAATCTAAATGTTTGCCACCCTTTATGAAAAAAGAATAGCTTTATGACGGTTATATGAAACATTATTTGTTACTGAATAATTTTTTTCTTTGTTCCATTTAGAAGGAAAAATTTTGAGATATGGTTCCATATTAATCTAAAGTTGGCTCAACTATGAAAAACTAATGTTCTTACTACTTCCCTTAAGCTGTAGGTTTCTTGGATTTAACCTCATTCTTTGGATTGTATGATCTTATCAAGTTGTAATTGCTACTTGTTTTGTTCGTTGATTCCCCCTAGATCACTACTTCCTTATTTTAGTATTGTTTAAGTATTTTCTCATTGTGTTGTATTTCCTTTGAGGTATATATAGAATGTGTCTTAGCCCAAGTTTTAATAATTTTATCTTCTATTCCCAAATTAATGAAACAGATGAATGGATATGGGTGGACCATGAGTATATTTCTAGGAATATGAGTGTTTGATAAAGTGAACCAAGCATGATTATAAAAAATAGTGAATGGACCAATATCTCCATCCCTAGTGACCAAGAGAGAGGTTTTGTTGTGAGAAGATGTCTATCACTTGTGAAAGGTCTTCATTGACTTCAGGTATATTGATATTCCTTGTTGGTGATTACATGGATGAAGAACATTCAACAAATCCATAAATTAATTTTAAAGACTTTGGCTATATAGATCAAGGAAAATTCACATCTCTTTGATATGATCACTTTTGACCATATATAGAGATCTTGGGAAACCTTAGGTTTGTATCTGCAATCTAATAAGATGTGAAAAACATATCTATTATTTTAACAATGATTCTGTTACAAAGAAAACCATTCAAAACCAACAACAAGGAACCTAACTTTTTTAGGAAACAAAACATGTTGTCCATGTTTTTGGACTTCTAAGCAT
>LPNX010049644.1:0-26497 GCA_001517045.1 Pseudotsuga menziesii | reverse complement strand
TCCTTTCTCAGGTGGCTTTTTAGATTTATTTTTGCTTTTTGAATCCACCCTCGAATCTCCAGCAACCAGAGCTTGGTCTTTGGAAGGTTTGATGGTGCCCATCATCACCATCTTGTCTTGTTCCTGTGTGAGATTCCATGAAATCTGTAAGGCTAGGCATCTTCCAGGTTCGATCTGTGAGTTTTGTGGCATATAAGGTCGAAAAAAAGACTGAGTAATCAGGCCCTAGCTTTGAGAGGATGGACAATATGAGCTGCTCATCTTTCTTTTCAATACCACACTGTTTCAGCTGCAAAACTAGTGCTTTGAACTTGGAGAAATATAGCTGCAGGGATTCAAAATTACTGGGACTCAGGGAGATCAGCTCATTTTTGATCTAGTGTCCCCTCATCTCATCTGTCTTTCCAAAGAGTTCAGAACGTTTCTCCCATACTTGATCCGGTGAAGTCAATCCATCGAGATGGAAAAGGAGGTCTCGGGAAATACTGAGACATAGGAGGCCATAGGCCTCATCTCTCTGATTGTGCCATTTGATCTTCTCTGCAGCAGCATTGGGCTCTGCTTCTATAGCCATAGTCACCCTGTAGATGCCTTTCTCTCTCAACAAGATCTCCATCTCTGCTTTCCATTCAAAAAAAATGAAGGGAGTGAGGATAGTTTTCTGTGAATCCATAGCTTTAGAAAATCTGTCCCGGCTGTCAGTAGAAGGCTCCCAGTCTTGATGTCGAACCTGCAAAACAATTTTTGGAGGAGAGTAAAAACCTACAATGGATCTGATACCATGTACAAATTCAGGCCTGCAGTAGATTAATTTCACCCACAACAATTAACAATTGATCATGCAAAATTATCAACAATGGAGATTGAATATGGAGCTGTAACACAAAATTATATTAACTGAGTGTACAATAGCCAAACCTATAATAAAATAGGCTTTTGAATATATAGAATACATGAGAAAATCGAATGCATAAGGAAGCATCCAAATCTAGCATAAAGCAGGCTTACCCAAAATAGGCAAATCCCCCATAGGTGTAAAAATCTGATCCCAAATCTATCAAGGACCCCACGAATTAGCAAGGGCGCATGGGCAAGCTAAAGAGTGGTCAAATGGAAGCTCATATATGCTTTTTCATGGAGGAAAGAGTGGAGGAGGAAGAGGAAACAAAGATGATTCACCTCACCTAGTCTTGCTTTCCTATGTGCCTTAAAACACTGAAAAAGCAGGGAATAAAGCAGAAAAAGCAGAAGGGTGCCTAGGAGGCCAGGAATAAAGTAGATGTGATTCCTAAGGCTTTACCAAGCGCTCCATGAGTCAATAATGGCAAGTTTGAGCTCTATGGATAGGCAATTAGCAACTTGCACATGGTGGGACTCATGGACTAGACAAATAAGACAAAATAAATGAATTAATGTCTAAGTGGGTAAATACTATGGGTTGATTATTCTAACAAGTGGTCCACCTAGGCCTCCACCACTTCAATCCTACATCTCTCGATAACAAGATCACAAAGAAAGGGAAAGCTTGGGAATAACACTATGGGCTTCGAAGGGAAAAAGGGATGCTGACTCAAGTATAAGCAAAACTGAGGCAATAATGGACTGTAGTTTCCTTACGCTTCAATTTCTCCCCCTTCAATGTATCCGAGGAGTTCTTTATATAGAACTCCAAAGAGGTAATGGAGGGTCAAATCTGAGCATTCTCAAAGAAAATGGAAGGTCAAGAGGCAAGTTATTCGGACTCATATGAGGAAAACTCCAAAAATATTTGGATTTATGCACACATCTCTATCTACATAGGTTTAAGGTCAAAAGTTCTGTATAGACACAAGTATTGCTTTAAAAGTCGCAAATAAGTATAAATAGGTAATTTTTGGGGATGATATTGGAACATCAAAGTATAATATAAGTCCATGGGGTCCAGAGAGTTTGCAGAGGGATAAGGAAGGCCATAAATATGTGATCAACCAAGTGTGGTAAAATCAGCTATAACAGATGCCCCCTAATATGTGAGGTCAGAGGGGTAGCATGATGGCTGAAATACAATATAAAATTCATCCCAGAAGTGGAGTAATGAAGAACCAGGTGGAAGAACCAGCCACTCATCAGTATAATACAATGATCAATATCTGCATGTGACTGCAAATGCATATAGTAGTCCTGGACAATTAAGAGTACAATGGCCATGAATAGACATGATATACAAATGTCATTTGTGGTCATCGCCACATACAATATACAATGGATAAAGATCTACATTGTGGATGAAGATATATAATATACACTGGAATAAAATCATGAAAGATGACATCTCATGAATACTGGAATGATCAAGGAGGTAGCATATATGGAATGACACCAAGATGGAAGGTCTTCTATGCAAACTGCAATAGGAACATGTCCTACTATGTGAATAGATGTGTTGAGGTCAAACATAGTAGTCTATTGTCTGATTACCAATCATTGATGTATATCATTAACATACGGGAGATAACCCACCGATAATGAAAATGGGAATCAAGGTATAGAGTGCATTCTAACAAGTGTGAACAGATGTGTTGAGGTCAAACACTTGAAAGCATCCATCGATCAGGGGACATTGATGTATTCCAAAAACTATCAATGGTGATAGAACCTACCACTGATGACTGCAAGTCTCAAGGAACTCAAATGACTCTAGACCCCTATTATAGAATAAATGATCTGAGGTCGATGGAATGGAATCTGCTTGAAGGAGGGCATTAAAGCATCTACCATCAACCAACATGAGGTACTCAACAATGCTATATAATAGGGAATAACTTGAACAAGATGTGCATGAACTAGTAATGGCACAGGGAATGACCAAGATGCAAATTCAAGATAACTAAGGAATGGCTAACTTAAGATTAAACTTCCTTTGAACAAGAGCATAAGGAAAATGGTGACTGAAGGTAGGAATCTATGACTTGATATGAAAACTGGGACATCTTTGTGACATAGGAGGCATCAACAAAGGCTCCACAGGGACTAGAAGCATAACTAGATGGTGGAGATAAACTCAGATTAATGAGTACAACTCCTAAAGTCAAACTAATAACCCAACCAACGAATGTGATATATAGTGTTATGTTCAAAGGTGACACAACTCAAATGCTTCTAAACATAACATATTTTTCTGTTCAACTTTTTATGTTTTTGGATATTTTTGGACGTTTTTAGATATTTTGAAAATATAGAAAATTAATAAAAGTGCTTTATAGTAAACAGCTAGGAGGAGACGAGTGTCAGGGAAAAGCAAACTAGTTCCAAATAGTGGAACATTCCTATGCTCAATTCAAGGAAGTATGTGTAGGATAATGACACTCGAGGGAAGGTCTCCTCCCGATAAAGGGGTGGTCAAGCTGCAAAGGATATGTAAAAGGCTCTTCTTGGCTAGACATGAGACAAGGTCGGGCTACATGACTTATAACTCTGAAGCAAGGAGTTGGTGTAAATCTCAATAAGGCAAACAAAACTCATGAAATGAAATCACAACTTGATATATACAAGGGAGTCCCTATGGGGAAAATCCAGCATAAATTTCAAGAGGAGTACGAAACTCTTTCTCAAGGACATGGCGGGACTAAAAAGGGACTCCCACATCCTAAAGGGGAAATCTCAGCATTGGGTACCAAATGCACAAGAGGATCTAACTAGGGCACCCATGTATAGGAAAGCTCTGTCATTGACATAACGACACTTCTAACGACAACATGAAGGTTCCATGACACTATGGAATGGGTTTTCACCTAAGGTTAAAATGAAATAGTCATAAGTTCATGCAAAATGCAAGTGGGTGTAAAATCCTAACCTATATTCCAGTTCAGACATTATACATGTGATAGGCACGAACAGATCAAAGAATCAATCAAAATGCGCTCAATTAGGGCCCTACAACACCAACTTAGGCCAAATGGTCCAAAATGGTCAAACAATGGTCCAAACTATAGAAAGTGGACAAACATTTTTAAAAAAATTCTAAAAATAGTGAAAAATAATATTTTCTCCATACCATTTGAAAATTTACCCAACTAGTGATTTTGGACTCAACACTTCAAAAGATGATTCTACGAGCATATGTCTGCAAAATCACATACATTTTGGTTCAGGTAACTCTACATGCCACGCTCTTTCATTTTCATGCATTTATTTTTTATTTTCATGGTGTATTTTTTACTTCGAGCCAACCTAAAATAGGTGGTTTCGGCCCACGTGAAAAAAAATTATGTTTCCACATATACGGATCGGTATATGCATAATAAACTGTGATACCCACATATATACATTGATGTTTTGAAAACAGTTGCATATAGGGTCGTAAATGTCAAATTCAAGGTCAAGAACTAATGAAACTTTGAAATTCTTGTGCAGGATGGTCCTAGAGTGGAGGGAGCATGAACATGAGGATGCTAATTAGGACATGCAAACTGTCATGATGGCTCAACAAGCGTTGAGGGATTGTGGGTTATACAAATTCTAGCACCTTGGTAGCTTGAGAGAAAAACCAAGGTTACTCCAAATGCTAGTAGACTATTGGGATCCTAACTCAGAGACATTTCAATTGCACGGGATGCCCCTCATCCTTGAGGTTGAGGATATATATTTTATCACACGATTGTCTCACAGAGGGGAAGTGGTGAACCTACAATATTGTGGGATAGGAGGTAGTATCACAATAGAGGAATACATTATTGTCTATTGCATCCCGGATACAGAAAAGGTTTGGAGCCAAATCCAAATGAACTCAGTCTAGAACCTAGGGTTGAAGGCCATACTATTGGCACTTGGTAGGATAGTGGGTTTTAAATCAATCCACTAGGATTCAAGGCCATTGATATACCATGGAGTATATTATATGCATCCTACTTTATATAACTAGAGTACCTCACTATTGAGCAACATGATGCAGCATCTCACTGATTGCAAGATGGGAAGGGTGAGGAACTTTGGGTTCAACAGCATATTCAGTGCTTTATTTTTTTAGCATGTATCAAGGCTAATACCAAGAGTTTATATTACCCCACATGGTGCTCAGGATCCGGCTCAGCTACATTGGTCCAATGTCATGTGAAGACTAGGAGGGGGATGAGTGGCAAACCCCTACCCAACATATTTCTTTCTCTGGTGGGGCAAGAAAATCATTTCCATAGATGACTACCCTTATGAGGGGATGGAATTCCTTGGAGATCCGGATATGCCCATTCCACCAAGCTCTGCATATGGAGAGATAGGTATGAATCCTAACTCACACTTGTTTTTTGAATCATTAATTTTTTTTGTGTTTTTTGATATAATGGAATAAAAAAAAAATGTTTTTGGTGTGATGGCATATATTAATACATTGTCATATATACGTAGATGTGGAACCTAGATGACCGGATGGTTTCCCTTGTCATCGATGGAGGGGAATAGGAGATGAGATCATGGGTGTGGATGCGTAGCATATGCTTCAAATCATTCACACAAACTTTGCTCAATTGACACATAGAGTACCCATGGTGCAAGTCGAGGACTTTCCTAAGGCCATGCACTGCTAGGTGGTTGGAGTACCATGGGAATGTGTGTGTTTATTCTGCTGTCTAGCTAGAGCCATAGTGTGCTACCATGATCATCACCCTCCTTCCCCACATGCTTAGAGGTTAAGGTGTACTTTTTTTTTATGACCGTGTAGTATATTTTGGTTGCTCTGAAGCCCCAATTTTGTATATGACATTATGTATTATGAAATCACATTTTGGACATATATTTTAATGAAAAATAATTATGATTATCAATTTATTTTATTTACATGTGTAAATGTGTTCATGAATTATTTATCATATGTGAAACAAATGCCAATCTAGTACATAGTTTGTATATGAATTAGCAACTTGATTAAAATTTTTTGTAATATGAATGTATGTTATGTTCTCAAACTTCCATTCTAGAAACCTTACATGCAAGAACCTTCGTAACAAATTCAGATCCCTAACATGATACAAGGCATTTAGCTATGAGACCACTAACTGCAAATCAAGACGTACCTCAAGAGAATGAACACCATGTGAAATGACATCACATAACAACTCAATCACAGTACTATACTCAAAAACATTGTTCAATGAAGTCTGTAAACATACGCCTCCTAAAGACAACACTTGAACTGTAGCAGTATAAATCACCCAAGCAACCGAAGCTAAGTTTTGAGTGTGGTGTCTAGCACCATCAACGAATCCTACCTAAACCAAATACTCCATTGACATTGGCCACAACAAATAGAAGCAAGTCAACAAACTTGATCTTCACAAGAAGACCAAAACTAAGCTATGCAAATGTACAGTAATATACAACAATCAACCTTGGCTGAGAATCATGCATAGTAATTTTTAAGATAAATCCCATTTATAGGCTTTTCCAAGGCCTTCCCTTCATAATCGACTAACTCGTAGGCACCTTTCTCTAATACTCGTTTGATCATGTAAGGACCATGCCACATAGGGTTAAAATTTCCTGCCCCCAAGGGTTCCTTAGCTTGAGCCCACAATAGGACCAAGTCACCTTCACTAAACCTCCTAGGACAGATAGAGTTATCATACTGGAACTTAATGCGATGCTTATTAATTTCAAGAGCCACTAAAGCATCTCAATGCTGCTCATCAAGTTGCTCCAAATGGACTAGACTCTCTTCTAATGCAGAAGTCTCTGGTAAAAGATTCACACTTAGCTTCAAAGAAGGGATTTCACACTCAATCGATAAGATCAAGTAGACCCCATGCACAAGCTGATAAGGAGAAAAATTGGTGGCAGTCTTAACTGTGGTTTGATAATCCCACAAATCAAGATATAACATGATATTCCAATTGGTCTTGCTTTGTGCGATGGTTCGTTGGAGAATGGACTTAAGTAATTTGTTCACTGATTCAACCTGTCCATTCGCTTGAGGATAGAAATAAGAGGAATTCTCTTGATTATACCCTAATTTCAAAGACAACTCATCCATCATCTTATTTTCAAAGTTCCTTCCATGGTCAATGAAAAGCTCCCTCGGGATACTGAACCAGGTGATAATATGATTGAATATGAAATGTGTGGATGTCTCACCGTCAGCTTTAATAGTGGGCATAACCTCTACACATTGATGAAATACTCCACAGCCACTATAATGTGATGGCACCCCCTAGTCAAAGCTGGGTTGTAATCCATAAAATTGACCCCCCACTTCTTGAAGGGATCAATTGTGATAATTGGATGTAAATGGGAAGGATGCGAGCAAATGTTTCATGTGAACACTTGCAAAGGGTGCCATCGCTTGACCACATTATCACAATATTTAAATATGGACGACCAAAAATACCCTGCTCTCAAAATATTTTGAGCTGTAGAAATCCCAGATAAATGACCACCACATGCCCCTCCATGGAAATCATTCAGCACAACCTCATCCTCCTCATGAGGTAAACACCAACACAAAATGGAATCAACCCCACAATGATACAAAGTGTTATCCACTATGAGGTAATTATTTAGTACATGATGTAGTCGTCGACGCTCATCCTGAGATAGGTGAGAAGAAATCATCAAGTTTTGCAAATAGACAAAAATGTCCCCATACGATGGGTTTGCAGTTGAAATAAGAAAAATGTGCTCATCAACGAAAGAGTCTTCATGAACCTCTCCCGCATCCAAACTAGGAAAATTGGATATGAGCTCAACAAAAATTAATGACTTCTTCGACTTTGCTGAAACAAAATTGAGATCAAATTCTTTCAATATCATAATCCATTTATTGTAGTTTCCCCCTATCATCCTTCTAGTGAGGATGAACTAAAATGTATTAATGTGAGTTAAAACCAAAGTTTGTAGAAGAAGGATATAATTCCTCAAATGCTGGACCACATGGATGGTAGCTAAGGCTAGCTTCTTGACATGAGTGTAACGAAGCTCCGCATCATTAAGGTTTCAGCTAAGATAATAGATGACATGCTCATGAAGATCCTCATCCTCTTGAACCAAGGCCATACCAATTGTATCTTGAGACATGACCACATATATCAAAAAGTCATGGCTATCGTTGGGTGGACTAAGTGTGGTATCTGATGCTAAGGCTCTCTTGAAAGCATCGAAATACTCCTGGGCCCGCTCATCCTAGATTAACGTTGTGTTTTTCTTAAAAAATCGCATGAATCCTTTAGTGAAATTGGAAACGTTGACCACAAATCTTTGCAAGAAGTTTTCCATTCCTTGCAAACATTGAATATGTTGAATATTAAGAGGAGGAGACAATTGAAGTAGTGCCTCAACCTTAAAAGGGTTGACCCTAATACCCTCCTTGGAAACAATGAACCCTAGTAAGTGACCAACCTTCAAGAAAAATATGCACTTGTGTGGATTTGACCGAATCTAATAATGATGACATATTTCTAAAACCAAATACAAATGATAAGGATGATACACCCTCATGCGAGAGTGAGCAGCCAAGTCATCCAAATAAAGTTCGATTATCTTTTTAAGATCATGAAAGGAAAAGGTCATAGCCCATTGAAAATTAGCTCTGGTGTTTTTAAGGATAAAGTGCATCTTTCGATATGCAAACATACTACAAGGACAAATGAAAGTATTTTTATGTTGGTCCTCAGGCTTAATATTAATATGATTATACCATGAAAAGTGATCCATAAAGGAAAAAACCTCGCTTCTCACACACTCTTCCAAAATATGACCAATAAATGGTGTGTGGAAGTTATCCTTATGGCAAGCTCGATTCAATTCTCTAAAATCAATGCATAGAGGGATCGTTCCTTGCTTCTTATCCATCATAACAAGATTTGAAACCCACACCATCAAGGGAATGGGATAGATGAAGCAAACTTTGAGAAACTTCTCTATCTCTGACTTAATAGTGGCTGCTTTCCTAGGATTCTCACACATAACCATTTTCGAACAGTCTTAGCATCAAGATAGGTTTTAATTTCATGTTCGACAATGCAAAGGTCAATTCCTAGAATTTCCTCATACGACCAAGAAAAATATCACGAAATTCCTTAAAAATATTAGTGTATTCCTTAACCTAATCGAGGGAACAATCCTCCCCAATGTTCATGTTTCCAATCTTACTAGGAACGCAAGAAATGTTGATAGGTATAGTTGGTGACAAGTTGACCATGTTCCCTTTGGCATACTTGCTAGGAGAGCCTATTGGGATCACATGCCTACCAAATTTCTCCCTCATAATCTCCCTATAGTAATCACACTCTAAGCAATCAAGATTAGGAAGGAAATAATATCTATGATGCAACTCTCCCCAAGGTTGTTCTATCCTAGACATATCCTTGAGAATAGCTTCGTCCGATCGAAAAAATTCATCGAGGAAATCATGGGAGTGAGATGACTCAAACGCCCAAGAAATAAACAAATAAGGGTCCTCCTCCTTCGTCCATGAAGAGGAAGGACTAAACTCTACAACATGATCAAGATTAGCTTAATAATCCACCAATGTTGTAGGCAACGGCATGTCCATTTCGACAAGTATAGAATCTTCACCTGAAGTACTCAAAAAAGGAAGAATCCAAGGATCCTCCATATGTGAAATGCAAAAAGAAACTAGAGTCAATGATGTTGATGCTTTACCAAGACTAGAACCGATCATAAGAACGACTACAACACAACTAAAAGTTTCAATCAATGAAGGATACATGCCCACCCCAATGTTTTTAGTTGCCATATGAGAATGATCGATAATCGGGATTGAAGGTCCCGAAGATACCTTTGAACTAGAATTATGAAAAGATGTTTGATTGATTGTGACAATCATCCCATCAAAAGGAAAACTAACAACCCCAAACAGGGAAGATATAATTTCTTGCATGTTATAAATCTAGTTCCTACCCAGTAAAAGATTATTGTCGAACGGCGCATCAACCACCTCAACCTTGATCACAATGGTCTTCCCTCCCAATTGGACCTCAAGGGAAGGAAGTATACCATGCGGTTGAAAGGATCTTCTGTAAAACACAGTAAACATGTTTCTTGACTTAGATAATGTAGGGGCACCCAAATCCTTCCAATAGGATAAAGACATAGTGTAAGTAGTAGCGCCTTCATCAATCACTGTGCGCTTGATGGTGTTGTTTAGAAACTCTACAAGAACCAAAAGGGACACATAGTAAGGCAAGCAAGGATGGATTCCATGAGTTTCAAATTTAATCACTGAAGGAGAGATTCCATCATCCACTGCAAGAGAAGACAACAAGGCTTTCCATTGTGGAGGATAAGTCTGAAGAACTTCTAAAGTAGACATCACATAAGGAGTCTGGTCCAAATCCTCGAAAATGGTATAATTTTGGGTGGCTTGGGAGTTAGTATTGTGCCCTGAATGATTTAAGACTCCCTTAGAAATGCAAGGTGGAACTTCTGGCTTATCACTAGGTTTCCCAATACGCAAAAAGCTCTCAAGTGGAGTAGAAGGTTCTTTCCCAAGGTCAGGTTATGATGTCTCATAATCTTTAGCACACGTGACAACATTTTCGGAAGACATCATGTTGATGAAAGCATGGACAAAAAAGCTATTCGGTGGTTTTTTAGCCCCATTAGAAGCACTAATAGGGTCCATAGTTCTCAAGTTCATATTCTTGTTTTAAGGTAATGGATTTGTCAGCACAACTGGGCTTTGTGCGATGAACTTCGAGGCATCTTCAAATGAGGGTACAACTAAGTAAGGTGATCATCCCCACAAAGCTTGCAAGGAAATTTAACCTTACGTTTAGGTTTCTTCCCCCCCCCCACAACATTATTAGTGTTCTTGTCATTATTATAATTTTCATTCCTATTCCGACCATTTTAATTGTTTTTACCTTTCTTTTTATTTCGTCCAGGTTTCTAGTTATCTCTTTGGTTTGAAGATTGCACTAAAAGTACATCCTCCATTTGAGTAGGATGAGACAAATCCATAGCTTGTCCCAACCCAAGATGGTTAGTAGAAAACTTGTTCATTTGGTTTAGAACCAAGTTTGTGGGTTTAGTACTTATGAAGCCAACAATGCCATCAACATGGGGCCCAGGTCTAAAGTTAGGGTCGAAATTGTACCTAGGTGCATTCGACATTATCTCATACAAGAGCCTAGACTAAGCATAAATCAAGACCATCTGCTAATCTTGGAAGATATCCTATTCCTCATTCTACACTCTGGGTGTGGAAACATCCTTCATGATATAGGGAAATAATGACTTGGGGAACCACTCTAAAAGAAACTCTGGTGGTATAAATGCCTTAATAGATCTCTTCCGCCCATGCTAGTCTTGAATGTGATCCAAGATATGGGTGGATTTATCGTGCCGAAATGTTGAGAAGAGTTTAGTATCGGCATTGTAACGCATGGGTAGATGAAAGTGATTAAGAAAGGTCATAGATAGGTCATTAAACAATGTATAATCCCCACTGGAAACTCTATATACCATTTCACCGTAGGACCCATGAGGGTGTGTTGAAATATCCTTAGATGAACAGAATCGTGATTCAATGAGCCTGAAAAGCACCATAGGTGGAAATTCATCACGTTCTGACTAGAGTCTTCACCATACTTTCCTTCGAAATTTGGAATGCCCGAAGGAAGCTTGGTGGGAACGACCGACCATGTCAGGTCATGAGATATGAGTCATTAGTCAATCTCAAAAAGTTAGGTAAATTCAACGTTGCAAGGAAAGGGAGCCTAGGTTGAGCAACTTGGTTCCATGCTCCTGAATGAGGTTGGTTCATATAGTTCTGATTGTTATAGACACCATGGCCTTGGAAAGTGGTATAGTAGCCTCCTCCCATTTAATCCATATAGGGCTGAATGGAAATATTATAGTTTGGAGTACGTTGATGCTGGGGTGCTATGAAGCCATAGTTAGGAGACCGATAAGCCGGTTGATACCTGAACCCATAAGGTGTATTTTTTTTCCATAGGACGGTCCATAACATGCTCCATATGACACTCCATGAGATGGTCCATAATATGGTACATACCCTACTGACACATGAGGAGGCACATATCCTTGTGACACTATGGTGTGAGCAGATGTAGGATGAACATGGCTAAGGGTAGAACTCTGGCCTGAAGGACCATGTGAGTTAGGAGGAGGATGAGTCATCAAAAATGCATTTGAAGGAATTGATGTTGAAGAATATGGAATATGGGAAGGGGTGTAACTTGTGCCCCTAATATTCACATGTCTAGGATCATATCCCTGAATGAGAACACTAGTACTAGGAATAGGATGCGTGTGTGAAGGTAATCCCATTGCATGGATGGAAGGTTCAATATGACTACTATTACCAAACCTCTCCACTTGGAAAGGAATGGAACTTCCCCAAGGCACAGCACCAGGTTCAACACTCAATCCAACATTAGGTGTTGGACCGATCTAGGGAAGTTTTGGCATGCCATACCTAAATGATCTAGTGCTAGTGGGTGCAGGGTGAGTCTCGTGGCACGGATTATGTGACCAATACTAGCGATATTCATTTATATAGTCTAGAAATTGTGATAAATATTCATGTGACGACCCAACCACATGGTGACCAGACCCTACCAGAATCCCATACGTGCTTGAAGGATTAACCTCCCAGACGGGTGGTAAAGAAGAGGGATGCTTTGTAATCTCAGACTCACGGTGACTCATGGTGAGATTTTTGTGTGAATCAAAGTGAGTATTAGTTGGCCTAGACTAGCTGCCTCTCTCTCCCAAAGGAGGAGGAGACGTAGAAGGAAGAAGTCCTGCTAAAGAATAAGGACGATGGAGTGCCGCACCCAGATCCAGTATGACACAACAAAAATAAAAGACTCAATATAACTACGCAAACCTAAGAAATCTAGCGTACACAGAGCACACTTTTAAGAAAATCTACAGCAAAAATACAAGCAAACCAAGGGGAGGACATGTCATCTCCCAAATGTAGCAGGAATTCCTCGCCTAGGAGAGGATTGAGACTCCCATACACTACAAATGGAGGTTTGTAACCAATTATAGTGGTCCTCATCTTCAACACATAAATAAATTGTGATGTCCAACCCCTACCTGGCCAGGACACCTATAGAATAACCTCTGCAAGTACCCCCTCTGATACCTAGGTAAGGAAACTAAGGTCACCCCAATATAACCAATGCTCAGGTGGACAGTTGCAGGAGGGATCGACTGTATGGGCAGGGTAGAAAATCCCGAAGCTCGAAAGCACCAACCGATACCTCAAAATCCCTTAGATATGAATACAATCCTAGAAATATCTCCGATGCTCAAAAAAAGTGACCAAGGGTCATCTCAATCACAATCATGTGTGCTACCTCATACTTAACTCCTTTGTAAGAGGAGTGTCCTGAGAAACACTAATTATACCAAGGATTTCACTCTCTCACATGGATAGACACCTACTTGTTTCCTTTAGTAGTCTTGGAGAATTGACTCACAATGAACTATTCCAAGACTCTAAATCCTAATATTGTTGATGAACCCTATAAAATAAAAATGTGTAATTCATTTTAATTAGGTGCTGATTTTAATTGGTTGTGATTACTCAAAGGGAAATGGCCATGCAACTAATGAAATTATGACTCAGTAGTGGAACAAATGTGCACACCTAACAAACAATGGCAAGTGCAATCTTGTCTAAATGAAAAAATGGGCCATGCCACTACATGAGATTCATGCTTTTCCTTCAAATGAGAATGAAATCATTTCTAAATGAAAACCTGACTATAAATTTAATAAGCAAACCTAATGCAAGTACCATGAAAGTGAAAAATGTAAGAATGCATAAGAATGAAAAAAAAAGAATTTTTTGTATTTTCAAAGTAAATGATATGTAAAAGAAGCAAAAATACTCTACCACTCTCAGACCCTGCAACTACTAACAAACAACAGCCAAGAAAGGCACCAATACAAAAGAAATCTAATGCACTAATCCCCAAAAAAAAATGAAGAAATGAATGACAAGAACAAAACCTAATTAAAAGTAAATCAAAAGGGGTCTCTAGTCAGAAACATAGGTTGTATATAGACACCAAAAACACCAAAGAAGACTCAACAATCATAAAAAATAACCCAACAAAACTCAATCCTACAAATAAATCTCCAAACAAAAGAATACATGACTATTTGCAGTAAACCTGCATACATACACGGGAGTTCAGGAGAAAACCATGTGTATATGTGACTGTAAATAAAATAATCACATATAGGAAGAAAAAGAGGGAAAAATGATAAGCCAAGGTCAAATTACTCCTACAGGACACTACTCGGAAAACATACCTCCAAGCTCGACACAGAAATAGAGAAACAAAGAGAAATTCAAGTACATTGTATACACAATCCCAAAATAAAAAACAACTAGGAACCTCCCGAGCAGAGTTGCCAATTCTATTATAGAGATAAAATTCCTATGGCTTGGGGGTACTCCAACAGATAGTATGACACCAGAAATCAACCTTTTCCAATATGCAAGAGCAACAAAACATCTAACACTAAGGGATATAGAATCGTACCTTATTCTGGACTGTTGAAGTAGATCCCGCTAAGGTTTTCCAATCACGCTTATATTGCAAATTTGCTCTCGAGAACATCAAACAAGACAAACATGCTATATAGTAATGTGTTATACCTGCTCTAACATATATATTCAATCATGTATAAGCACGTAAATACATCTAAGGATTCAATATTCATATTCAAAATGAACATAAATTGGATAGGAAAAGATATTTCCATTAATAAATCAGAGATACAATAGTGACAACCTCTGTCAACACTTCTGTAAACCGAAGCAACCGAGTCGTCCACCTAGGCCTCCACCACTTCAATTCTCCAGCTCTCGATAGCAATCTCACAAAGAAAAAGAAATATTGGGAAGAACACTATGTGCTCCAAAGGGACAAAGGGATCCACACTCAAGTATAAGCAAAACTGAGGCAACAATGGACTATAGTTTCCTTACTCTTCAATTTCTCCCCCTTCAATGTATCCAAGGGGTTCCTTATATAGCACTCCAAAGAGGTAATGGAGGGTCGAATCGAAGTTTTCTTAAGGCATATGGAACGACAAGATTCAAGTTATTAGGACTCATATAAGGAAAACTCCAAAAATATTTTGATTTATGCACACATCTTGATGTTTGTAGGTTTGAGGTCAAAAGTTGCATATACACACGAGTATTACTTTAAAAGTTGCATATAACTATAAAGAGGTAATTTTTGGGGATGATATTGGAACATCAATTTATAATATAATTCCATGGGGTCCAAAGAGTCTGTAGAGGGATAAGGAAGGACATAAACATGTGATCAACCAGGTGTGGTAAAATCAGCTATAACATCTCATTTAAATGATTACTATGCTAGTGCTTTACTACTTTAACATGTATTTTCATAGTTATGTCTTACTTCATGTATATTTTTTTTGCTCAGCTATATCTTACTTCCTGGTTAGAATTTTTTTTTATTGTTGATGGAAAATCCTGACTTAACATTTAACTATCAAGGGGTGGAGTGGTAGGACTTGTATCCCTTTTATGGCCACTTGAAGAGGTAACGGGTTGTACCTATTGTTACATGGTTTACTTAGTTCATATTGAACTAATGCAAATTTCTCCTTTCTTTGTGCAGGTTCATTAGGTGACAAAGACTTGCTACGAGCGCTAAGCTTGGAATGCTACCTATGTTATACTACTCCATTTCCTTTTGAATAAAAAAGGACCAAAGTCCTATCCTAACAATTCTTACTACTACTGTTCACGTTATTTTTTACACATAGCTCGGTTATCAGACCTACATCTATCTGGTTATAATTATTAGGGTGGCTTAAGAATTGATAATTTTTATTCTTATGCTTTATAACATATGATTGGAATGTTTTTATGCCTCAGTGTTAAAGGTTTAAGTCGTAAGACTTAACCATATTGTGTTAAATTTTTATATGCCACATGATATATATGAAAATCCATTCATGGAATATCCCATATGCCATGAACCTTGCCTTATATATACCAACGATGACATTGATGATGGTTTTAATACAAATCACATTTTGTGGGTTTCAAACTATAGGCGTGAGGGTAAATATCATGACGTTGGTGGTGGCCAGGGTGGCGGAGTAAATGCTCATTGGAATATGGAAAATAAAACCCTAATCTTGGATCTTTCACTATTTGGATTCATTTGGTCTGCTCTATGGGTTAGAGGTTTTTTATTTGGTCTGCTCTACGGGTGGTTGCAGCAACAAATCGTATCTTGCAAGATTCAATCCCCAGCATAATCTAATATAACGTTGGTTTTTTATTTAAGCACGATCCCATAGGGTTCGATCCTGGGTCATCGAAATGCATGAATTGGGTTTTTAATACAACATGTGTGCGGTTTATTTTGGGCAGAAGTGTCCACATGATTTCATCCTAAATCCTTTAATTGGATAAGTTGTTTAATATTGAGTTTTTATTAAGTTAAGGTTTCTCTTTATCTTGATAGTAGATAGTATTATTATTGTTTATAATAATCATGCCTACGGACCTTGAGAGGTATTGATGGCTGGCATACGAGGTGGTTAAAGTTATAAAGTGGAATTTATTTGTTGAATTTTGTTTATGATATTTGGTAGGTTTTTAAAATAGGTTAAGGGTGAAAACACGCAGTTGGGTAACACTTCCATGATAATTGTATGCCCAAACAACATAGCGGATGTTATTCGGCCGAATAACTATATTTATTCGGCCAAATAATTATAGTTATTTGGTCGAATAACAAATCATTTATTTGGCCGAATAACCTTTAACGATGAACCATTTAATTTGACAGAATGCATTGTCGGCTGGTAATTTTTACCGGTGTTTGAATACATATTCAACTGACCAATTATTCGGTTGAACAATTATTCAGCCTAATAATTATTCAGCCGAACAACTATTTGGATGAATAATTGTTCGGCCGAATAGTTGTTCGGCCGAATAATTTTTAGGCTGAATAATTGTTCGGCCGAATAATTTTTCTGCATAAAAGGTCAGCTGCAGTGTCATTTTCGTTGTTTTATCCTACATTGATTTTTCCTCGTCGTTATCCTCTTGCCACATGTCTTTCCACCCGTATCACCACCCGATTGGTTGGTCGTTGCCTGTCATCCCTGTCCACATCACCCTGCCACCTAACGTGTACATCCGCCATACTGGTACCCCTCTACCTGTCTAGTTTCCTCTCGACATGGAGGTTGCTTCGTGGAGGTCTGTTTGGCATGGAGGTCTCTTTGTGGAGGTGTTCGTGGTCTTTTCTTAAAGGGTATGTTTGTGGTCTAGTATTGCTGTGCTTCCCCTTGACAGGTAAATATTTATACAATTCCTTTTATAATCCAAAATGTTGAATATGTGATTTGTATCTTGTTGTAGTTAATTGCTTATATTTGTTTTTCGTCGTAGTATTGCATAGTTAAAGTTTGCATATGTTAATTAGTAGTGTATATTTCTTATAATTTTACTTTTAGTTAATACACATATGATGAGGGTAGTCATCCATGAACTATGTCCATGTGGACAGAGTTGATGAACTCTGTCCAAATGGACAAAGCTGATCAGCTCTATCCATTTGGACAGAGTTGATGAACTCTATCCAAATAGATAAAAAAATATATTATACTTAGCAAAACGTAGTTCATGCAGAGTTCATCAACTCTTTCCCTGATAACTTTACTTAGTAAAACGTATTTTAGTATGGTTTATATAAATCATAAACAAAAAAACATTATTACACATAAAACATCAAATTGTCTGATTACCGATCTATTTGAACTTATGTATTTTTAATCTAAATCATAAAATAAACATATAACTTGTGTAATGCTTATTAGTTATCTGTTTATATTTAATATTATATTACGATATTGTGCATTTTTTTTTTAACTTTAATCTTAGTTCATAGGTATTAGAAGGAAGATATCCGTTCATTAACTCTATCCATGGATAGAGTTCATGAATGAATACTCTATCGATGAACTCTGTCCATGTAGAGTTCATAAAATCTAACTCTGATCAATTTACTTAGCATAAGGTTTTTTTTTATGATTTTATGAAATAATGAAAAAAAATTTAGTTGACATAAAGAAATGTAGCTTTAATTTCATATTTGATGATATTGTTTCCATTAATTCTAAAAATCTAAAATACATAAAAAACATAGAGATTGCTACATTAATTTCTCATGCATCCAACAATAGTGTAGCTATTTTCACATTAATAACTATTAGATAATCTTAGGGATATCTAGGTTTTTATTAAAAACATAGTTTTAAAAATCTAAAGCACGTAAAAAACACAGAGATTGCTGCATTAATTTCTCATACATCCAACAATAGTGTAGCTATTTTCATTTTAAGAACTATTAGATAATATGAGGGACATCTAGGTAATAAAAACTTAGTTTTTATACAAGCTAGTTCTCTAAAGTTGAGGAATCGACATGCAAAATTTGAATATGTTATGAGTTGATATATTTGATAATATTAAGGACATATAGGTCTTTATTAAACACTTAGTTTTTTAGTGGCTAGGTCTTTGAAGATGAGGAATTAACATGTATAATTTGAATATGATATGAGTTGATTTGTGTAAACTTGTAGATATCATATCAAATTGAAACAGATAATAAAGTAGCTTTAATCATTTAAAGAACTATTAGTTAATATTAGGGATATCTAGGTCCTTATTGAAATCTTATTTTTTATAGTAGGTAGGTCTTTGAAGTTGATTAATTAACATGTAGAAATTGATATTTGTGTAAACTTGTAGATATCATATCCAATTGAAAGAGAGCAGCCTTTGAGACAGAAGAGTAAGAGGTCATCACATTGCTCAGGAGTTAGTGTCCTGTTGGCATCCAGCAACAACCCCTTCATATTCCGTTATGATGAAGGGATATAAGCTCTATTTTATATTTTACTCAAAATTATAATAGAGTGCCTTCATAATCTTTGATTCTGAAGGTACTCTCAATTCGAGAAAAGTAAAATGATATATTTTAAATTGGTGAAATCATGCTAGTGAACTTGGCAATTAACAACTGTCAGTTAGTTTTATAAATTTTCATGTAATTAATTCGATCATTAAGATAAATTTATGTGACTATATATGATTTGAGAAATTCAAAAGGATAGTATGCCAAGGGAAAATCAACAAAACACATCTTGTGTTGGTTTAAAAGATGGATATGGGTGAGGTATTACTAATCCTAAGTTTTTAGAACTCAAGGTGACTTTTAAAATTGAAGTTTATATTCCATATAATGCCTTACTATGATTTTTGTAAATATTATAGTGAATGAATAAGTGATTTTCATATAGGATTTTTCACATATTATAGTTTTATCATTTAATACCCTATCAATTTAATGTTGGATATTCATAGATAGGATTTTTGAAAGATTTAAGATTAAGCCTATGAAATATGACATAGATATTAAATCAAGCCATTTCGCTAGTTGTCATGCTAACATTAGGATATGTCATTTCATCACTAAAATCACATAGAGTGCTACCACCTTTCACACTAAAACTGGAGAAGACTATTAAGGTGACAGAGTTTACGAAGGGCCATGTGTCAAAATGATAACATTTGTCATTCGGATTGCTGAGTTAGCACAGAGATGTGTCTTGCACCTCATGATAAATCAACAAATGTGAACATATGGAGGCATCGTATTAACGGAATTGAATGTTGATAGTCATGTCATTTTATCACGATGTACATGTTCATTATTAACCCTTGTCTATGATCAATGTTTGAATTTATGATTTGTCAATCACAAGATCTCTGGTACGCCGATTTGGTTGAGTATCACTACTAGTCGTGGCTAAATCGTAGATAAACTTACATATATGATAATATAACGTTAAGTTGCAGCTCTCATCATTGCTAAGGCTCAGCTAAAATGACCATGACCAGAGATCCCAGGTTTGTTAGATCTAAATCATGTGAAGTTTGCACATCATGTCATACATTTGGGTACCTATTCCCTCCTTGTTCACCTCTCCATTCATTTCATTTCAAAGCCAAGAGAGCATGGAGGAAGCTATGGCTCCTCTGAACCGTTATGAAATCTTTGGTTCTGAACTCATACAAGACAACGAGGAGGTAGCTCTGCGTTTTGAGAAACATGGATGGGGAAAATTCTTTAAGAGTTTCGATGGTCATCATGCAGAGGTGACTAAACTATTCGACATGAATTTAAAAGATGACATTGTGCAGATAGGGGGTTTTGAGTTCATTATTAACGAAGACAAGATAGCAGCAGCGACACAGCTCCCGCAAGTTGGAGAATGCTGGTTTAAGGGTAGAAAGGTTAATAAGAAGAGGTGTTTATCTCCGTTGTTGCCATTGCTGGATGATACTAAGCTGAAGATAGGTGTCCTTGTTAGATTTTTGAAGCCCGAATGGAGAGATTATTACGAAATCTTGGTAAGGTACATGTCCTGTGATGGATGTTTCTCCCATTTACACCTTTACCATTTAATATTGCTATTAGCACTACAGGGTTTTAAGCTCAATTTACCGTTCTATTTGTGGCAAAGTTTAAAGAAGATGTCACAGGCAATTAGAAGTTTTAGTAACCCTGATAAAAGTCTTTTCCACCACGGGTTAATCAAAATCATAGTGCAACATCAATTGTCTATAAATGGCAAGTCATGGGATGGGTTTTTAATCGATTGTCAGTTGGGGCTGATGCAGTACTAGCCGAATCCCTCCCCACGAGTTCGTAAGAAATGAAAAGACATAAAGTCTGAGGTTAATAATACTTCTGAAACTGTATCAGAGGTAAAGGGGTTTGGGGAAGTCAGTATACCCATAAACGATGGGATTAGTAAAGATGATGATGGGAATAAATTCCCTTGTGGCTCTAAAGCAGTCCTGAATCAGCCTTTATCTAGTAAAGGTCATATCACCCCTGCAGAAACAAAAGAAATATTAACCAAAAGCAAAACTGATAATGTTGTATCTGAATCAAATAAACCTTGTGAACACAGTAGGGAGACTATGCGTAGATTAGATCGTCTTGCCCAGATTTGCTGTGACAAGGGAGGGTTTGATTTGGAAAATTTGTTGTTTTCAAGGAGGGTTACTAGGAGTATGAATAGTACCCATACAATTTTGGGTCCTACGGTTAATCAAAAGGCTTCTCAACCTGCAGTCATCCATATTGAAGATGACATCCCATCATCTATCCCTGATACAATGCATGAAAATAATTCCACTTTCGTAAAGGGTAATGATGTAAAATCAGGCAAGGACGAGGTTACTCAACCAGGTATAGACACAGGTATTGCAGACCCTGAACCATCATCTAGTCAACATATTGACAGCCCTATTTCTCCTCAGGTATCCAATGAAAAAGAAACTCTATAACATGTACTAGATAATGCATACCAGGCTAAAATCGCAGAGTTGAAGGGTAAACTTAAGCATTGCTGATCCAGTACAACATTGTTAGAAGAGGAAAATAGAACCTTTAGAGAAGAGTTGCTGGATTGGATCAGCAGATGGAGAAAGGTAAGTGATAAAAAAGAGAAGAGGTCAATAATAAGTACAAACCAGCACCTACTTGAAAGAATTGAGAAACAAAACATAAATATTATCAGGTTAAAGGCCAAATTGACTGAAGCATGAAGAGTAATCGCTCTTCAAAGTAATACATTATGGTTATTCTCATTTTCCTTTTGCATGGATCATATTGCTGCCAAACAGGTAATGAAATTTTCTGTACATGCCTGTAAAATTGCAGATTTTACAGAAATGCATTAAAATCTTAGTTTATTCTGTTGTATTTATTGTAAATAGCTTTAATGAGATACTTCGTTTGTTACATGCAGGTGGATTTGTCATCATGCCTTTCTAGAGTTTCAGGACATTGTTAATACATTGGCATGGAGATATAAATGTTTGTTAAGAGCTGGAATTTCAACAATGGTCAAGAATTTTTCAAGTACCTACAAATTTGCAAACACTCAGGCTAGTCATTTTTCTGTTTATAGTAACAGTATTTAATATAAGAGATTCGATTCTCTTTTTAGTTATATGAAGCCTATAATGTTGCATGTAACATTAATAGGGAAAACTGAATCATAGTAGTATATAAGTTAGGAATTTTGATGAACAATGGATGGAGTGTTGGAAGAAAACATACTTGAAGTATATTTTCATTGCTCGTGTTATATCATTCCTGAAGTTGAATCTTTGGAGGTGAATACGACTGGACATCTACAGACTGATACCATTACTGGTATTTTTGTTTTCTATATATTATATACTTCTGCATCTTATCTTCTATCTTATGATTAACACATTATGCTTTGATATATGTGTGTTTAATTACAATTTGCACTTTATCAGTTCAATATCGCATTTTGAACAAATATATCGTTATGATTATGTTTATTAGTATTTTTACTATAAACTTAATATATAATGATATACTCTTCTGTCTGTTAAAAATATCATTTGTATGTTAACAATGATTTTATAGTAGACATTATCTTTAAGTTCAAATAGCTATGTTGATAATTAATTATTAATTAATTTAAGAAAGTTTAAATAACTATTTATTATCAGTTGTTTCTTTGATTCTGTTGTTATATAACAGAGTGACTTATTATTTGTAATTTACATATTTCTATTTAAATTGTGTTTTAGTCTTTCTGTTCATCTTTTATTGACTAATAATTAATCTAGTCTTTAGAAATGCTCTCAGCTAAGATATGACATATAGTATAGTTTAGATTAAGTTTTATTTTAGTACTTTCCAGTTAACAACTGTTAAATCAATTTATAGAATTTAGTGTATTTTTTACAAATCTTTATGTTCAAAAAACTCTATAAAAATTGAAGTCTTTCCTTAAGAAAGAAACCATTAGATAGTGTTGATAGTTAAAACTAATTATAGGATTCATTTAGACAACTTAAATAGTTTTAGAAATTAATTGAATATAAATAACATTAGAATAAGTTAGATTTTGCCGATTTTAATTTCTCCTTAAGAGAAAAATCAGCTGGTACCAGGACCACAACCTGCGAGGTTTTGTTATTTCAAACACACCGGATGCTGCTTTAAGTTGATTGTGTGGACAAAACCTCCTTATTGGCCTAGTTCAGAAAAACAGGCCAACAAATGGCACTTTTGCTGGGGAGGGCCTGTTAATGAGTAATGGCAGGTGAAACTAATGAAACATTTCCAACCAGCCAACAACCCTTAGAAGTCAGTAGATCACCAATTTTAGAAACTGTCAGGAACATTCTCGAGCATGATCCTATCACCTCTCCCTTTACTCCTGCACAAAGTGCTCACACTTTGGAAGAATCAAGACATATTCTTACTAGAGCATATGCAAATCAGCTTGGTATTTCTCCAATAGATTGTGGTCTACCTAGACAGCAGGGACATAATCCACAATTGACCATAGTTATGCAAGATTTGGAGATAACTGGTAGTACTCCCCACCATCAGGTAGAAATACATCAAAGGAAGAATAATCAAACAAATACTGCTAGAAGACTAATTGTAGGAGGCAGTTCGTATCACCTACCTTGTCCTCATGAATCACCACCTGATAGTCCAAGAACTTCCAATTCAGGAAGTTCTTCAAGTTCTGAAGGAATTCCAATGGTAGGAAATGTACCTGTGGGAGGAGGAGGCAATCCTCCACCTAACCCACCAAATCCACAACTCCCTTGGCTAAGGACAGCTGCTATAGCAGTCCCTGGAATACAACATCCTTTGCCTAAACACTCTGATAAGCTCCTCCCTAAGTTTAACCTAGATGACAAAGAACATGAAAATGTGCATGTTGATAAATTTATGTTGGCTGTTCAAACTTTGAACGTTTAGCATGAAGATGTAGTTTGTCGACTGTTTCCTCTAACGTTTGAAGGAAGAGCTTCTACCTGGTATTTTTCGTTAGTACAAGGATCTATCACAAACTGGGGGAATTTAATAAATCCTTTTTAGATAAATTCAGGGAATATAAAACACCCGCTCTATTAGCCCTAGAGTTGTATAGGATTAAAATGAAGCCTAAAGAAAGAATCAAAGATTTCAATCAAAGGTTTCTGACATTAAAAAATAAAATCCCAATTGCCTCTCAACCTCCAGAAGACATAATTATTGAAAATTATACATTATCCTTACCTAAATATTCTGGGATGTTCATAAAAAGAGCTGGGAAAACAACCTTAATAGAAACATTTGAAGAAGCCATAAAAGTTGAAAAGGATTCCATGTCCTATGAACTAGAGAGAAGCGGGAAATCAGATTCTTTTCCTCGTAGGAAGACAGAAAAACCCAATGTAGACAAAGACAAAGCATTCGATATAGAACAGCTATAGAATGCTATTAGAACATTAACCAATGAAGTTGTAGGGTTAGAAAAAAACAATTCTGAAGCTTCTCCTTCTAGGGGATATTTCAGAAATCAATATAGACAAAACCTGAATACAAATAATAAGAATACACCACTTGACATAGCAGCAAATGAATATATTTTCAATACAATTTGAGTTGTTTTATCTTTGTCTAAAACTCCTTCTAGTCAAGAAATAAATGAAAACGAAGAAGAAGAGGAATCATAAAATGATGAAGAATCAGAAGAACCTCAACAAGCTAACGGTCATTTCTGGGATAGTCTTGTGAAAGAACATGAGATTAAAAGTCCGCCTACAGGACAACATGCATATAATACACGTAGTAGGGAATTTGAAAACACTCCCGGTGCTTCAAGTTCTACTACAAATAATGACAACAATAATTCACAACTGAATAAACAAGCTCAATCCGGCAAGCAAACTCAAACAACCAAAGGTACCCAAACTGTTCAAAATGCTCCTAAATTAGATTTACAATATGATATCATTGAAGATTTAAAGAAGACTCGTGCAAACATTAGTATGTATGATCTTCTTCAAATCTACCCAATGCCTAATAGTCATGTTATAAATCCCGCAGTAAGTTCAATTATTCCTAATGCAAAACAAAATGTTGCTGCAAATAGTGCTAATAATGATCCAACATCAATTGAAAAATGGAAAGTAATGGCTGACAAAGCTTCGCTGATAGGTAAGAATTCTAAATCAACTACACCTCCCTTCTTACTTAACTTTGAAATTTTCAATAGGAATGTTCATAATTGCATGGTAGACTCTGGAGCATCCTCCAATGTGATGCCTTTATCAGTATGCAAGAAATTGAATGGAAAATATGTTCCATCTAATTCACAAATAACTCAATTGGATAGGACAAATGTAAAGGTTGTAGGGGAAATGAAAGATGTCTTAGTCAGGATTGCTTGTAACCCTTCGGTTTATCAAATTATAGATATTGTTGTTGCTGATATTCCATATGCATATGGGCTGTTCTTAAGTAGGGATTGGTCTCAACAGTTGAACGGTTTCTTTGCCACTGATTGGTCAACATTGTGGTTACCTAAGAACGGAAAGTCAAATCAGATAAAGATAAATAGAGAAAGATATATGAAACATACCGTCACAGAATTACATGATCCTAGTGAAGCTGTTTTATTTTCAGATTGTATTATGGGGAATTACATGTATGAGTTAGGATTTGGTAATTTTAAAGCTGAAAATTCTGCCTTATCTGAAAATAAGCAGCAATCTGAAATTTGTAATTTGACATATGTTTCTGCTAACTCTTCATTCAAGGAAACCATGAATGATGTAGATAATTTGAATATTGTAAATATTATAGAAAGTAAAGTGGTTGTGCATAGTTCTATCTAGACTTTATATTTTGATGGTGCGAAATCTAAAGAAGGAGCAGGAGCTAGTTTCCTACTGGTGGACCCTCAGGGAAATAAAACATGTATAGCTTGTAGAATGGAGTTTAATTTTACAAATAATACAGTGGAGTATGAATATTTAATACAAGGTTTCAAAAAGGCAATTGATTTGGGCATCAAAGAGTTAATTGTATATGGTGATTCTGAGATCATTGTCAGACAGGTGCGTAACTCCATTCATTATTTATCTGAACATTTACAACGTTATCAGAAAGAGGTATGGAACCTTATCTTATATTTTGATGCTTTTAACATAAATTCTGTTCTGAGAAGTCAAAATCAAGAAGCAGATTTGTTGGCAAACGTAGCTTCAAAGTTAATTCCATCAGACAATCTTACACCAGATTTCTTTTTTGTTGAATTGATTTTTAGGCCTTCCATACATGATAATATTTTTAACTGGTGTGTATTTGACAATGATATGCAAGTACTGAATTTTCTGACAAACGAGGATACCTTTAAAGATGTAGCAATTGACAAAGTCACTCATGACGAAAATCTGTGGGATTTTTCGGTAACAAATGATTTTTGTTAAGTTGAAAAGGCTCTTGAATAGGTAAAACCAGTCCCTAATTCAGTACTAAGATTAGAAAAGTTCTTTGATCTACAGGATAAGTTTAGGTCTGTTCCTAATTGTAAAACAAACAACTCTCGA
>LPNX010049632.1:58283-86656 GCA_001517045.1 Pseudotsuga menziesii | reverse complement strand
AATAAATAGCATTAACTAATCAGTATTTAACGATTGTGTTAACATACAATTATGCTATTTAAAAGTTTTTAAATTTTTGAAAATTTTGGGGTTTTGACAGGAGTGGAAGAGGCCCATAATTGGTTGATAAACCTAGTGAAGAGAGGAACCTCACAGAAAGATCAAGTGGGGCTGGAAAATCCTTTTTGCACACCTAGGAGAACCCTAGAAGGGAAGGTATGGCCTGATGGAACTATGTACCAGTGAAGGGAATACTTCCTTGTGTTGGGTGGTGTAGGAATTGTGGAGGCCAAGCCAGATCTTGTGTAGTTTTCCATAGCTCTGTGGTTGAGCTCACTAACTTAGCAATTCTACCTTTCCATTTCCTTAGCAGTCTAAGAAACCCAACTGTAGGTTGGTTTGACTGATTTTTGATGTGATATGGCTTGGTTGTGTAGCCTGTGAGACCCATCTATTTGGCTTGTTGCCTTAGAAACCTGTGAAACCCAACTGTATATTGTCTTGGTTGGTTCTGAATGTGAAGGTTGACTAGGCTGAGTAAGTCCTGATAAACCCAACTGTTATTTGGATTATTTCCTTAGCAGTCTTAGAAACCCCAACTGTAGGTTGGTTGGATTGTGTTTTGATGTGAATGCTAGCTTGGCCGAGTAAGTCTAAGGAACCCATATGTTATTGGCTTGTTTCCTTTGTAGACTGTGAAACCCAATTGTATATTGGCTTGGATGGACAGTATGTGAAACCCAACTGTGTGTTGGATTGATTGTATGTGTTATGATTTGGCTGTGTGTAAGTATGTTGTTTCCTAGTTCGTTGTGGAAATCATGCCCAGCTCGAGAGTGGCAGTTGTGTTGATATATTGTTGAACACAATTGGCCTATGGTAGAGTGGAACATTGGAGCCACATAGCTAGTTGTGAGACAACTCCATCATCAAGATAAGTATTATTTGTCCTTCTTGGTTATTTAATGTATTTACTTATGAATGGACATGTTGAATATGATGAATGCTTACTTATGCCATGTATTTGTCTATGAATTTCTATGTTCATGTTAAATGCTTGTTGATGGTTAAGTAGAGGTTTACTTGTGTATGTTTTCCTGCATTTTACTCCTATATATGCCTTGTGTTTTTGGAATGCATTTTTCTTAAGTCATTGGAGAATAAAAGCATGGTGGCAAGATCAGAATTCCCATGATTTAGTGTTTCCACCCCTTAGAATTCGCTTAAGGAAAGTGAAAGGCGAAAACCAAAAAAGGGAAGTGAAACAAGGTAGTATGTGAGTTTTTAGGACCTCAGGATCTTCCTGCGGAAGGTGGAGGGCGGAAGCAGAAAAGTGAAGAAAAGTTATAAGGCAAAGTTAACGTTATAATTTCTGAAGTCCAAGATAGAAAAGTGAAAGTTGAGAGTGTAGGAAATACTAAGATCGAAAGATAAGTTTTTTGATTACCGAGTTTCGCACTAGAGGGTGGAAAGGTGGAATGTGGAAGGAGAAGATGCGGATAGAGGTTCTGTCATTTGATAGTTTTTTGACTTCTGAGTTTTGAAGGTGAAAGGGAAAAAGGTAGAATATGGATAAGTAATTCCGTCGAAAGGTTATGTTTCTGACTTTCGAGTTCCGTAGACGGAAGGTAGAAGGGCAGAAGGCGGAAGTGTAGACGACAGATTAATGGTCAAACACTTTCGTCGAATGTTAAATTTCTGATTCCTGAGTTCCAAGTAGAAGGCAGAAAGTGGGAGTGTGGAAGTTAGAATAATGGTTGAACATTTCCATTGAATGTTAAAGTTTCGATTCCTGAGTTCTGAGCAGAAGGCAGAAAGAGGGAGTGTGGAAGGTGGAATAATGGTTGAACGTTTCCGTCGAAGGTTAAAGTTCCAAGGTCGGAGAGGTGGAAGGAAGAATCATGGAAGGTAGAATATGAAAGAATGGCTGAATATCTTCATCACACTAATGGTTGAATGTTTCCGTCAAAGGTTAAAGTTCTGAGGTCGAAAAGGTGGAAGGCAGAATCATGGAAGGAGGAAGACGGAAGAATGGTCGAATATCTTCATTGCACATGGTGTTTCCTATTTCCAATCTCCATAAGCAAAAGTGCGGAGGATGGACTGTGGAAAGAACAGGTCCAGTGCGAAAATGGTGTTTCCAGTCGCAGAAGAGATCTGTGAAAGAATGAAAGAATTTTATAGTGCTTTCTAATCCTGAGAATGAAGGTAGAAGAGTGTCTTAACGTCCATGCCCTGTGTTTCGAAAGGAGAATAAGATTTCTTGAAGCAAATTTTTTAATAATTCAGCATTATGGGGTATGGGGACGTTACACCCTACATTTGTTTTGTGTTTTTTTTGACAAAGATTTAAGACATTTTTGGAAGGTGAACCTATAAGAATATGTGAAAAATCCCTACAAGTTGTTATCTATAGGTTTGTAATTAAATTAAAGTTTTCTTAATAATTAAGTTTATCTCATATTGAATCTCTTAATAACTCCCAAACCCCATAGTACCACTTACACATGCCAATATTGGGGACACATAATAGTTGGGTTCTAGTCGACTTTAGGGACGTATAATTGTTGGCTATTTTATCTAGCAAAGTGGCTCTAGGTTTGAAACATGTGGTGTGCATGTCTATACTCCACGTAGTTGGTTGTTGAATTTTTATGCCAAAAATTGATTGGAATTTCTCAAATATTCATGGGATTAAATCATTCTTAACTCTATAATATGGAGCACTCCAAATTGGTAGTGACTTAAAAATTTCATAAAATAATTAATGGACTATGCAAGTTTCATCAGTTGTCCTAGAATAGTTTCAAAAATATGATTGGAAAATCCAAAGATGTTATCAAAAGTTCATCAACTATAAGGAATAAACCTTGGCATGGATCATGGATATATGCATTTTCATATTTATCAAGTGTTTTTAGTTTTATGTTAGACACACCGACCAAGTCTACGTTATATTTTTATCAATTAATCAATATGGTCAAAGATCTTATATGAGAGAATAACATGCACAACAATAATCACAAGAGACAAGAGACACAAAGAATTTTCCTTGGGGAAGCCATAAAGGAGAAAACCCCGCAACTTGCTCATAGATAGAATGAGCATGAATAATAAAAGTAAAACCCAAAGACACAAATATGATCTCCAATAGTTGTTCTCTCTCTCACTCATTTGCTACTGTTGAGTGAGTGTGTGTTCCAAATATAGAGTCTCACTCTCTATTTATACTTGTTTTCCACTTGACTTTTAGTCTACAGGGCTGACTTATATAGGAGAGTCTAATAACCCTAATACAACTCAACCATGGGGACTATTTCCCTGACTGACAACAAAGGGTTAACCTCAATGACTTTACATGACTTTATTATATTAATGACTCTCCCGATTGGAGGAACAAACATCTTCGTTGGGGTACAATAAAATACAATAAGAAATATACAAGTGAATACATTCTAAAGTTACAAATACATCAACACTCTCTCTTAACTAGGAAGGTATTCTCTCAACATAGTTAATCAACACAAGTCTTTGTCACTGGATCATCATCAAAGTTGGATCATCATCATCACTAGATCATCATCATCATCATCACTACTGCTACTATCTCGAGCAAATGGTGCTATCTCTCAATTCTACTTGTCATAGGAAGTTATACAAAGCCAACCCTTTTTAATGCTGGATGTAGGCCTATCCCTCTGTCAGGTCTTCATCTACAGTGCCAACCATTTTTCATGTTGGATGTAGGTCTCGTCATCTTCAACACTTATATCCAATCATGGGAGGCCCAACTTTCCACCATGTTGGAAAGGCTCTGCTCTTATATCCGACCATGGGAGGCCCAACCTTCCACCATGTTGGAAATGCTCTTCACTTATATCCGACCATGGCAGGCCCAGCCTACCACCATGTCGAAAAGGCTTTGCACTTACATCCAACCATGGGAGGTCCATCCTGCCACCATTTCAGAAGGGCTCAACACTTAGATCCGACCTTGGGAGGACCATCCTGCCATCATGTTGGAAAGGATCAACACTTACATCCGACCATGGGAGGCCCAACCTTCCACCATGTCGAAAAGGCTCTGCACTTACATCCGACCATGGGAGGCCCAACCTGCCACCATGTTGAAAAGGATCAACACTTACATCTGACCATGGGAGGCCCATCCTGCCACCATGTCAGAAAGGCTCTGCATTTACATTTGACCATGGGAGGCCCAACCTATCACCATGTGGAAAAGGCACAACACTTACATCTGACCATGGGAGTCCCAACCTACCACTATGTCGAAAAGGCTCTACACTTACATCCGACCATGGGAGGCCCAGCCTACCACCATGTCAGAAAGGATCAGTACTTACATCCGACCATGGGAGGCCCATATTGCTACCATGTCGAAAGGGATAAACACTTACATCTGACCATGGGAGGCCCAACCTGCCACCATGTCGGAAAGGTTCAGAATTTACATCTGACCATGGGAGGCCCAGCTTGCCACCATGTCGAAAAGGCTCAACACTTACATCCGACCATGGGAGGCCCAGCCTGCCACCATGTCAGAAGGGCTCTCAGAATCATCACTTCCCCTTTGAAGGAACCTTGATCCGAAGTACACACTGGAGCTTCACTACTCCTCTCTGTATCATGCAAAAATTCAAGTCACGTCAATCAAATCAAATAGTAGCTTTCAAAAGAAACATACTACCTCACAAATAACCGATCAAGTGGCAACATATTTTTCCTCGGTTGTACTCAGTGCCATGTAGGACTGCATCCTGCCAAACCAATAGCCCATACTAGATCTCAAATTGAAGAGGAAACCCAAGGTGCTCTTCTTCTTAGTGCTGCTACCAATCCAAATCAATATAACCATGCAGGTTAGTCTTTTGATTCATATAATACTTGAGTCCATACTCAACTATACCCTTTAGGTACCTCACTGCATACTTTGCAACAAGGTGAGCAAGTCATGGATCCACAGGAACTGGCTCAAGTCATTCACAACAAATCATGCGTCTGTTCTTGTATTCATCAGGCAAATCAATGAACAAATCATCTGGTGATACATCATGGCATCAACCGTCTCTAATGAAGCGTCACTCAATAGCTTCAGGTTTGATGCCATAAGTGTGGCCATGTCCTTGCATTCCATCATCTCGAACCTCTTCAAGATCTCCACTGCATACTTACCTTGTCCAAGGGAGATTCCATCCACACTCTACCACACCTCCATGCCTAGAAAGAAGTGCATCATACCCAAGTCCTTTATCTCAAACTCAACAGCAAGTCTCCTTCTTGCGTCTTTAATGACTTCTTCTTTTTCTGTCAGGAATAGGTCATCGACATATAACAAGAGCATCACTGGTCTTACGCATTCAACCTTGAAGCAAAGGTCAGAATCTTCTTTACTCTCAGTAAATCCTAGATCCATTAGTAAGTTGTCCATCCTATCATACCATGTCGAACCTCAGGTTATTATTCAGTCACTCCCTCTGAAGTGGAGCATCATTCTCCCTCTTCCTTTCATACTCATATGTATTGAAACACTCTGTACTGAAGTGACAAGTAGCTTCCTCTAATACTAATATTCTATGTATCCATTTAGGGTCACGAGATACCAATATCCTCTATCTTGAACCTTTTGAAAAGTTCTTCTCGCACCCATCTATGAGCTTGTCATCCTCTATAGGCTTTCATATTCAACCTTGTAGTAAAGGTTAAGATATTCATCACTCTAAGTGATATTCAAGCTCCTTATGTATGTGTTATCCCATGGGTGTCTTCTGAGATCGTACAAGGCCTTATTTAATTTGCACACATGAGTTTTCCTATCATGTGTCTCAACTCCCAATGGCTACAAATATCTCTTCGTATTCTATACCTCCTTTTTGTGAGAAGAATCATGCTACGAATCTTGCCTTGTCTCCCACAATGTTTCCATATTTTGCATGTTGGATCTTATAGATCCATTTGGAATATACTACAGACTTCCCTTCAGGTCTCGATACCACATCCTAGACATCATTCTTTTTGAACTGGTGCTCTCCTTCTCTTTCTTCTTTGCTACTTCTTCATAGATGGAAGGCTCTGTATCAATGATGTCACTCAATAGTGTCACCGAACTGGAGTGTGTACGAGGCCTCTTTCTTTCTTTGAAAGTATCGTCATATTATTCTTTATCTTATATTATTTCTTGTTCCTAAGGCGGTCTTCATATCTCAAGGTGGATCTACCATTCTCGTTATATTCTTCTAAAGCTCTTTCTTTCGCTGTGGTGTCTTTGAACCGAGAAGATTTAGGTTCCTCTTCATGTATGCTTATTGGAGTGAATCTTGAACTCTCATCATGTGTTCTTCGAAACAAGTCTCATCCTTCTTTTCTTGTAGGCGATTGTACCTAATATTTCCTACAAGTCAAATGCACCAATTGTATGGTTAGAAACATTTCATAAGGCATATTCATAATGGAAAATTATTAGGCATAAAGATATAATCATGCAACTATTTTAGCCAATACAACCTTTATCCATATCTCGTATACACAAACTTTCCATATGCCTTCCATATCTACCATAACATTATTGAGACTGTGCACTAATCCCTATATGTCAGCAAAGAGGTTTCATCCTATATAAGTAGCAATGGAGTGTTGTATAGCACTATAGGCTACTTACCCATAACATACATATTAGTAGTATATTGTTCATTAATGCAGACATTCTATCATAAATAATACATTTCACAACTAAACAATGTCATATAAACAACTAGATATATAGGAAAAGAAAATTCAAATACTTATCTTTATTTGTTTCGTGGGTAGACTCCTTCTTGAGTCTTCAACTTCATAATATTCTTCATTCATAACATCATCATTTCTTATCCAAATGATAAGATGGATAAGAGGTTCTTCAAGAATTGAGTCCTTCATATTCGTCATCGCTTGAGGGATCTTCTTTGAATCGTGGGAACTTGATCTTCAGTTGCTCCCATCTTCTCTTCTCTTATTATGAGTTGAGCTTCTTCTTGTGTGCAGTATTCCTAGATTATGCTGAAGGTAATCACTTCCTTCTGGCACACATTCCTCGAATAAATGAATCCCATGATCCTGGGAGGCCATTCAAGGTGGTTATAACAATATGTTATTCTTCTTCGATTGCTTCACCATAGCATCAAACACTTCCTTTTGGTGTCTTCAAGGTGGTTATAACAATATGTTATTCTTCTTCAATTGCTTCATCGTAGCATCAAAAACTTCCTTTTGGTGTCTTCAAGGATGACACATGAGGGATGAGATGATCTTTAATATAATATGCAATGATTCTCTTGGCTCTAGCCTTAGCCTCATCTCCCTCTGGCTATTAGAACTTCCTTACTGAAATACTAATCTAAGTCAATTTCTTCAAGGACCACGGAGTTCCTATACTTCCATACTTGGAAGTTTTCAGCTTCACCAAGCTTGTCATCAAGATGGGGTGATTAGTCATTTTGAAATGAGAACCTCAAATGTAAATAGCAAAAATTTAGATCTTACTGATTTGAGGTATCCATCTTGGTTCTGGAGATGGTTGATCTAGGGTTTGTCAGAGAAACCCTAATTTTCAAAACTTGAAATTTCAAAATTTTGATTGATATAAATATGGGTCTCTTCAAGGTGAGGTGTCCAATGTACTCCTTTTTGAAAATAGTGGAGGGAATATCCCGAAACATGAAGCCCTAGTTTTCCAATTTCTTATGCAGAAATTACTGATATTTCTTTTGCTGTATCTTCGAAGGTTCGGATCCTTAAGGTCTGAAATTTTTCATTGTGATATCCTGATATGCCTTGTTTTTAAACCCACGGGTCAGAGTAGAATCAGATTCTCCAAGTGGGACTTATGTTGAGTTTCCCAAGGTGACTGTTTCAGGGATTGTTCAGCATAACAAACTTGGACGGCCTATCACATGTCACTGTTTCACATTCTAGGTCTGAAAATGTACCACAAAAACTAAATTCTGTATCCTGCAGGAACATTTTGCGAAATTTCATTTGGACCTTTCTATCCCGAGTTATAGAAAATATCCCTAGGTCACTTGTTTATGACTGTATTCTGAAGGAGGTTGGAGCCCTGATTTGGAGGAACCATATCTCCTAAAGTATAGCGAATTTGAGGCTCAAATTTTTACACAATGTACAACACGAATGTCTCTGCAACCTATACAAGTTTTGGCTTTTGATCCTTCTCCAATATCACATTATATCAAAAGTTCTAGGATTACTGAATTTAGTCTTCTAGGGTTTTCAAGCATGAAACCCTAATTTCCATTAGCTTCCATTGTAGTTGTATTTTGGTTGCAAAGTGAAACTTCTTTGATTTAGAAACTACTACCACCAACAGATACACCCTAGTGAGGTGAGTTAGCATAGCCCCCCTTTCTTGATGATCTGTGGAGAGAACACCTTCAACTAGGAATCCCTAGTTCCTGCAGCTGTACAGCGCCTTCTTTCAGAGAGGATCTGATACCATGTTATATTTTTATCATTTAATCAATATGATCAAGGATCTTATCTAAGAGAATAACATGCAAAACAATAATTAAAAGAGACAAGAGACACAAAGAATTTTCCTCAAGGAAACCATAAAGGAGAAAACCCCTCAACTTCCTCAGAGATAGAATGAGCACCAATAGAAAGAGTAAAACCCAAAGACACAAAGATGATCTCCAACAACTGTCCTCTCTCTCACTTGTGCGAGCTACTCCTCTCTCACTCATGTGCTATTGTTGAGTGAGTGTATGTTCCAAATAGAGAGTCTCACTCTCTATTTATACTTGTTTTCCACTTGACTTTTACTCTACATGGCCAACTTCTCTAGGGGAGTCTAATAACCCTAATACAAATCAACTGTGGGGACTATTTCCTCGACTTACAACGGAGGGTTAACCTCAATGTATTTATGAGAATTTATTATATTAATGACCCCCAATCGGAGGAACAAACATCTCCGTCGAGGTACAATAAAATACAATAAGAAATACACAAGTGAATACATTTTGAAGTTACAAATACATCAACAGTCTACCACATGAATGTCTAGCCACTGGGATGAGTTTTAGATTCAACTAGCATCAATTCCACCCACAAATCCATTTTCATGATTTTGATTAAAAAATTAATTATTGCTACTGTGTAGCATGTATACTTGTTATAATAATATTTAACACCCTTAGTGACAAGATTAGAAGTGGACACCAACTTCTATGGCTTGAAATTGGCTTAAAATTGAGTCAAAACACTAAAGTGAAGTGCTTTTATATGGATTGATCGCTACTTTCCTTGAAGAAAGGTGTGATTGGTTGCTAGTTTAGGAAGAGCAGATGTTGGGGCACTAGAAGAGTGTGAGTAAGAGTCCCCATAATACAAGACCTTAGTGATCAAGGATAAGGGTTAAGGAGATATCCTAGATGCCAGAGGAGGACAATTCCACATGAAACAACCAAGAATTGTAATTATTGTATGCCTCCTTTAATTTAATATAAATGGATTTATTTCTCCCCTAATAATTGTTATTGTGTAATTTTTGTGAATACAAATACGATTTTGAATTTTATTTATGCATTACTTTAGTTTTATGTTTGTGGAATGATAAAGGTATTTGTCTGAATGTGTGTTTGTTTTTTGAAGAGATTCAGAAGCAACAAGAAAGGATGAACGGATTGGAGCTCATTGAATAAATACCGCTTCCAGAGGCATTTCCCTTTCTTCTTCCCCAACTCTTGAAATTTCATAAATTATTAATGATCCTAGTTAGTAAAGTGTGGAATTGTTCATTTATATATCTGTCGGTGACCTTCACCCACTCACCAAGAATAACATGTCGACGTCTCCTCTTCTACCAATCTATCCTCCCAATTATCTACCCAAAGGTCTGTTCTATAGCCTTGGATTAGGTGAGAATGGTGATAATACCAATGTTGCATGCACTTAATTCACATTTTTGCATAATTGAACTTTATTCTTATTTTTAATTTCACTTTTCATGTATATTTCTTTGCTTTAAGCTCATGGTATCACTTATTAGCTCCAACTAGCAACTATATGGACTTAGTATCCCTTTTAAGGCCTAAAGTAATAACCAATCACACCTATCTTCAAGGAAAGTTATAGCAATCAGACCATAGAAAGATTCACTTTAGTTTTTAGACTCAATTTTAATTTTGAGGACAAACTTGGTGTCATCTTTCAATTTTTGTCACTAAGGGTGTTAAATGTTATTATAGCAAATAATATTTAACAATTCTACAACCAAAAAGTGCAATTTGAATTGGATTGTTTTATTTGTGAATGTTTTTTGTGGTAGGAAATGTTAATACAACATGACAAAAAGCAACAGAGACATCATTTGCACTCCATGCTCAACCACAAACTGAGATGGTTCTCCTTCCTTCACCATTTAATCTTTTTTTTTGGTAAAATGTGAAACTTAGGTTGGAAATATCACACAATACACTTGAAAACAACCAAGTATAAGAATGAACAAAGGTGGCCTTTATAGTAGAACAATGCAGTGGAAGGATAACTGAAATAAAATTATGGGGTGCATAATAATAGCTTACATATTAGGAAATTAATAGTGATGTATGAAAATGACTAGAACATCAAGGAGTTCAAATATATTTCTTCAACAATGAGTAATTCACCCAACAAGAATAAAAAGGATTCCATCATAACAAACAAAAATTGCATGGATCGCTTAGCAGTGACCATTTTTTAGGAGTGAATACTCATTAACTCTACAAGTTCTATCTAAAGCATTTTTCCAAAATGGGATTATATTATCTTAACTCAAGAAGGATTTTCCATAGCTTAGTATGATCTAATTGCACTTAGTTTGTATCAAATTTTATTTGATTCAAGATTGCATATATTTTTCTCATATCTATAGTATTTTATTTCTCTCTTTCTTTATTATTGTTTTGGATGCTTTAGATGGATTTTCCATGCTTTGAAGCTCATATATGCATAATGCTCAATGAAGCTTCGGATGCAAGTCAAAATAACATGAATTTTTTTTTATGTAGAATTTCTTTAAGTGGGGATTTAAAAACAACAAATTGAAGATATTTTGAACTTTGTGAATATTTATTTGTGTTTTTTAATATTTTGAACTTTGTGAATATTTATTTGAATTTTATTTATAAAATCTTATAATTTATTGGGTGTTGATACAAAGAACCATACAAAGTAATTAAATATAACTTTGTTTTTCATTAGAAAAATTGTGTTAACAACTTCACCCTCATTTCATTGTAGAAGAGTCCTTTGTATGTTAAATTGTAATTGTAATTCATATAACCTTAAACAAAAAAATAGATAAAGCATTGTTATCACAACAAAAATTCTACAAAATATTGAAATTTAACAATTTAATACAATCATGAACCCCTAAAAAATGAAATGGGACAAAAAATCAACATCAAAGTAACATTCTAGTGAATCTTATTGGAAAAGATACATCACCAAGTGTTCAAAATATAATTGGTACACATGAACAATTGTATAACCCCAAAATAAATGATCCCTATTCTTGAATTATGCTCATTATATGTAAGTCCCTAGAAAAGTAAAATCCAAGCAAAGACTCATGTCCTAAAGTATGATATGGAAAAATGTTTCACCCATTTTCCCTATACATTAGTTAGAGTCCATCGTATTTTCAAATTCTCATAAAAAAAAGATGGTATAAGATGTTGATACAATATTAAATTTGGTGTGTATATGTATATGAGTTTACCATAGTTGCACAACCAACGTCTCCAATGAGTCAAGGAGTACAAAGGTTGAGCTTTTAAATATCACCTATTGGGAAAATTTTGAATCTCTTAAATCACTAAATGATATAAACAAATCAAGCCATACTCACATGACAAATCATGCCAAACCTTATAAGCTCTATAATTTTCATCAAAAAGATCCAACCACCTCATAATCTTGTTTTTTTCTAAGTTCTTGGTGAGAGATTTCATGGCATGCACTAAAGTAGACTTGACCAATATTTCCATGTCCAAATTATATCATAGATCAACTCAAATCCACTAAAGAAACCTATCAAATCCCAAATGAGAGTTGAGGCAACTTTTTTCTATGCTTCCCTTCTTCTTTAAAATACCGAAAAACTAATAACACTCAAAGAGCAATGGCAATGATGACATCATTGATAAAAAAGGCCCTTCTAATCTTGTTCGTATTCCTAGTGGAGGTGATTCTAAATTTAAGAAAAATCTTCCATGACTAGGCATCACATAGTCCATTTAACATAAAAAAAAAACCACCAAGTAAATCTTAATATCAATAAATCCAATTCGTTTTATTTGTATGGAAACAATACATACCTCTCATGATACTAAGGGGAGTTTCTTATCACTTCCAAACTTCGACCATAAGAAACCCCTTACGCATATATTTAGTTGGAAAAAATGAGAAAAAGAAATAAAATAAAAAAATAGACATAATTAAGAAATGTAAAGAAATTAAGGATTTTACAAAGGGTCACCTACTTTCGTAGAAAATGGAGGGTCCATGTACCTATAGATTTGAATTTTATTATAAATCTTGTGTAGACACTGCTCCCACTTATCTTAACAGATAAATATTAATCCGAAAGGGAAATCCACAATAATAGATTATGTCAAATCCACAATAATAGATTATGTCACCATCTCTCACTCATTGCCATGATTGGTTTAACCATGTTGGTTTGTTTTCATACTAGCAACATATAAAGTGATATCACAATGTATTTGCAACTTAAACATAGAGATAAGACACAAGGGGGTGTCTTTCCCTCGTGGACTTAAGCTAGACAAATTTATCTATAAGAATGCCAATGAACAAAATAAACACTAAATCATTGGGAAAATAAACAAAATAAACACTAAATCATTGGGAAAATAAACCATTGACAAAGGACATAAATGATGGTTATACCATGATATCAAGTATCATTGTATCACATTATAAGCCTTATCGATATCGATTTTCAGCAAAATACCTTGTTGACTAAACTCTTTGTCCCACTCAACACTCTCTCATATTGTAAAAATTGTATAAAGAATATATTTTCCCTAAATAAGACATTTCTCAAGTCAAACAATTGAAGCTACCACTCATATAATCATTATAACAAGCACCTTAGTAGGCAAGAGTCTTATAACATACAATAAGCATATGCCATAATCTTAGGATGATACAAACTAATGGTGCCTCATTGAATTTATAGGGATCAATTTAAGCAATGCTGGGTTTTAAATCTCAACCATTCTTATTAAACATTAAACATATTTAACCATACATAACGGATCTGGGCCAACCACCTTCCACATCTTTAATCAATCTAAAAGAGAACATATTTACCATAATTTTTTCCATTTTCCATTTCATTTAAGTTAAATCTTCCAAAATATTTTCTTCAATAGTGCTATCCTAAAATTATTCATTTCCTAAAGTTAGTCATTTTCAAAGCTCCAAACTTTTGAAAGGATAATATGTTTGCATGCTTATTTAATTATCTCCCCTTAGAGTTCATCAAATCCATTATTCTATTTTTTTTCATAAATTATTATCTCCCCTTGGTGCATCAATCCATTATTCTATTTTTTTTCATAAATTATAGTCCCCCTCATTATCTCCCCTTAGAGTTCGTAAGTTCATTATTCTATTTTTTTCATAAATTATTATCTCCCCTTAGACTTCATGGGTATATTATTCTATTTTTTTCATAAATTATTTATAAGGTTTAATTTAAATCTAACTTAAACATTTTCTATTTAACAGTTTTTCATACATCTATGTTATTTTCTAATTACCTTCTATTAAAAAAAAGACATCATGAAAATTAAATTTTTTTGAAGTGTCAATTTTTCCTACCTCTACTCGTTGTGTTTCTCTTCTTCCCTTGATCATCTTGCCCCCATTGATAACAAAATATTTAGCAAATCTTTTAAATAATTTTTAACATAAACATTTAACAAAATTCTTTTAGATCATCTTACCCCATTGATAACAAAAATATTTAACATTGATAACAAAATATTTAGCGAATCTTTTAAATAATTTTTAACTAGATCATCTTACCCCATTGATAACAAAAATATTTAACAATTCTTTTTAAAGATAATTTTCAACATAATTATTTAACAAAATTCGTTTGAAAAAGAATTTCCAACATGAGATTTAGGGAGTGTAGAAATTTGATGGCATCTCTATATTTAATATGAATGTTTAATATTTAAGAAAAACTTAATTCAAATATAAAATTAAAAATATATATATCTTTAATCTAAAATATAAAAACAATAATGTTTATAGATATTCGAATATTATTTTAGATCAACAAGATTAATTTAAGTGTACAACAAAGATTTATTTCATGGTTGTCGTATCAAGTTATGCTTAAATGCATATGGATTAAGATTTAAGTAAGTTTCGGTTAAAGGTTGTGTTAACACCATTTTTGGGCTAAATAATTGGTAAGGGATTTGGTCAGTAATGGTGTAATAAGGTTTATAAATTTTCATATCGTAATACCTTAAAGAATGTTGATGAGGGTCTCTAGGTGTTTGAAGGGGCATTTCTAGATTAAGAATGCCAAATACTAAAAGAAATTCTGATTTTTGACCTTGAAATGCATGTAAATGAAGAAATCCGCTTCTAGTTGAATGATGAGAAGAAATGGATGGCTGGGATGCGTAACGCAAAAGATCAAAGGTCAAAAAATCATTTCCTACCAAGAAAAGTTGGGAGCGAAAAGGAGAAAAATCAAGTTTGAGGTGTAAAAGTGATAAAACCCGACTTTCGCCTTCCGCAGGCCAAGATCTATGGCCCGAAACATTTCCGCCCAAGATCAACGATCCAACAGAAAGGGGGAAGTAGAAAAGGCAAGGAAAATTGGCTTTGAAAGTTAGAATCCTGAATTCCGAGTTTCGTAGTCCAAAGATCCGACGGCTCAGAGTGCTTCCGCCAAAGATCAGTGGCTCGAAAAAGAGCAGAGGGGCAGAGATCAGAAAAAGGTTGAAGTTCCGCATTCTGCTATTCGCCAGATCTACGGTTCAGGGGGATCCACACAAGATCAACGGTGTGGAAAGAAAGGGTAGAAGTGGAAAGGCGGGAGCGAAAAGATCAAAACCGAGCTTTGAGAAAATTGAAAATCTGCTTTCCGCGAAAGGCGGAAGCAGAAGGGCAGAAGCGGAAAGGTAGAGGCAGAAGAGGAGAAGTCTCAATGAATAAAGTTGAAAGATATGTGTTTTGCTTTCCTCTAAAGGCGGAAGCGGAAAGGGCGGAAGCATAAAGGAGGAAAATAGGAGAGACATAAATATGATCATGAAAATGTGAGGTTTCACAAGATCAACGATTGAGGATGAAACCGACGGAGATCGATGGTGCATAAAGCTAAAGGACGAAAATGATAAGGCAGGGGTGAAAAGATGAAATTGAACCTTGAGAAAGCTATCAACCTGTTTTTTGTCTTCCGTAGACCCCATATCAATGGCGCAAGATGAAACTTGAGGTAAGATCTACGGTCCAAAATCAATTTCTCAGGTGAAGATGCGTGCATAGAATGAATATGTTGCAGACCGTTGAAGGTTCTTTGAGCCATCGTTTTCATCCTGTAGGCGTGGTTTCTGGGTGTTTAATCTCCCATTTTGTCCATCATGCGCGTCCTAGCATGCGTTCTTGTTTGTTTATGATCATGGTGAATCTACCAGATCTGATTTTGTTATGATTGATTCCCGATTTTGTAATTGTTTTTAGGTTTCTGAGGTTGGTCTCGTGATCTTGTTGATTCTATAAATATGTTCAAATTCCAATTTTCAGGACTTTTTGAGGGGGGTTTTTAAGAACCGCCCCGAAAGACCTAAAAAAACTTTTTTGGGGGGGGGTTAGAAAAGTCACCGCAAGACAAAACCGTCCTTAAAAGGGTATTTTGTTGTAGTGCAAGTTTGGTTCTCTTGTACATATTGATACTCCTCATCCAATATACTAGTATCTCAAAATAGTTTCATATAGCTTCTATATAAGATAATATATTTGTAAATTGACCATATAATCATGGATGGGAATCAAGGTTTTTTTTAGTATTTAGTGCTTGAGGAGAACCTTAGAACTATGCGTGAGTTCTCAATGAAATTGTTGGATTTAGAACTCGATTACCTACAACTTGAAGTGATTTTTCTTCCCAAAGTGGTTCAACCGCCAAATATGCAACAACATATCCATTAATTTCAATAAATTCCATTTCTTCATATGGAATTGAAATATCATATAAGGAAATTAAAGAGCTTCCAATGATATTTGCATCGATATGAATTGGATTTGTAGTAGGTTCTTCCTCAACTACATGAAATTGTCTCACTTCAAATTTGACACTCATTTCAATTAAAATATTTTCAACGAAAGGATATGGAAATATATACTCCTTAACACCATTAGGATATCCCACAAATATTCACTCTTTCTAAGTTTTGGTTCTAAGGCACTCCTCTTTTATGAAGCAAAGTGTTCCCATGCATGAGAACCAAACACATTAAAGTTCTTGATTTCTAGTTTGGGGCCACTCAATTTTTTTTTTTAACAAAAATGGGTAAATTTATTATAAGAAGAGCTGCTGGTTTTTTTTGGCAATAACAAATCAACCTAATTACAAAATTATAAGTAACCAGGGGTTTTACAAATCATTATGGAGAGTGAGAAGATCACCCATTTAAACAATATTCAACCACATGAATTATGGGATAGGATGAAAATATTCGGGTTCCCCATTAATGCTAAGGAATCCTTGAGGCAGATGACAAGCTTTGTTAGCCAGAGCATTTGCTAAATTATTTTGGTCCCGAAGAACGTGGAAAGAGTCTGACTTATTGAAATCTTTCAATATAATCTTGATTCTCTCCAGAATTAAATTCAAAGCAGAATTATTAAGGCCGTTAGCTGAATTTAGATCTTTTATCAACATCTTGGAATCGCCAAAGATTTGAACAGGCTTATATCCTTTCTCCTTTACCAGCTGACATGCCAAGAGAAGGTTGTATCTTTCGGCCTAGTTGTTAAACATGGAACCAAGCCCCTAGCTAAAACTGAAAGTGGATAATTTTTCCGTAGAGAATACTAAGCCCCTCGCTCCAGAGACTCTAAGGTTCCCCTTGGAAGCGCCATCAAAGAAAATAGACGCTGAGGGAGAACTCATCCAAAAAGAATTTAATGCACCATAATTTCCATGAAACCTCCAGGAAGGAAGGATGATAGGATTAACGCAGCTCAACTTATTCCCTGCAGCTTGTGAACTTGAATTCAACCACAAAGAGACTGGAAAAGAGGAGCTAGTAGACTTTGCAAACCAAGATAATGCTTTGAAGGCCACAATCTGGGAAATCGGCCGCTGATTACTGAAAATGCAATTGTTTCTAGCTAACCACAAAGACTACCACATAATTTTCAAAATTGAGTGCCAATTAGAATGCAAAACTGCAATGATTGATTTTAGAGGATGCCGAACATGCAAGGCAGAGTAACATGTAGTGACAGAATGCTGAGTTGGAAACAAGAACTGAACCTCGAGGAGAACATGAGTCCAAACATTTTTGGAAAAGAAACAATGAACGAGAAGGTGATCGATTGTCTCCAAGGCTGTTTTGTAGAAGCAACAGCGAAATGGACCATATAATCCTCTTTTTGAGAGATTATCGCCTGTCAAGATCTTGTTGTTCAATAGTAACCAAGTAAAAAAATTGACCTCCGGTAGACAATGTGAATTCCATACAGTTTTCCAGATTGCAGGAGAAAGACAAGAGGAGTGAGTTGTTTGCAGAACCTTGAAACCTTTGGCTATTTTGTAATAACCATCAGAACCCCATCTCCAACAATATTTATGAGAGATATGGACATGAGCGAGACCAGATAGAGTGGAGAACAACAAAGTTTTTTGAGAATTGAAACGAGCAGGGAGTTCTGGGAGTGACCAGATATTTGACATCAGATTTGCGACCACAGGGTGTCAAAAATCTGACAAGGGAATTTCACTGTCGGAATTGATGTGAAATTCCACCAACGTTTTAAAAGAAAACAAATTGTCAAATTGTCAACATCAATATGTCAAAAATAGGACATTTAGGCCATAGAAATCTATGGTCAAATTCACTTGTGTGACTCCTAAGGAGTCAAGGCTCGAACTCTTGAACTCGCCTTGAACCAAGAGAGTGTGCACATGTATTACCAATTGAGCTAACCCTCGTGGGTTAAATTTCACAACTACAGATTAATACAATATAATTTCCTATTGTAATACAATTATAAAAATATTAAGCAAAAGTGTAGTGGTTTCTTATCACTCCAATTACAACATAAATATTTTTCTAATTGGATTTAAATTGTATGTGACTTGTTTGCAGTCATTTTAAATTTTAAGTCAAATTTTAAAAGGGGGCTTGTTTGCGTTAATTTTGAATTTTCATGGTTAGAGAACAAATCTAGTCATTTCATGCTAGAATGAACTTCATAGAAAGCTTCAATGCTAGTTGTTATTAATCCTTTTAAGCGATTTGAATGCTCAACACTCCTTAAGTGAAACATTATCACAAAGCAAAATCGATTTGCCTTTTCGGGAGAAATAAGATATTCACTTATCTAGAGAGTGGGAGGGAAAAACAATTTGTGTTTTCTATAGCAATAAGAATTTGGTCTTATGTGAGTCCAAAGAGAGAAATACATAATTCACCATATATATATATATATAATAAATACTTATTAAAGATTTGAAAATATAATTTTCTATTTACTTTTAATTTTAATTACTCATTACCAATTAAACAAATCATCATATATATGTTCTTTCTAAACAAAAATATTATTAAACATATTCATATCACATAATTATATATATATATATATATATATTTCTCAATATAAATTCAAAATATTTTCGAAAACTCTTTTAAAATAATTATAAAACAAGTTCTACTTAACATCCATAAAAACTTATTTCAAAACAAGCATAGAGCAAAACTCCCCTCGCATCCACAACCATTTTTTAGTAAACATAATAAAACAACACGAATTTTTTTCATAAAGAAAACACCATTTAGAAAGGAAAAAAAGCATAAAGAAAAAAAAGCAATAGTAATAAAAAAACCAATGAAGTGGACAATGGTGCATTTCTTTAATATGATGCTCTATTTTTGTGCATTTCTTTAATATGATAGTTTATTTTAATTTTATTATTGTTATTCCAAAATCTTTTAGTTTGGTTAAATATTTGATTTAGGATTTTCTTAAATATATAAAAAAAAGTTGAGGTAATCAAAGACAAAGAAAGCACAAAAGAAGCACATTATCACTAGGTTATTGATCTAAAATTAATAATTTTTTATTAAAAAAATATTAAATATTCACAATTTTTTAAAGTATAAAATTTTTAAATAATACAATTTGAAAAATAAAAAATTTCAAAAAAATTAAAAACATAAAAATTCTTAAAAAAATAAAAAAATTCGAACTTTTTAGAAAATGTACACAAAAATATTAAGAAACCTTCTAGATAAATCATAGACGGAACGATTTAGAGGTTACCAATAGGGGCAGGCACGCATGGTTATCCCGTCTCTGCACGCGCCCAGGCTATTCTATCCGTTGAAAAAAGGAAATGAAAAAAAGCACAAAAAAAAAGAGAAGCAAGAAGATATATCTATTTGATCTTACAGTTTCAAAATGTGCAATATGTAATGCAGAAATTCTGTGGGACAGTTTCAGAATGTGCAATATGGAATGTAGAAATTCTGTGGGACAGTTTCAAAATATGCAATATGGATTGCAGAAATTCTGTGGGAGTGTTGGAGGCATGGCTGTGGCCATGAAGAAATCTGGATTGTCTTGCAGTGTTGGAGGTTGGAGGCATGGCCTGGACGTGGCCATGAAGAAATCTGGTGTGAACGCACGACATGAGAATAGATTTCTCATCTGATGCTTGGACTTCCAGGATTAGCTGCAGATGAGTCACGAACACGAGTTGTAGCAAGAGAAGCTTCTCACAGGCCATGGATTCCATAAATTGTACCATTCCATGAGGAGGCTGATAAATTCAATGAACCCAATTTAGACAAAGAAAAAAACAAATGGCCCATCCTGCCAATGATCCTGCAAGAATATGGGACTTCGTCCTCCTTCCTTCCATGTGAGTATTCCTATTCTTGGGACTTCGTCCTCCTTCCTTCCATGTGAGTATTCCATTCGCAGTGGAGATTTATGTATGTACTATAGAGGACTTGTTTTGGGTTATCCATGTTAAATCTCCATTGCTGGCCACGCAATGGAGATTTATGTATGTACTCTAGAGGACTTATTTCGGGTTATCCATGTTAACTAGAATATATATGGCGGTTGTTTTCTTTTTTAGGGCACATATTGTTGGCTGGCCATGTTTTATTTTCTAGGGCACAGAATGTTGGCTGGCCGTGTTTTATTTTCTAGGGCACAGATTGTTGGCTGGCCACCTGTTAAATATTTCAGGAAAGTGAGAACGATTGTTGAATGTGAAGGTGAGCATGGATGGAGCTCCCTATCTCACAAAGATGGACCTCAAAACGTGCAGCACCTACCGTGACCTATCCTCTGCACTCGAGAAGCTATTTGGATGTTTAATCCATTAAATTGGAATGTTTGATATTGAAATGTTGAAATGTTTTCAGGAAAGTCTGGATCCCATGGGTTAAATGAGAGCAATTTGATGGATGCGCTGAATGGGTCAGAATATGTGCTTACCTTCAGGATGGAGATTGGATGCTTGTTGGCGATATTCCATGGCAGTAAGTGCTTCTAAGTTGCCATTTACTGGTATTTTACCCTTATAATAAGGCTAAATAGTTTCCCTGTAAACTCCTCATAAATAGATGAGATGAATTATTGGCTGCAGGAAGTTTGTTGTTAACTAGTGCCAAAGAATGCGAATCATGAAGGATTCAGAAGCTACTGGTTTAGGTATTTCACCAATCCATGATCTCTTGTTTTAAACTTTAGGTACTAGTAAAACTGTTGCACTCTTGTTGAGGCCAGTATCTTCATTTTCTGTTTCAGTTTCTCGGAATTTCTCCTTTGCATCGATCTTTCAGTTTCAGTTTCTGAGGCTTTCTCCTTTTCATCGATCTTTGTGATAACTTGCACTGATCTGTATCTGAATCTAAATCTATTTGTGAATGGTTGTTAGTATGCTACTGACATCATGACCAGTCTAGCAGTACATCAAGGACATTAAAACCGTTTTCCTTACATTACCGTCGAATCGCAGGCATACAGAAAGCCAAAGACAACGGAATTACTTTTTCAATTTGGGAATCTTACCTTTTTTTCAACATGCAGTTATAACAGTTGCATACATACAGAAAGCCAATGACAACTGAATTCTTGAAGTTAGGCCGCCTGTTATTGTTATCGGCTTGGCTTGGATTTGAGATCTGTTCTTATTTACTTTTAATTGGCTGCCTTGCTCTCAGATCTGTTTTCTTGCTCAGGCCCTCTCTGCTTGCTTTTAATTGGCTGGCTTGCTTTCGTTTTCTTGATCGCCATAATCTTTCCCTGCAATGCTCAGGCCCTCTGCCATTGCTTATCGTTTGCCCTCTTCCATTGCTTATCGTTTTCTGCTCGCCTACCGCTATGAATTTCCCTACAGCTCATCAACTCTCCAGTGTCTGCCCCGCCCAGCTCTTTGCTGTGTTTGACTGAAGGAAAGTAATTGCAGCAAGCAAGCGTTGTCTGAAGGCCCTCATTTGGTTTCAAATTCAATCGTAGGTGCAAATATAATCTTCCAAGGCATGGCGTTGGAATCTCTATGCTGTGGAGGAGGAGGAGATCAAGAGGCTCGGGTGGTCAGAGATCATCAAGTATCGTATGGTTTCTCTGTAGATCAAATTAGATTTGATGGATTATTTTCGCGTGTTCTTCACTGAAATTTAATGTCTATAAAACTGTGCTTTGCTTTTCTTGTAAGTGTCTTGTAGCGTGTGTTCTTCGCTGCAGGTTTCTCTGCAGATCAAATTACTTGTAGTTTGTGTTCTTCATGGCTTATCGGCTTGACTTGGCTTGGCTTTGAGATCTCTTGTAGACACATCGCTCCAACATTGCTTTGTTTTCTTGATCGTCATAATCTTTCGCCTACAGCTATAAATTTCCCTGCAATGCTCAGGCTTAGGTCATCTGCCAGTTGCTTATCAACTCTCCAGTATCTTGCCCGCCCTCTCTGCTCCGTTTGACCGAAGGAAAATAATTGCATTTTCAAAGAATCAGCGTTGTCTGATGACCCTAAAAGGACGGGAGAAACCCTGAAAGGATAGAAGCGATGGTTTGGTTTCTTCTTCAATCCCTTCTCCGAGTCGAGTACTGTGGTATCTGCAAATATAATCGTAGCCTGCTCTTCCAAGGCATTGGAATATTGGATGGTAGCTGCAAATATAATCGTAGCCTGCTTTTCCAAGGGCGTTAGTATCTCTATGCTGTGGAGCACTCATGGGCTTCATAGCCGTGGAGTAGGAGGAGCAGATCAAGAGGCTCGGGAGGGTGGGCTTCATAGCCGTGGAGTAGGAGGAGCAGATCAAGAGGCTCGGGAGGGTGGAGATCATCAGGTATGGTATGGTCAGGGTATGGTTTCTCTGTGGAGTAGGAGGAGCAGATCAAGAGGCTCGGGAGGGTGGGCTTCATAGCCGTGGAGTAGGAGGAGCAGATCAAGAGGCTCGGGAGGGTGGAGATCATCAGGTATGGTATGGTCACGGTATGGTTTCTCTGTAGATCAAATTAGATCAAATGTCTATCAAAATTCTTCATGGAAATTTATTTTCGAGTGTGTTCTTCATGGAAATTCAATGTCTATCAAACTGTGCTTTGCTTTTCTTATGATACAAAAGTCTAATAAGCATATAGTTAGTTAGCTACCTTAAGTTTGAGCCAGCCCTGACCTTCCCTAGTTCAAATAGAAAAATATTCATTAAACTAATGTAACTAAGCAGTACTGTTTCCCTGTGTGATTTTGGTAATGTAATTTTGAATGGTATCATGGCATCGTAGCTAAACGTGTACTCAGCTTCTTTAAAAAAGCATTTATAAATAAATAAGTATTTAGGAAAGGAGCAGTTTGTCACAACAAAAAATATCCTCCTGTGCAACTAAACCCTTTAGAGCATCTCCCAAGGCACACTCTAACCTATAGAGGCAAACGGAGAAGGAAATGGATCATTCTTCAGAGAGACAGAGTAGCCACGCCCTTAGGGAGACCGAGTACCTGGAATCTAGTATCAAATTAACACCAACCCATCTTAGATGCATACCAAGATTGCAAAATTGAAGGTTGAAGGTCAGTTTGATATGCTCGTTAGTTAGAAGTAATTATGGATACTTTAATGGGTAAACCTTCTATGAGTGTAATTAGAGTGTAATTAAAAGGTTCAAGTTACAGATTATTTATTATAGAATTAGAAAAAAATAAAGGTTCAAGTTACAGATTATTATAGAATTATAATTTTTTTTTTAAATATCAAAATATAGGTGACATTAAATTTAAATTTTTCCAGTTACATTTTAGTGAATCTGAAAATATCAAAATGAATCACCTCCATCTTTATAAGTATCTCGGTACGGCTGTAAAATGAAACTCATTTTACAATATAAGGAAAAATTAGGAAAGACACCAACCCTTAAATTAATTTTTCAAATGATAACTAGCCTCAACTATTTCTCAGTGATTATTTTTTTTAGTATTTTTTATTTATTTTTATTATAATAATGGTCTTATAATGCTCAATACTAATAAACACAATTAATAAAAGTATGAATTTTTGTTATCTATATTTCTGATTAAATTTTGTTTGTATTTTAATCTTTAAATTAGTGATTATTTTCTTAATATTTTTTATTTATTTTTTAAACTGTTTTATTATAATAATGGTCTTAAAATGCTTATGTACTAATACATACAATTAATAAGTATGAATTTTTGTTATCTATATTTTTGGATTAAACTTTATTTGTATTTTAATCTTATGATGTCCTTAACTTTGTTAGTCTTTGTATTTCTATTGCATTGTAAATTTTTTATAACTTGCTACTTCTAATTTAAAAATGTCTATTTAACTTTTCATATTGTTTTAATAGCCTGTAGACTTTTTATGGTAATTAGTAGGTATGATTAAAAATAAAGTAACCAATTTTCAATAAGTTACTAATTGAATTTGTTTTATGTTAGTAAATAAATTTGTTTAAAAGTAGCGATATTTATATTTACTAATGCCTTATAGATTTAAAATTGAAAATGGTTTTATGCATATTATGATAGTGTATTGAATTTTTTATTAAGTTTGCAAAATATTAGTAATTATTTAGTTGAAATTGGTTTTATATATATTGTATACTAATCATTTTGTTTTGGGCACTCTTTTCTTAAATTATAATTGTTAAGGCTTTTTTACTTTTTAATGATAGTGAATTATTTTAAATGTTTTTTCATGGTTAATATATATTTATATAATATGTAAATTTAATTAGAATATTTATATGAGAATAATATGGTAGAAAATCTTTGTTTTTTTATGGATACTAATTTGTATATATTTTTCTTATAGTGTTTCCATTATGAGATGTAAACCATTTTTTGGTAATTAATAAGTATGATTAAAAATAAAGTAACCAATTTTCATCAAGTTATTAATTGGATTTTTTTATGTTAATAAAAAAATTTGTTTAAAATTAGTGATATTTATATTTACTAATTCCTTGCCTATTATAATAGTGTATACTAATCATTTTGTTGTGGACCAAAAAAAATTGTTTCAAATGAGTGATATTTATATTTACTAATTCCTTGATAGATTTAAAATTGAAAATGGTTTTATACATATTATGATAGTGTATTGATTTTTTTTATTAAATTTGCAAAATATTAGTAATTGTTTTGTTGAAATTGATTATATATATGGTATACTAATCATTTTGTTGTGGATGTTTTCTTAGATTATAATTGTTAAATCTTGATTACTTTTAATGATAAAGAATTATTTTAAATGTTTTTTCATGGTTAATTTATTCGTTTATATATAAATTTAATTTATATAAGATAAGATTGTTTTCATTAAGTTACTAATTGGATTTAATTGGATTGTTTTATGTTAGTAAATAAATTTGTTTAAAATTAGTGATATTTATCTTTACTAATTCCTCATAGATTTAAAATTGAAAATGGTTTTATGCATATTATGTTAGTCTATTGAATTTTTTAATTAAGTTTACAAAATATTAGTAATTGTTTGGTTGAAATTGGTTTTATATGTATGGTATACTGATCATTTTTTTGTGGATGTGCAAATAGTTCAGTGTTTTCTTAGATTATAATTGTTAAGGTTTTTTTTACTTTTAATGATAGTGAATTATTTTAAATGTTTTTTCATGGTTAATATATCTTTCTTTTATATATAAATTTAATTGGAATATTTACATGAGAATAAGATTGTAGAAAATATTTGTTTTTTATGGATACTAATTTGTATATATTTTTCTTATAGTGTTTCCATTAGTATGTTGGCCATAGGGTTTCTACTAAAAGTCTTGAGTAGAGTGTTTTCAGAGGACCATTTTGGGAAATTGCCTGGAAACAATTTCCTAACTCGGTATCTTGACACATGTGCCTTTTGTTGTAACTGGGAACTGGGACGCCGTTGCGCTAGTAATAGGTGGAGGGAGGTAACTCCCCGAGAAGCCCTCCCAGTACGCCCCAAGGTGGGTGGTCGACCATGTATACACAAGGGTTTTAAAGCGGTCTAACGGGGGACCCCCCTTTGTTGACACTCTATTCATGCAAACTAGGAGCTAGTATCTATTTCCTTAGTAATTATACCATATACATGTACATTATTATAACATTTTTACTTTATGACCCTTGTTTACTTTAACCCATATCACATATAACCCATCTAAACCTTATCTACTTTAGCCACTATAGCGTCCAATCATATAAATTGTAATCACTAACTCTTAACTCTCAAAACATATCACTTATAAATCCTACTAGTTTTAACTTTTATAAGTCCTAAACCCTTGAAGTCTTATGGCCTTTAATATTAAACCTTAACACATGTAAAACCTAAATTTTATAGCCCCACTCCTAATCATTATAACTATTATGATCTTTAAAACCAAAACATTATCATTATTAACTATATGCCCACTACTCAACTATTCCCTTATTCTCTCCAACTACTATACTCCTCCCCAAACCCCTAACCCTCTTAACTACTCTATCTTTTTAAATCCCCCAAATTCCCTCCTCCCCACTACCTCTAATAACCCCCCACCTCTCTCTCTCTCTCTCTCTCTCTCTCTCTCTAAACCCCTCCCCTCCAAACCCCTAAACTCCTCTATCTCTCTCTACCCCTAATATTAACCCCACCTCCATCCCTAACTCTCCCTCTCACTCTCTAACCCCCCTCTCACTCTTCTACTCCTACCACTAACTAACCCCCTATTCTCTTTCTATCTCTCTCTCCCTCCCTCCTAATCACCCTAACCTTTATCCCCCCTCCCTCTATGTATGTTATCATCTCTCTCCCCTACCATTAATCACTCTCTCTCTCTCTAACCCTATACCCCCCCTTCTCTCTAATTTCCCTCCTACCAAAACCCCTAACACCCTTGATCTCTATCTTTTTCAATCCTCCAACCCCCTTCCTCTCTCTACCTTCCCTCCTCCTCCAAAAACCCCTAAACTCCTTGATATTTATATATTTATCTACAACAACCCCTTTCCTACTCTACCCATAACCACCCCATCATCTCTCTCTCTCTCTCTCTCTCCCCCCCCCCCCCCCCCCCCTTCTTCTCTTTAACTTTCCTCCCTAAACCAATAAACTCCCAAATCTATATATCTTACTCTACCCCAACCCCCATTCTACCCCTACCCATAATAAACCCCTCATCCCTATCTCTCTCTACAAATAACCCCCTATCCCTATCTATAACCCCTCTTTTACTCCCCTTACCCCTAACCCCATCTCCCTCTCTCTACCCCCACTACTTAACTATTCCCTTATTCTCTCTAACTACTCTACTCCTCTGCAAACCCCTAACCCTCTTAACTACTCTATCTTTTTAAATCCCCCAAATTCCCTGCTTCCCACTACCTCTAATAACCCCCCACCTCTCTCTCTCTCTACCCCTCCTCTCCAAACCCCTAAACTCTTGTATCTCTCTCTACCCCTAATCTTAACCCCACCTCCATCCCTAACTCTCTCTCTCACTCTCTAACCCCCCTCTCACTCTTCTACTCCTACCACTAACTAACCCCCTATTCTCTTTCTATCTCTCCCTCCCTCCCTCCTGATCACCTTAACCGTTATCCCCCCTCCCTCTATGTATGTTATCATCTCTCTCCCCTACCATTAATCACTCTCTCTCTCTCTAACCCTATACCTGGCTTCTCTCTAATTTCCCTCCTACCCAAACTCCTAACACCCTTGATCTCTATCTTTTTCAATCCTCCAATCCCCTTCCTCTCTCTACCCTTATTCTCTCTAACTTCCCTCCTCCTCCCCAAACCCCTAAACTCCTTGATATTTATATCTTTCTCTACCACAACCCCTTTCCTACTCTACCCATAACCACCCCATCATCTCTCTCTCTCTCTCTCTCTCTCTCTCTCTTCTTCTCTTTAACTTTTCTCCCCAAACCAATAAACTACTAAATCTATATATCTTACTCTACCCCAACCCCCATCCTACCCCTACCCATATAATCCCCCTCATCCCTCTCTCTCTCTACAAATAACCCCCTATCCCTATCTATAACCCCTCTTTTACTCCCCTTACGCCTAACCCCATCTCTCTCTCTCTCTCTCTCTCTCTCTCTCTCCATACCCCAACCCATATCCCTCATGATATCTATCTCTTATATCCCCCAAAACCACTCCTTCCCTTTACCCATAGTCACCCCTCTTGTCTCTCTCTCTCTCACTTAAAGCTATACTCCTCCAACTAAAACATATCCCCAACCCCTCTCTCTACCCCTACTCCCTAACACCAACCTCCCTCTCTGACACACACCACCCTACTCCCAAACCTACCATTAACCTCCCTCCTCTCTCTTTCTCTTTATCTTGCCTCATCCCCATAACCCTTACTAACCCCCCCTCTCTTTGTCTCTCCCCTGATACTCCTCCACCTACAGCTAAACCCCCCACCCACCTCTATCTCTCTAGTTGTCACCATCCTCCTCTCCAAATCCCTAAATTTCTCTCTCTCTCTCTCTCTCTCTCTCTCACTCCCTTGCAATTCCCCTAACCCTTATCCCCACCACCTCTATGTATATTATCATCT
>LPNX010049632.1:17148-38770 GCA_001517045.1 Pseudotsuga menziesii | reverse complement strand
TCTTTCTCTCTTTATCTCTCAACTTTAAACTCTCTCTCTCTCTCTCTACCCATAACCTCTATTTGTTTATATATTCCTACCCCATATCCTTCTCCCTAACCTCTCTCTCTCTCTCTCAACCATCTACTCCAATTTCTAATAACACATGCCCCTCTCTCTCCCCTTACTCTATTACAAATCCCAACTCTCTCTCTCTCTCTCTAACTCACCACTATCTCTCTCCCATGCCCCCTTAGGCCTTATGGACAACCTCTCCCATTCTCTCTCTCCCCTTCCATTTTATTTCTCCCTCAAACCCCTAACTCTCTCTCTCTCTACTATAACCACCCCCCACTCCTTAGCTATACGCCCTTCTCTAAAATTTCCCCTTTTCTCCCCAAACCCATAATCCTCCTAATATTTATCTCTTTATATCCCCCAACCTCCCTCCTCCCCTCTACTCCTAACCAACCCTCTAGCTCCATCTCCCTCCCCCCCACCTCTCTCTCTCTCTCTTTCTCTCTCTCTCCCTAACCATTACTACCCCTCCCCCCTCCTTCCCTCCTATATTCCTTCATATAGACACCTCTCTCTCTTTCTCCCCAGGTCCCTTATTCATAATCCCCCCTCTCTCTATGATTATACTAATCCCAGTACCACTACCACTAACCATCCACACACCATATATCTCCCTACATATTCCCACCTCTCTCTCTCCCCACTTCCCTTGTCATCCCCAAACCCATAACCCCCTATCTCTCTCTCTCTACCCCCAAACCCCCTACTCCTCATACCCCTATCCATAACCACCCTTATCTCTTTATTTCCCTACCCATAACTCCCTACTCCTCCCCCCCCTCTCTCTCTCTACTCATAACATTACTCTATGTCTTTCTGTACCATATCTACATCCTATACCAATAATCCCCCATGTCTCTCATAATCCCTCTCCGTGTACCACTTCTCTCTCTCTCTCTCTCTCACACACACACACACACACACTCACTCTCTCTCCCCTAACCACCACACTAATCAATAATACCCACCTCTCTCTAAATTACATCTTCCTCCTCAAATATATAACTCTCTTAATCTCTATCCCTTCCCCATAATGTTAATGATCCCTCAATATAGTCTCCCTCTCTCTACCCTTATCCATATGCCTCCCCTCTCTATGTTTCTCTTTATCCCATTAGACCCAACAAGAACCACCCCCCCAACCTCTCCCTCTCTCTCCCTCTCTCTCTCCTGCCTTCTAATACTACTCCCTTCTCTTTAATTTCCCTCCCCATAACCTCTCCCTCTCTCTAACCCTAATCCCCCACTCTTCATACCCTTATTTGTACCCACCATTTTCTCTCTCTTCCTACTCCTCACACCCTACCCCTACTAAGTCCTCTCTCTCTCTCTCTCTCTCTCTATTCCCATAACCTCTCTTTCTCTCTAAAATCCTCTCTCTCTATTTTTATATACCTTCACCTCCTTGCTCACCTCTGTCTCTCTCTCTCCCACCTTCTCTTTAATTTCCCTCCCCATAACCTCTCTCTCTACCCCTAACCCCCCACTCTTCATACCTTTATTTGTACCCACCATTCTCTCTCTCCCTACTCCTCACACTCTACCCCTACTAACTCCTCTCTCTCTATACCCATAACCTCTCTTTCTCTCTAAAATCCTCTCTCTCTCCCTCCCAATGCCCCTAACCCTTATCCCCCCTACCTCAATGTATATTATCAGCTTTCTCCCTCTACTAATAATCACTCTCCCATCTCTCTCTCTCTAGTTTCTATCCTACTGAAACTCCTAACCCCCTCGATCTCTATATTTTTCAATATGCCAATCCCCCTCCTCCCCACTACCCCTAATCACCCGCTTTCTCTTTCTCTTTCTCTCTCTCTCTCTCTCTCTCTACCCTTTATTGTCTTTAACTTCCTCCTCCTCCCAAAACCCTTAAAATTGATATTTGTATCCTTCTCCACCCCAACCCCTCTCCTACCCCTACCCATAACCACCTTGTCATCTCTCTCTCTCTCTCTCTCTCTCTCTCTCTCTCTTGTACGTGCGTACACACACACACACACCACCACCACCACCACCCTAATCCCACAGCTACCATTAGCCTCCCTCCTCTCTCTTTCTCTTTCTCTCCCCTCAGCCCCATAACCCTTACTAACCCCCCTCTCTCTCTTTCTTCCCTTGTAATCATCCACCTACATCAGACCCCCACCCCTCTCTCTCTCCCCCAACCTTCTCCCTCCCTCCATCCATCCCTATTTCCATTCTCCCCTCTCTTTCTATCTTTATCCCTATACCACCCTCTTAATTTATCTATCTCTCATCCCCCAACTCCTACCACTAACCACCCTCTCTCTCTCTCTCTCTCTCTCTCCTAAATCCCAAAGCCCTGCTCCTGATCTATACCTCTAATCTATAAATTCCCCACACCTCCACAAACCACTAAACCTTCTAGTGTCTCTATCTCTTTATCTCCCCCAATCTGCCTCCTCTACCTACTCCTAATCACCCCCATCGACTCTCTCTCTCTCTCTCTCTCATCCCCCTACTCCTACACTTACCCATAACCCTCACCTCTCTTTAACCCGACTACTACATATCTCTCCCTTATCAACACCACAAGGCCTAGGCAACTCTCTATGGCTATCCCACTATACTCCCCTCCTTGTTAATTTCCCTCCTTTCTCCCTCTAACTCACCCCCTACTCCCACCCCTACAACTAACCTTCTTTCTCTCTCCCTCTCTATCTAACACTTCATAACACCCTCCATTCTCTACCTACCCATAACCCCAACCACTTTCTCCTCCCCAACATCCTAAAACCCACCCTCTCCCTCTCTCTCTCCATAAGTCACCAACACTCTCACTCTTTACATCCAACAACTCCATCTCTCCCAACACCACACCCCCCACTCCTCAACTATATCCACCTTTTCTCTAGCTTCCTAAACCACACTCCTCCCTCATAACCCTCATCATCCTTATATTGGGTCTCTCTCTCTTTACACACCCTACTAATAAAAATATCTATAAACCCATCCTCTTTCTCTAGCCCCTTACTCCATAACACCCCCTACTCCAACCCCTACAACTATCCCCCCTCCCGGTCTCTCGCCACCTACTCCCTCTAACTTGTACTACCCTATACTCTCTCTCTCTCTCTCTCTCACACACACACACACACACATTTTTACAACCCCTGCCCCCTTTCTCTCCCTCCCTTGTCCCTACTATAAACCACCCCATTAATCTCTCTCTATGAACCCCCTTATTCATAAGCCCATCTCTCTCTATGTTTTTCCAAATCCCCCCTACCCCTACAATTAACCACCCCACACAATCTCTCTCACCTTATATTCCCCCTATTCTATTTAACTTCCCTCCTCACCAAACCCATGACCCTCCAATCTCTCTCTCTCTCTCTCTCTATATATATATATATATACCCCTAACCCCCCCACTCGTCATACCCTTGTACCTACCCACTCTTCTCTCTCTCTCTCTCTCCCTTCCCCCAAATACCTACTCCTCACACCCTATCCCTACCATCTCCCCTCTCTCTCTATCCGTAACCTCTCTATCTCTCTACATGCAAATTCACTCTTTGTATCATTGTCACCACTCTACACCCAGACCTCTAATCCCCACTCTCTCATAATCCCGCTCCAATCTACCACTTCTCTTTCTCTCTCTCTCCCTCTCTCCACCCACTCACAACCACACCACTCCTCAACTTTAAACCCATTCTCTCTATCTTCCCTACTCCCCAAACCTTAACCCTCTTAAAATCTATCTATTTTACTCCACTAACCATCTCCTCCCCCTACTGTTAATCAACCCCCTATAAGGCTTCTGTCTCACACACAACCCTATCCATAAGTACCCACTCTATCAATTTTTCTCTTAATGGCCATACACCATACAACTAAATACCCTCCAACCATCCTCCCCCCCTACCCTTAATCAACTCCCTATCAGGTTCCTCTCTCTCACAAGCCCTATCCATAATCCCCCCTAGATCTATGTTTCTCCTAACACCCCTACACCATACAACTAGTCACACTCCCACCATATCTCTTAATCTACCCCAACCTCCTTTCCCACCTCTATATCTCTCCCCCCTATACTCCCCCTAACACCCTCTCTCTTTCTCTCTCTCTCCTAATCTCGATAACCCATATCCCCCCTCCCTTTATGTCTCTTATAATTCCACTCTTCCTACCACCAATCACCATCTCATCTCATCTCTTTATCTCTTTCTTTATCTTTATCTATCTCTCAATCCCCCTTTTCTTTAATTTCCCTTCTCATCCCCAAACCCCTAACCCCATTGATCTCTGTCTCTTTAAATTACCAACTCCCCCTCCTATCCACTACCTTTAATTAACCCCCCCCTCTATCTCTCTAATTTATCTCCTCCATGTCAAACACATAAAACTATCTTTCTCTCTCTCCAACCATCCTCCTCACCCTACCCTTAATCAACCCCTTATCTCGCTCTCACACCCGCTATCTATAAGCCCCCCATCTATCTATGTTTCTACTAATCCTACTACACTATACAACTAACCACCCTCCCACCATATCTCTCAATCTATCCCAACCTCCTTCCCCACCTTTATCTCTCTCTCCCCCTATACTCCCCCTTCTCTTTAAATGCCCTCCTCCCCAAATCCATATCCCTCCAATCTCTCTCTCTCTCTCTCTCCCCAACCATCCTCCTCTCCCTACCCTTAATCAACCCCCCATCTCTCTCTCACATCCCCTATCCATAAGCCCCTCCTCTATCTATGTTTCTCCTAATCCCTTAACTGGCCTCCTCCCCAAATCCATAACCCCCCAATATCTCTCTCTCTCACACAACACACACACCCACTTTGGAACCTTATCACCTTATCCATACCCCCGTCTCTTTATATCATTGTCGTTAAAATTTAAACTCTCTCTCTCTCCCTCTCTCCTAAAATCCCTCCCTTCCTCTATCTCTATGTCCTAAAACCCCATCCTTACTCTCTCTCTCTCTCTCTCCTAAACTATCTCCCCCACCATCTCTCTTTATTCTAAACTGCCTCCCCTACCCTCTATCTATCTTCTAAACTCCCTCCCCTAACCTCTCTCTTTTAAACTCCCTCCCCTACCCTCTATCTATCTTCTAAACTCCCTCCCCTACCCTCTCTCTCTCTCCCTTAAACTAACCCCCTAGTCCTCACCCCTTACTCCTACCCCCCCATCTCTTTCTCTCTTTATCTCTCAACTTTGAACTCTCTCTCTCTCTCTCTACCCATAACCTCTATTTGTTTATATATTCATACCCCATATTCTTCGGCCTAACCTCTCTCTCTCTACCTCCCCACTCCACAACTATAGCCCCTTCTCTAAAACTACACTATTACTACCTAAAACACTAACATTCCTAATATCTCTCTCTCTCCCTAATGTCTACCCTTATTGATATGCCTTCCCTCTCTATGTTTCTATTTATCGACCTAGACCCAACAAGAAACCCCCCCACACCATCTCTCTCTCTCTCTCTCTCTCTCTCTCTCTCTCTCCTCCTATACTACTCCCTTCTCTTTAATTTCCCTCCTCATAACCTCTCTCTCTCTTTCTACCCTTAACCCTTAATCAACCCCCTATGTCTCTCTCACACCTCCTGTCAATAAGCCCCCCCTCTATCTATGTTTCTACTAATCCCCCTACAACATACAACTATCCAACCTCCCACCATATCTCTCAATCTATCACAACCTCCTTTCCCACCTTTATCTCTCTCTTCCCTATACTCCCCCCTTCTCCTTAAATGCCCTCCTTCTCACCAAATCCATAACCCTCCAATCTCTCTCTCTCCCTCTCTCTCTCTCCTAAAATTCCTTTGTCTTTAAACTTTAAACTCTCTCTCTCTCACTCTCTCCTAAAATTCCTCCCCTCCTACCCTCTCTCTCTCTCCTAAAATCCCTCCCCTCCCCTCTCTCTCTCTCCTAAACTCCCTCCCCTACCTTGTCTCTCTTTTAAACTCCCCCTACACTCTCTCTCTCTCTTATAAACTCCCTCCCCTACCCTCTCTCTCTCTCTCTCTCTATCCCAATATCCCAATCCTTAACTAAAAACCATTCTCTTGTACCCTCATTCACATATACCTACCCCCTCTCGCTCTCTCTGTTCCTTCAACCCCCCAGTCCTCACCCCCTACTCCTACCCCCCATCTCTTTCTCTCTTTATCTCACAACTTTAAATTCTCTCTCTCTCTCTCTCTCTCTCTCTCAACCATTTAGTCTAATTTCTAATAACCCACACCCCTCTCTCTCCCCTTACTCTATTACAAATCCCAACTCTCTATCTCTCTCTCTCTCTAACTCACCACTATCTCTCTCCCATGCCCCCTTAGCCCTTATGGTCATCCTCTCCCATTCTCTCTCTCCCCTTCCATTTTCTTTCTTCCTCAACCCCCTAACTCTCTCTCTCTCTCTCTACTATAACCACCCACCACTCCTTAGCTATACGCCCTTCTCTAAAACTACCCCTTTTCTCCCCAAACCGATAATCCTCCTAATATTTATCTCTTTATATCCCCCAACCTCCCTCCTCCCCTCTACTCCTAATCATCCCTGTAGCTCCATCTCCCTCCCCCCTGACTCTCTCTCCCTAACCATTACTACCCCTCCCCTCTCCTTCCCTCCTATATTCCTACATATAGAAACCCCCCTCGCTCTCTCGCCAAGTCCCTTATTCATAATCCCCCTTAATGTTAATGATCCCTGAATATAGTCTCCCTCTCTCTACCCTTATCCATATGCCTCCCCCCTCTATGTTTCTCTTTATCCCCCTAGACCCGACAAGAACCACCCCCCCACCATCTCTCTCTCTCTCTTTATATACCTTCACCTCCCTACTCACCTCTCTCTCTCTCTCCTACCTTCTATACTACCCCCTTCTCTTTAGCTTCCCTCCCCATAACCTCTCCCTCTCTCTACCCCTAAAACCCCACTCTTCATACCCTTATTTGTACCCACCATATCTGTTAGAATAATCAACCCATAGTTTACCCACTTAGACATTAATTCCATTATTTTTGTCTTATTTTCCTAGTTCATGTGTCCCACCTTGTGCAAGTTGCTATTTGCCTATCCATAGAGGTCAAACTTGCCCTATTTGACTCATGTAGTGCATGGGAGAGCTAAAGGAATCAATTATGCTTTATTCCTGGCCTCCTAGGTGCCCTTCTTCTTTTTCTGCTTTATTGCCTGCTTTTTAGTGTTTTAAGGCAAAAGGAAAAGCTAGACTAGGTGAGGTTGACTTGTTTTTTGTCCTACACATCCTCCTCTCTTTTCTCCATGCAAAAACATGTATGAGCTGCCATTCCACCACTCTTTAGCTTGCCTATGCCTTTTTGCCAATTCGTGAGCTCCCTGACAGATTTGGGATCAGCTTTTTACACCTATGGGGGATTCGCTTATTTTTGGTAAGCTTGCTTTATGCTAGATTTGGATGCCTCCTCATGCATTCGATTTCTTGATGTATTCTATTTATTCAGCAACCTATGTTATTACAGGGTTGGCTATTGTACACTCAGTTAATACAATTTAGTGTTACAGCTCTATATTCAGTCTCTTTTGTGAGTGACTTTGCATGATCAATTGATAATTGTTGTGAGTAAAATTAATCTATTGCTGGCCTTAATTTCCACATGGTATCAGAGCCATTGTAGGTTGTTTCTCTCCTTCAAAAATTGTTTTGCAGGTTTGACATCAAATACTGGGAGCCTTCTACTGACAGCCGAGACAGATTTTCTAGAGCTATGGATCAATCATAGAAAAGTATCTTGACTCCCTTCAATTTCATTGAATGGAAAGCAGAGATGGAGATACTGTTGAGAGCGAAAGGCCTCTACAGGGTGACTATGGTAACAGAAGCAGAGCCCAATGCAGCTGCAGAGAAGATAAAATGGCACAATAGGAGGGATGAGGCTTATGGCCTCCTGTGCCTGAGTATTTCCAGAGACCTCCTTTTCCATATTGATGGATTGACATCACCGAATGAAGTATGGGAGAAGCTTGCTGATATTTTTGGAAAGGCAGATGAGATGAGGGGACATCAAATCGAAAATGAGCTGATTTCTCTGAGTCCAACGAGCTTTGAATCCCTGCAGCTATATTTCTCCAAGTTCAAAGCACTAGTTTTGCAGCTGAAATAGTGTGGTATTGAAAAGAAAGATGATTAGCTCGTACTAGCCATCCTCTCGAAGCTGGTGCCTAATTATTCAGTGTTTGTTTCGACCTTCTATGCCACAAAACTGACAGCTCGAGACTGGAAGATGCCTAGCCTTGCAGATTTCATGGAATCTCTCACACAAGAACAGGACAAGCTGGTGATGATGGGCACCATCAAACCATCCAAAGATCAAGCTTTGATTGCTGGAGATTCAAGGGTGGATTCAAAAAGCAAAAAGAAAGCTAAAAATCCACCTGAGCAAAAGAGAGACAAGAAACAGTCTCCGGAGGATCTACAAGGTCCCAAGAAGATTAACCAGAAGAAGAAAAACAAAGGTGAAATGAACAAGTGCGAATATTGCAATAAGGGAAATCACTCTGAAAGCTCTTGTATGAAAAAGAAGATAGACATGCTGACCCAAATCCTGGAGAAGAATGGCATCTCCCTTCCAGAAAGCTCAAAGAAGAGAGAAGGAGGATCAAGTTCAGATGACTGAGAGAGATTTCATGCTCTAGTTGCTGGCACATCAAGCTCACCCAGTTTTATCATTGATTCTGGAGCTTCAAGACACATGGTTTCGACTAAGGAGGCCTTCTCCTCACTGGATATGTCGAAAGGACCATCTATTGTACTGGGAGATGACTCTCTCACTGAAAGTAAAGGCAAAGGAAGGATAGATCTTGATCATGGTAAGTTCAGCAATGTGCTGTATGTGCCTGGTCTCACCTCCAACCTCCTGTCAGTGTACCAGATGACCCACACTGGGTCTCTGAAGAAGGTCATATTCTCCCCCGATGAAGTTGAGATCACAGAGATCTCAAGTGGTAGAGTCATTGCAAAAGGAGTTGCAAATCATGCTCAAAAGGTATACATGTTCTCACACTTCCTACCTTACTCAAACCCCTCTCCTCTTCTCATTCATGCTAATGAAGCTAGCAAGATTTGGCATGAAAGATTTTGCCACCTAAACTACAAATATCTATCAGATCTTAGTGAAAAAGAGATGGTCATAGGGTTGCCCAAGATAAAATTTTCCAAAGGAGTCTGCCAAGGCTGTATCCTAGGAAAACACCCAGAGCACAAATTTGAGAGAGCTAGTCATGAGAGAACCTCTGCACTCCTTGAGCTGATCCACAGTGATGTTGCTGGCCCATTCCCTCATATGTCCATGAGTCAGGCCAAATATGCATTGAATTTTATTGATGACTTTTCCAGGTATTGCTGGGTTCACTTCCTAAAACACAAGTCTGAAGTTTTTGGCCTATTCAAAGTCTTTAAGGCTTTGGTTGCAAACCAGTCTGGAAGGAAACTTAAGGCCCTCAGATCTGACAATGGTGGTGAGTATGTCAAGTCTGAGTTTATTAACTATTGTGTAGATACAGGTATTCAGATGCAACATTCTATCCCTTACACACCACAGCAAAATGGTGTTGCTGAGAGGAAGAACAGATCACTGAAGGAGATGGCAACATGCATGATGGAGGCCAAAACTTTGCCACCAAAGTATTGGGCCGAAGCTATCAACTGTGCAGCCTATATTTAGAATAGGGTGCCTCACAAATAGCTTGATGGCATGAATCCCTTCGAAGCATGGAGTGGGCACAAGCCATATGTGACCCATTTCAGGATTTTTGGCTCAAAGGCTTGGGCTAGAATTCCAACAGAGAAGAGGAAGGCTTTGCAGCCCCAAAGCCAAGAGTGTCTTTTTGTTGGATACTCTGAATATTCAAATGGGTATAAGTTGATAAATTTGAGCACAAATAAAGCCTTCATCGAAAGGTGTGTTCATTTTGAAGAAGAACCCCTTGCAGCAGTGGAAGTTGGTGAAGCCTCTTCACCACCTGAACCTCAAGAAGTAAGTAAAGAGTTTGTTGAAGATGCTGATTCTGATTTTTCTGATGGAGATGAGTTTATTGCAGAACCTAACAACCCCACAAGGCCAAAATGGGCAGCCAAGACACTACATGCACCCGGTGAGCTAGCTGGGGATCCCAATGACCCAAGAAGGACTAGATCTCAGTTTGAGAATGGTCTGTGCACGAAGGATCCTATGTTTGCTGAAAAATTCTATTTGATGGTGGAGTATGATCCTCAAACATATGAATAAGCAGCAGGAGATCCAATATGGCAAACAACCATGAAGGAGGAGTTCAGCTCACTCCAGAAGAGCAACACATGGGAGCTAGTGGATCTTCCTCCAGGGAGAAAACTAGTACAGTGTAAGTGTGTCTATAAGACCAAATTTGTTGCTGATGGTTCACCACTGAAGTACAAGGACATATTGGTAGCCAAGGGCTACTCACAGTTTCATGGCATAGATTACAATGAGACCTTTGCCCTAGTGGCAAAAATGGATTCCATCAGGCTAGCTCTAGCCATTGCAGCCTCAAGGCAATGGGAGGTACATCACATGGATGTAAAATGTGCCCTATTGAATGGAGATCTCACTGAGGAGATATATATGCAGCAGCCTCAAGGTTTTGCTACTAACCCTTCTCTTGTGTGCAGGTTGAGAAAGTCATTGTATGGGCTAAAGCAAGCCCCAAGGGCTTGGTATGCCAAGATCGATAGCTTCTTGCTATCACTGAATTTTGTTCGGTGCAAATCAGATCCAAATGTCTATTTGAAGTTAGTTAATGGTTCATTAATGATCATTGTGTTATATTTTGATGACCTCCTCATTAAAGGAAGCTCACAGGCTGAGATTGCTTCCTTAAAAGGAGCTATGAACCAAGCATTCTCCATGAAATATTTGGGGCTTGAGATTGCTCAAACCAAAGATGGAATCAAGGTGCACCAGTCCAAATATGCCTTGGACTTGCTGAACAAATTCAAAATGAAGGATTGCAAAGCAAGCAAAACTCCTTTCCTTTCAGGAGTGAAGCTGGAAGAAGCTGATTCTTCACCGATGGTAAACAGTACACTGTATAGGAAATTGATTGGATGTTTGTTGTATTTGACACATAATAGACCTGATATTTGTTATGCAGTAAGTGTGGCTTCTAGATTCATGGATCAGCCTCAAGAGATCCATTGGAAAGCAGCCAAAAGGATCCTTAACTTTGTTCAGGGAACAATGACACATGGGATCTTCTATAAAGCAAAATCTTATCTTGAGTTGATTGGATTTACTGATAGTGATTGGGCAGGTGATAGCACAGATAGAAAGTACACATCAGGATATGTGTTCATGCTTGCAGAAGGGCCAATTAGCTGGTCAAGCAAGAAACAGAGTGCCATTGCACTCTCATCTTCAGAAGCAAAGTACAGAGGAGTTGTTAATGCAGCAACTCAATGTTTATGGTTGCAGGGTTTACTTGGAGAGTGTGGCTTCGAACCAGAGTACCATTCAAATATGCAAGGATCTAGTTCAGAAGCAGAGAACCAGACACATTGAGATCCATATGCACTACATCAGAGAACTTGTGCATGATGGCACCATTCACCTACTCTTCTGTTCATCTTCAGAACAAGTAGCTGATATCTTCACCAAATCATTTTGTGAGAAGACCTTCAGCAATCTCAAATCACTGCTGGGGATTGCTGATCATGCTATGAAAGAATGAGTGAAGACAAGATTCTACATATTTGTTTTACAGTCCATGTTTAAGGGAGGATTTTCCCAAGTTGGTTTTGCCTCTTTCCTTGTTTAAATGGATTTGCAGTATGTAAAGGGTGACTAAGCCTTGTTTCTAGGCCCTATAATTTTCTGATATATTACTCATAAGTCAGGATTAAGGGGGGGTGTTAGAATAATCAACCCATAGTTTATCCACTTAGACATTAATTCTATTATTTTTGTCTTATTTTCCTAGTTCATGTGTCCCACCTTGTGCAAGTTGCTATTTGCCTATCCATAGAGGTCAAATTTGCCCTATTTGACTCATGTAGCGCATGGGAGAGCTAAAGAAAAATTCTGCTTTATTCCTGGCCTCCTAGGCGCCCTTCTTCTTTTTCTGCTTTATTGCCTGCTTTTTCAGTGTTTTAAGGCAAAAGGAAAAGCTAGACTAGGTGAGGTTGACTTGTTTTTTTTCCTACACATCCTCCTCTCTTTTCTCCATGCAAAAGCATGTATGAGCTGGCATTCCACCACTCTTTAGCTTGCCTATGCCTTTTTTCCAATTCATGAGCTCCATGACAGATTTGGGATCAGCTTTTTACACCTATAGGGGATTTGCGTATTTTTGGTAAGCCTGCTTTATGCTAGATTTGGATGCCTCCTCATGCATTTGATTTCTTTATGTATTCTATTTATTCAGCAACCTATTTTATTACAGGGTTGGCTATTGTACACTCAGTTAATATAATTTAGTGTTACAGCTCCATATTCAGTCTCTTTTGTGAGTGACTTTGCATGATCAATTGATAATTGTTGTGATTAAAATTAATCTATTGTTGGCATTAATTTCCATACCATCCTCTTTCTCTCCCTACTCCTCACACCCTACCCCTACTAACTCCTCTCTCTCTCTCTCTACCCATAACCTCTCTTTCTTTCTAAAATCCTCTCTCTCTATTTTTATATACCTTCACCTGCCTACTCACCTCTGTCTCTCTCTCTCCCACCTTCTATACTACCCCCTTCTCTTTAATTTCCCTCTCCATAACCTCCCTCTCTCTCTCTCTCTACCCATAACACCCCACTCTTCATACCCTTATTTGTTGTACCCACCATTCTCTCTCTCGCTACTCCTCACACCCTACCCCTATTAAGCCCTCTCTCTCTCTCTCTTTACACCCATAACCTCTCTTTTGCTCTAAAATCCTCTCTCCCTCCCTACCTTAATGTATATTATCATGTCTTTCCCATCTCTCTCTCTCTAATTTCCCTCCTACTGAAACTCCTAACCCCCTCAATCTCTATATTTTTCAATATGCCAAACCCCCTCCTCCCCACTAACGCTAATCACCCCCTTCCTCTCTCTATCTCTACCCTTTATTGTCTTTAACTTACTCCTCCTCCAAAAACCCCTAAAATTGATATTTATATCCTTCTCTACCCCAACCCCTCTCCTACCCCTACCGATAACCACATTGTCATCTCTCTCTCTCTCTCTCTCTCTTGCATATGCATGCACACACTCACAACACCACCACCACCACCCTAATTCCACACCTACCATATAGCCTCCCTCCTCTCTCTTTCTCTTTCTCTCCCCTCAGCCCCATAAACCTTACTAACCCCCCTCTCTCTATTTCTCCCATTGTAATCATCCACCTACACTAGATCCCCACCCCTCTCTCTCTCCCCAAAGCTTATCCCTCCCTCCATCCATCTATATTTCCATCCTCCCCTCCCTTTCTCCCTTTACCTCTATCCCACCCTCTTAATTTATCTATCTCTTGCCCCCCAAATCCTACCACTAACTGCCCTCTCTCTCTCTCTCTCCTAAATCCCAAAGCCCTGCACCTGATCTATACCCCTAATCTCTAAATTCCCTACACCTCCACAAACCAATAAACCTTCTAGTGTATCTATCTCTTTATTTCCCCCAATTTGCCTCTTCTTCCTACTCCTAATCACCCCCATCGACTCTCTTTATCTCTCTCTTTCTCTCTCTCTCTCTCTCTCATCCTCCTACCCCTACACCTACCCATAACCCTCACCTCTCTTTCATCCCACTACTACATATCTCTCCCCTATCGACACCATAGTGCCTAGGCACCTCTCTATGGCTATCACACTATAATCCCCTCCTTGCTAATTTCCCTCCTTTCTCCCTCTAAGTCACCCCCTACTCCCACCCCTACAACTAACCTTCTTTCTCTCTCTCTCTCTCTAACCCTTAATAACACCCTCCATTCTCTACCTACCCCTAACCCCAACCATTTTATCCTCCCCCAACATACTAAAACCCACCCTCTCCCTCTCTCTCTCCATAAGTCACCAACACTCTCACTCTCTACATCCAACAACTCCATCTCTCCCAACACTAAACCCCCCATTCCTCAACTATACCCACCTTTTCTCTAGCTTCCTAAGCCACACTTCTCGCCCATAACCCTAATCATCCCTAGATTGGGCCTTTCTCTCTTCACACCCCCTACTAATCAAAATATCTATAAACCCGGCCTCTTTCTCTCCTCCCTTACTCCCTAACACTCCCTACTCCAACCCTTAAAACTATCCCCCCTACCTCAATGTATATTATCATCTCTCTCCCTCTACTAATAATCACTCTCCCATCTCTCTCTCTCTAATTTCCCTCCTACTAAAACTCCTAACCCCCTCGTTCTCTATATTTTTCAATATGCCAACCCCACTCCTCCCCACTACCCCTAATCACCCCCTTCCTCTCTCTCTCTCTCTACCCTTTATTGTCTTTAACTTCCTCCTCCTCCCAAAACCCCTAAAATTGATATTTATATCCTTCTCTACCCCAACTCCTCTCCTACCCCTACCTATAACCACCTTGTCATCTCTCTCTCTCTCTCTCTCTCTCTCTCTTACACATGTGCACACACACACACACACACACACACACCACCACCACCACCCTCCTAATCCCACACCACCATTAGCCTCCCCCCCTCTCTCTTTCTATTTATCAACACTCAGCCCCATAACCCTTACTAACCCCCTCTCCCTATTTCTCCCCTTGTAATCATCCACCTACACCAGACCCACACCCCTCTCTCTCTCCCCTAACCTTCTCCCTCCCTCCATCCATCCCTATTTCCATCCTCCCCTCTCTTTCTCTCTTTACCTCTATCCCACCCTCTTAATTTATCTATCTCTCGCCCCCAACTCCTAACATTAACTGCCCTCTCTCTCGCTCCTAAATCCCAAAGCCCTGCTCCTGATCTATACCTCTAATCTCTAAATTCCCTACACCTCCATAAACCACTAAACCTTCTAGTGTCTCTATCTCTTTATCTGCCCCAATCTACCACCTCTTCCTACTCCTAATCACCCCCATCAAATCTCTCTCTCTCTCTCTCTCTCTCTCTCTCTCTCTCTCTCATCCCCCTACTCCTACACCTACCCATAACCCTCGCCTCTCTTTCACCCCACTACTACATATCTCTCTCCCTATCAACACCAAAGGGCCTAGGAACCTCTCTATGGCTATCCCACTATACTCCCCTCCTTGTTAATTTCCCTTCTTTCTCCCTCTAACTCACCCCCCTACTCCCACCCCTACAACTAACCTTCTTTCTCTCTCTCTCTATCTCTAACCCTTAATAACACCCTCCATTCTCTACCTACCCCTAACCCCAACCACTTTCTCCACCCTCAACATCCTAAAACCCACCCTCTCCCTCTCTCTCTCCATAAGTTACCAACACTCTCACTCTCTACATCCAACAACTCCATCTCTCCCAACAGCAGACCCCCCACTCCTCAACTATACCCACCTTTTCTCTAGCTTCCTAAACCACACTCCTCCCCCATAACTCCCTAACACCCGCTACTCCAACCCCTACAACTATCCCCCTTCCTAGTCTCTCGCCACCTACTCCCTCTAACTTGTACTACCCTAGACTCTCTCTCTCTCTCTCACACACACACACATTTTTACAACCCCTGCCCCCTTTCTCTCCCTCCCTTATCCCTACTATAAACCACCACGTCAATCTCTCTGTATGAACCCCCTTATCCATAAGCCCATCTATCTCTATGTTTTTTTAAATCCCCCCCTACCTCTACCATTAACCACCCCACACAATATCTCTCACCCTATATTCCCCCTCTTCTATTTAACTTCCCTCCTCACCAAACCCATGACCCTCCTGTAATGTCCCGGTTTTGACCCCGTTACATTAGATGTATATGATGTATAAATTGTAAATGATTAGGGTGTGGAGCTAAAGGCCAAGGCCCCACCATTGATTGGTTATGTTATGTTTTGGATTTGAATTGTCACCCATGATATATCGAGGCATGTGGCATATATTATTATGGTCATCATGTAAATATGCATCAATAATTAAAAATGAACTCGACCAGCTACGATCGCGGCAACTAAAATGAGAAAGGGGCATGATTTTCACAAGGATAGGGGTGGGGGAAATTGTCAACCTTGTCCAATGAGAGAAAAACCCATATGTCTTCTTCCTTTGTTTTATTCCAACCACTTTCATTAAGAAAGGCTGCTGGTGGTTGAGGCAGTTATGGTCTTGGAAGTGGGGTGGCAGGACTGTCAGTCCTCACCCACACACACACTCTACCCATGATTTTGCTGTTCATCCTCTCAGGCAGATATTCTTCTCTCCACGACTGTGCTGAAGGCTCACACACTTCCAATTTTCGCATCCTTCCTGTTGTTTGTTCATCCATGGACAAAAACGGAGCTGTTTTTCCTCACGCAGGACCTCCATTGTCTGTTCATTCCTCAAAGGGTCGGATTGTTTTCCACGCACAGGATTTTCCTGGTTTTTATCCACATTTTTTCCTCTGCGGATCTACGGATGGTTTGGCTATATTCTTCCCTCACGGACTGATTCGTGGGTCCTGTGTTGTCGTTTTCATTCACGCCTAGGCTAGAGAACTATAATCTCTTTCCCAGCATGGTCTATGTATGTTTTCCTGGTGACTTCATTGCCCAAGGATGGGTTGAGTTTTCCCCACGTTGTGAGCCGCGTCCACTAATGCGTTTCGAGGGCTGTTAATTTCCCCAGGCCATGAGCTGTGTTTGCTGTTACGTTTGGGGACTGCTGTAGATGGTTTGAAGTCATTTTCCTTGGTTTAAGCTGTGATAGCTAAATTGATTGCCTGAGTGCAATGGTTGGTCTTCGGACTGTATTGGGAGCAGGGATGGGGGCTTAGTTTTGCTTGATAAACCTGGTGGCTGGAAACCAGATAGACAGAGCTAGAGGGCTGGCCTTCTTCTCCATCACCCATGAATAGCACTGGAAGGGAATGTAGGGCCTGAGGGACTGTGTAGCAGAGAAGGGACTGATTCCTTGTGTTGGGTGTGTTTGGGTGTCTTAGAGGTCAGGCTAGTTCTGGTGTGGGTGTTCTTAGCTCTGTAATGAGCTCACCAGCTTAACATTGAGCTTTTCCCCAACTCCTTGATGGCCTGATAAACCCAACTGTGTTGGCTTGGCTGTGTTTTGTATATCCTTGCTATGTGTAAGCCTACTAGTTCCCTTATTCCTTGGAGAATCATGCCCATCTCGGGGGTGGCAGTGTTGCTGAGAGATTAAGGAGCACGCCGGCCTATGGTTGGGTGGAATGTTGCAGCAACGTAGCTGGTTGTGGAATGACTTCTTCATAAGATAAGTAATCCTGTCCATTTTTACTTCTGCAACCTTAATTTCTGTTAGTGAATGTAATGAACATGTTGAATGCATGCATGACTGAATGCTGTTGGTTTCCGCTGTGTATGATGAGTAACTACATATGTGCCTACTCCTCACACCCTATCCCTACCATCTCCCCTCTCTCTCTACCCACAACCTCTCTATCTCTCTACATGCAAATTCACTCGTTGTATTATTGTCACCCCTCTACCCCTAGACCTCTATCCCCACTCTCTCATAATCCCCCTCCACTCTGCCACTTCTCTTTCTCTCTCTCTCCCTCTCTCCACCCACTCGAAACCACACCACTCCTCAACTTTAAACCCCTTCTCTCTATCTTCCCTACTCCCCAAACCCTTAACCCTCTTAATATCTATCTATTTCACTCCCCTAACCATCTCCTCCCCCTGCCCTTAATCAACCCCCTATTAGGATTCTCTCCAACACACACCCCTATCCATAAGTACCCCCTCTATCAAATTTTCTCTTAATACCCATACACCATACAACTAACTACCCTCCAACAATCCTCCCCCTACCCTTAATCAACTCCCTATCAAGTTCCTCTCTTTCTCACAAGCCCTATCCATAATCCCCCCTACACCATACAACTAGTCACACTCCCACCATATCTATTAATCTAACCCGACCTCCTTTCCCACCTTTCTCCCCCCTATACTCCCCCTAATACCCTCTCTCTTTCTTTCTCTCTCCTAATCCCGATAACCCATATCCCCCCTCCCTTTATGTCTCTTATAATTCCACTCTTCCTACAACCAATCACCATCTCATCTCATCTCTTTATCTTTCTCTATCTCTCAATCCCCCTTTTCTTTAATTTCCCTCCTCATCCCCAAACCCCTAACCCTATTAATCTTTATCTCTTTAAGTTCCCCACTCTCCCTCCTATCCACTACCTTTAATTAACCCCCCATCTATCTCTCTAATTTCTCTCCTCCATGTCAAACACGTAAATCTCTCTTTCTCTCTCTCCAACCATCCTCCTCACCCTACCCGTAATCAACCCCTCATCTCACTCTCACACCCGCTATCTATGAGCCCCCCATCTATCTATGTTTCTACTAATCCCGATACACCATACAACTAACCACCCTCCCACCATATCTCTCAATCTATCCCAACCTCCTTTCCCACTTTTATCTCTCTCCCCCCCTATACTCGACCCTTCTCTTTAGCTGCCCTCCTCCCCAAATCCATATCCATCCAATCTCTCTCTCTCTCTCTCTCTCTATCCCCAACCATCCTCCTCTCCCTACCCTTACTCAACCCCCCATCTCTCTCTCACATCCCCTATCCGTAAGCCCCTCCTTTATCTATGTTTCTCCTAATCCCTATACACCATACAACTAACCACACTCCCACCATATCTCTCAATCTACCGCAACCTCATTCCCCACCTTTATCTCTCTCCCCCTAATAACCCCCATTCTCTTTAACTTCCCTCCTCTACCCCAAATCCATAACCCCCCAATATCTCTCTCTCTCACACACACACCCACCCACTTTGTAACCTTATCCCCTTATCCATACCCCCATCTCTTTATATCTTTGTCTTTAAACTTTAAACTCTCTCTCTCTCCCTCTCTCCTAAAATCCCTCCCTTCCTCTCTCTCTCTCTCCTAAAATCCCACCCCTACTCTCTCTCTCTTTCTCCTAAACTCTCTCCCCCACCATCTCTCTCTATTCTAAAATCCCTTCCCTTCCCTCTATCTATCTTCTAAACTCCCTCCCCTACCCTCTCTCTCTTCTAAATTCCCTCCCCTACCCTCTATCTATCTTCTAAACTCCCTCCCCTACCATCTCTCTCTTCTAAACTCCCTTCCCTACCCTCTCTCTCTCTCTCTCTCCCAACCTCCCCAATCCTTAACTATAAACCCTTCACTTATCCCTACCCCTTCTCTCTCTCTCCCTTCCTCCAACCCCTCAGTCCTCACCCCCTACTCCTACCCCCCCCATCTCTTTCTCTCTTTATCTCTCAACTTTAAACTCTCTCTCTCTCTCTACCCATAACCTCTATTTGTTTATATATTCATACCCCATATCCTTTGGCCTAACCTCTCTCCCTCTCTCTATCCCTCTCTCTCTTTACCTCCCCACTCCACAACTATAGCCCCTTCTCTCAAACTACACTATTACTACCTAAAACCCTAACATTCCTAATATCTCTCTCTCTCTCTCCCTCCCTCTCTCCCTCTCTCTCTCTCTCTCTTCTCTCCATAACTGTTACTACCCATCCCCCTCCTTCCCTCCTATACTCCTACCAATAGACACCCCTCCCTATCTCTCTCCCCAAGTCCCTTAGTCATAAGCCCCCTGAACCCCCTATTACTCATAACTCTATCCATAACCACCCTTATCTCTCTATTTTCCTACCCATAACTCCCTACTCGTTATGCCTCCTCTCTCTCTCTCTACTCATAACTTTACTCTGTATTTTTGTACCATATCTACACCCTCTACCAATAATCCCCCCTGTCTCTCATAATACCTCTCTTCATAGCACTTCCCTCTCTCCCTCTCCCTCCCTCCCTCTCTCTCTCCTGAACACCACACTAATCAATAATAACCCACTTCTCTCTAAATTACATCTTCCTCCTCAAAGATATAACCCTCTTAATCTCTATCCCTTCCCTCCACCCTTCCCCCCTAATGTCAATGATCCCCTCATCTAGTCTCCCTCTCTATGTTTTTATTTATCCCCGTAGACCCGACAAAAAACCCCCCCACACCATCTCTCTCTCTCTCTCTCTCTCTCTCTATATATATATATATATATATATACCTTCACCTCCCTTCTCACCTCTCCCTCTCTCTCTCTTTCTCTCCTCCTATACTACTCCCTTCTCTTTAATTTCCCTCGTCATAACCTCTCTCTCTCTTTCTTCCCTTAACCCTTAATCAACCCCCTATGTCACTCTCACACCTCCTATCAATAAGCCCCCCCTCTATATGTGTTTCTACGAATCCCCCTACAACATACAACTATCCACCCTCCCACCATATCTCCCAATCTATCACAACCTCCTTTCCCACCTTTATCTCTCTCTTCCCTATACTCCCCCCTTCTCCTTAAATGCCCTCCTCCTCACCAAATCCATAACCCTCCAATCTCTCTCTCTCCCCAACCACCCTCCTTCATCTACCCTTAATCAACCCCCTATCTCTCTCTCACGCTTGCCATCCATGAGCCCCTCCTCTATCTATGTTTCTCCTAATACCTCTATGTCATACAACTAACCACCCTGCCACCATATCTCTCAATCTACTGCAACCTCCTTTCTCACCTTTATCTCTTTCCCCCCCAATAAACCCCCCTACTCTTTAACTTCCCAACTCCTCCCCAAATCCATAACCCCCCAATATCTCTCCCTCTATCTCTCCCTCTCTCTCTCTCTCTCACACACACACACCCACTTTGTAACCTCGTCCCCCTATCACTACCCTCATCTCTTTATATCTTTGTCTTTAAACTTTAAACTCTCTCTCTCTCACTCTCTCCTAAAATTCCTTCCCTCCTACTCTCTCTCTCTCCTAAAATCCCAACCCTAATCTCTCTCTCTTAAAATCCCTCCCCTACCCTATCTCTCTCTTCTAAACTCCCTCCCCTACCCTCTCTCTTTCTTCTAAACTCCCTCCCCTCCCCTCTATCTATCTCTCTCTATCCCAATATCCTAATCCTTAACTATAAACCCTTCTCTTTTACCTCATTCAGATATCCCTACCCCGTCTCTCTCTCTCCATTCCTCCAACCCCCCTAGTCCTCACCCCCTACTCCTACCCCCATCTCTTTCTCTCTTTATCTCTCAACTTTAAACTCTCTCTCTACCCATAACCTCTATTTGTTTATATATCCATACCCCATATCCTTCTCCCTAACCTCTTTCTCTCTCTCTCAACCATCTACTCCAATTTCTAATAACCCACACCCCTCTCTCTCCCCTTACTCTATTACAAATCCCAACTCTCTCTCTCTCTCTCTAACTCACCACTATCTCTCTCCCATGCCCCCTTAGCCCTTATGGACAACCTCTCCCATTCTCTCTCTCCCCTTCCATTTTCTTTCTCCCTCAAACCCCTAACTCTCTCTCTCTCTCTCTCCTATAACCACCCCCCACTCCTTAGCTATACGCCCTTGTATAAAATTGCCCCTTT